>CAUYUJ010004091.1:49341-204238 GCA_963575745.1 Prorocentrum cordatum | reverse complement strand
CCCCCCCCCCCCCTGGTCGCATCGGCGGGCGCCGTGGAAATTGCCGACCAGAAATTCGGCGCATGGCGCGGTTTGGTTTGCGGGCGCGGCCTATGCCTTTGGCCATCGGTGGCCATGGCGGGCGCGAGCTGGGCGCTACAATTTTCGGATCGCCGTTGGTCGCGTCGGTTGCTGCACCAGCGCGGCCGACGTCGCTGCCGAAGCGGCCGCGCGGGCGCGCTTCTCCCCTTGACCAAGAACCGTCACCGCGCACGCCGCCGCGCCCGCGAGCGCGCCAATCGGCGGCGCGCGCGGCGGCTGCGGATTGGCGGCGTTGCCCGAGCTCGGCCACGGCTGGCGCCTCTTGCCCAGACGTCCTTTGATGGCGCGCTGGCTCCCGAGCAGTTCCGCGCAAACGTTGCGCGACCAGGGCGGACAGCTGCGCGAGCTGGCCCCCGCGCCCGCGCGTGGCAGGTCGAGCTTCGCAGTTGCAGGCTCGCCCCAGATCGGGGCGCGGGCCACGTCGCGCGCGGGGCTGCGCCTCGGCGCGGCCAACGCACGGGGGCATTGTTGGGGGCTGGCGCGGCCGAGAAACCAACGCCGCGGTGGGGGTCGCATCGACAGATCCGCGGCAGGGCGTGTTTTCGCGCCGCGCTTGGCGCCTAAGGGCCAGCGCTTTCAACGCAATCAACCTGCGCGGGGCCTGGGACGGGGCCCGCAGCGTCGCACGGGGGTTGGCCCGCGGGCAAACGCCCTCAACAGCGCCAACCGCAGCGGGGCCAGGGCTGGTGAACGCCGCGCAGGCGCCGAGGGGCCTTGTCCGCCAACGAAAGTTGCACGTTGCCCCGCCAAGGCTGGATGAGCACTGGGGTGCCCTTCTCGCATTCGGGCGGCGCCAGAAGCCATCGCCACTAATGCGGCGCCCTGCTTGCATGGCCTCGCCTGGGGTGCATCGCCGCGGCTCGGCGGCGCCAAGTGGCCAGCGTCATTGGCAGCGCCGATCCCGAGCGGACCCCAGGCATGAAAGCGCAGCGCTGAAGTGGGCCTGTCCAGCGCGCGCCCTCCAGGGAGCCCAGAGCCGCGGGGCCCAGGCTGGTTGGCCGCGCCTTGGGTCGGGGAGTGCGCGTCGACCAGCGCGCTGTGCGAAACCGGCGCCGAACGGCGCCATGCAGCTTGATGGCTCCGCCAGGGTCAGCGCAGGCCCTGAAGCCAACGCACTGCGCGGCGCCGCGCCTGCATGGCGACCTCTGCGGCGCGCCGCCCAGCGTAGGGGCGGCGCCGTGGAACCGACGGCAAGAGCAGGTTCTGCCGCGAGCTGCGCTCACGTTGGAATGCGCCGCCCAGAAGTGCCGCGGCCCATTGGGCCAATACCGCGATGAGAACAACGCCGCAGGGTCGACGGCCTTAGCTTCTCGCTTCCAATTTGGCAACCCCCTGGGCCGCCGCCTGCGAAGTGCCAGACAAAGAGAGGGGCCCAGACCTGCTGACTTCGCACTTGACCAGGGCGGGTCAGGTTCCATGGCAGCGAACGAAGCCGATCTCGGGCGGCGATTGCGTCCGATGTCTCCACGTTCCAGTGGCGGGGGCAAACGGCCGCTCGCGCCTTCGACGGGCCCAGCGCAGAGCTGGGCCAGGATTCGGCGGCCTCGCCCGAATTCGCGGCGGGATCAAGGCATCCGCCCTTGGCGAAACCAGCCCCAGCGGGGACATGGCTAGTATGCTTCGCGCCAGGGCGGGCGCGCCCAGTGGCCCATCCCTGGGGCGAATCCTAGCCCAGGCGTGGCCGCAGCTTGGAAACCTGGCTCCGACATGCAAGGGCCCCGAAGCCACCATCCTGAGCGGCGCCAGCCTCCGCGGGGCTAAGGCTGGGCGACCTCGCCACGCACTGTCGTGGCCCAGGAGCCACCGCTCTGAGCGAAACCATCCCCGAGCGGAGCCAAGGCTGGCGGGCCTCGCCTGACTCGTGACGGGGCCCAGCAGCTAATAAGTCCCAGGGCGAAGCCAGCCCCAGCGGGGCCAGGGCTGGAGGGCCTCGCATCGAATTGGGGATGCCTTGAGGCACGCCCCTTGAACGAATCACGCCCCGAACGGGGCGTTGCTAGCGACCCCTCCCAGAATGGGGCTCTGCGCCAGGCTCTCTGGTTTGATGCAAGCGGTTCGCGGCGGCAGAGCGCGGCTGGCGTCATGGCGGGGCGGGGGAGCAGCTGTGCGGCGGGCGGTGTAGAATGGGTGAGGGGCTGTGTGGTTGGGGGTGATTGGTTTTGGTGTGGTGGTTGCAGTGCGCGGGTGTGGTGGTGGCGTGCGTGTGCGTGCGTGGGCGGTGGTGGCGGCGTGTGTGTTGGGGGGCGGCGGGGGTCTTGATGCGTGCCGACGCTGTGTCGGGATTCTGCCGCACGGCAAGGGCGCGCGCGCATCATCAATGTCATGTGCGTCCCACGCCACGGGCGCAATGTTGCGACCGTTGTGCGCTGTGTTCGGCGTTCGCGCATGCGCGTGCTGCGCGCGCGCACGTTCGGGTGCGCATCGCGCCAACGGCGGCGGCGCAGCGCGCGCCGCCATGTGGACGGGCGCACATCACCTTTATGGTTGGGCCATCATCATTACAACCTTCCAGACTGCCGTTGGCAGGTCGCTTATCATCGCTACCTGTTGCCACCGTTTGCACTGCCCCAAGCACGTATCACCGCCATCATCATTCGACACCGGATCGCCACATCACGTCATTACTGTTACACAACACGCCGCCGCTGTTAGACCCCAGCCGCGCGGGTCAAGCTTGTCGGCCATATGCAGATTCGGTTTTGCGCTTGCTCCTTGTCAAGGGTCATTGTCCCATGGCCTTGGAGGGCGAAATTGTTGGGAGCGCCAACCTGGTCATCACCGACCCCAGCAAGCCAGTGGGCTACCAGCGACGGGTAGACAATATCGACATCCAGTGTTCTTTGGTCATCGTGGGCCCGCAGTTTGTAGATCCGCCAGCGCCGACGGAGATCGCGCCCCCCGTCTCGGAGCGCCCAGCCCCTGAAGAGCAGCAGGGCGCTGGTCAGCGTGTCGCCCAAGATGCTGATCCTCCCCAGGCCGAGGCTGTTGTTTCATCTGATGATGGCCCCCCGCCTTACGACCCGTCCCAGTTCGAGTCGGCCTGGAAGGCCGACGAGGCGTATTTTTGCGGCACTGTTCAGCAAGAAGGGCGGGCCGCCAGACGCCAAGGCAGGCGATAGTTCGCACGTTGGCCCGCCGCCTGTTGACAAGGAACCTCTTTTTCCAAGGCACGCAGACGCTCTGCCTAGCGAGCCCGAGGCGAGTTCGCCTGAGCCGTCTGCAGCGCGCGCGGGGTCCGCCAGGGGCCCTGCGACCGTGCCGACGGCGAGCACGCCACCTGGGCCATCGAAGCGCTTGCATCAGGGCACAGCGGCTTCTTTAGATTGCTTTACTGTTAGCGACAGCCCCATCCAGAAGGCTGCGGCAGACAATGGTTTTGATCCGTCTGCGGGGCGTTCTTGCGGCGCCGACGGCAACTCCAGCGAGCAGACGCCTGCAAAGCTGGAGTGCCCGCCTGCTTCTTCCGCGCGCTCCAGAGTGGGTGGCGGCAGCAGCGAGCCTGGCGACGTCCCGCGTAGGAAGCGCGCTTGGAAGCTGAGAGCAAGCATAAGTGCGCCTGCCTCGCAAGACTCTGACCTTGAGCGCGATGCGAACGTGGTGTTTCAGAAGCGCCGCATCGGCGACACGTGCAGCGGTTCGCAGGGCGATGCCATGGCTCAGCTCGGGCACCAGCTTGCGCCTGCCAGCCAGATACTTCGCGATCTCGGCCCGAGCTAGGCTCGGATGCTCCGTTTCGCCCGGTCAGTTGCCCTGGCAGTAGCGCGACAACGACGACTGGGAGATATGACTCAACAACGGCGGTGGCGCTGACGACGCCGACGATGAGGGGAGGAAGGTTGACGAGCTGAGGACGACGACGACTCACCTAATCATCATAGTGATTGTTTTTGCGCGGATGCCGCGCGAGCCTGGACAGCTTTCGCGCCATAGGCGCTCGAGCGTGAATGGTTTAAGGGCCCAGTCGTGGCCCCATCGAGCATCGTGCGATCGGTCAAATCAACCATCTCGCTTCTCGGAGTCAGTATGGTGCGGCACTGCCGCTATTCAATGCGTTGCAGCTGGGTGCAATTGAACACAGTGTGACACCTCCGCAATCGACGCCTTCATCCTTCTTCCTCCTTGCGAGCTCCTTGACCGCGTGCTCCAGTCTCATCCCTCTCTCGCCCTCCACCTCCGCTCGTCTTGTCATTCGACCTCGCCCATCTCACTTCGGCCCACCATCGGCTAGCCCATGCCTCACTCATTATCCTCGTAGACTCGTAGACGCCCCTCTTCCTCCTCCTCCTTCCTCCTCCTCATCCTCCTCCTCCCTCCTCCTCCTCCTCCTCCTCCTCCCCCTCCTCCTTCCTCCTCCTCCTCCTCCTCCTTATCCTCCTGCCCCTCCTCCTCCTTCTCATCATCATCACCCCCTCCCTCCTCCTCCCCTCCCCCCCCATCCCCCTCCTGCTCCTCCTCCTCCTCCTCCTCCTCCTCCTCATCCTCATCCTCCATTGTCCGATCTGGCCGATCTCGGTTACATCGGACTTGCCGTTTGGTGTGTTTTTATCTCTCTCTTTCTTCTTGACTTGTCCGTTCTTGCAGCGGGGAAGTTTTATTTTGGCTAACGCCGTCGGCGTCGTCGTCGTCAGCTCTGTCGGCGCCCCCACTGCAATCGAATGGGCCCACGGTGTTTCCCTATGAAGCCAGGAGTGGACGGGAGGACGATATAGGGGGGCAGCAAGGAGGGTAGGTGATGGGAAGGAGGACGGGAGGAGAGAGTTTTTATCAGGTCTGGTAGCGTCGGCCAGTTTTTGCTTGCCTTAGTAGCACGTCCACCACCGTGAACGTATACTGTGCACGCGCAAGGGCGCCACCCGAACGGCCGTATTGCTGCGCTTGCGGGGGGGGGGGGGGGGGGGGGGTGGGGGGGAGGTGGGGGGGGGGGGGGTGCAGTTTTCGTTATCGCATGTCAGGTCCCGAGGGTCCAGCGGTTGTCTCGGGTGGCCTTGGGGCGCCAACTCCAAGCCGTCGAGTGGGGGGCCGTTGCATCGTACTTCGTTTCTTGCAACACAGCGCGGTTGTTATGCCACAGTCTAGGCGTATGGGTCCGAATGGGCCCGCCACATTTTGGGTCAGTCTGAGGGGGGTGTTCGGCCGTTTAGGGTGTTCCAAAGTGGCGTCTGTGCGTCTTGGGATGTTCAGCCATCTTGGGGGCCACGTTGGCCCATCTGGGGTGCAAGGAGCCGCCCTCGGCCATCTTGGACTCCGAATCGCCCCCCTTTGACCCCAGGCCCTAGGACAACAGTGGGCATGGGGGGGTTCCTTGCACAGGTGGCGCGCTCAAAATCAGCGCTTGCATTGCTTAGCTAATGGCGGTGCGGCCGCCTCAGCCCAGATGATCACGCGCATATGCGTCACGCCGCTGCGCCAGCAACCAATCGTTCCCTAGCTCATCTGCCCCCCGCAGTTGCATTGCGTTGCGTTGCTCCACCACCGCGGCGCCACTCTTTGTCGCATTGCTCCCCACTCCTTGGGCCCCCCCCCATCAGCGTTGCATTGCAATGAGGTGGCGGTCCAAGGTTTGCATTGCTTGCCTTTGCTCAGGTATGATGGGGGGTGCCAATCGTAGCGCCTATGCGTTGGCTTTCCGTGCGTCGCACGGTAGCCGTTTTGGCTCGGAGGTGGGGCTGCCGCCCCGACTCGCCGTCTTCTTCGCGGCCAGCAGGCCGCCACGCAGTGAATTGTTGCTGGGAGACCGCCGCCAGATGGGCGGCAAGCGTGCTAGTGGCGCTGCTGCTTCAGCGTCGCGCGGCCCGCCGAAGTCGGCCGCCCGCCGCGGCGGCAGAGGCAGCGCTTGTGCATCGGACTCGGGCTTTTGCCATCGTTGCGAGCAGCCAGTCGACGTCGCGTCGTCGAAGCGCGGCGGGCGCCCCACGGCGCCGTGGATCGGCTGCGACAACTGCTGGGTGACCTTCGAGAGGCACTACTGCGAGGACAACGCCTGGCCCGACATCTGCGAGCGCAGCCGCGAGGATCCAGACTTCAGCGCCGAGTTCGGCGCGAGGGTCACTGCAGACTTGGAGCTAGAGTGCCAAGTGGCAACGGCAGCGGAGCGTGGCAGCGTCGAGGTGGTCACGTACTACGGACAGGAGGTCAGCACTTCGATGGTGCAGCTCACCCCGAAGCAGTGGGCTTCACAAGTGGCTCCTCGCGGGACCGTCGGCATCACGCCCGAGATGTGCGACCTGATCCAGTCTCGCGTTCCGTCCTCCTGCCAGCCAGGAGTCAACGCCACAGGCGTGATCATCGCAGATCCAGATCAGCCATACGTCAGCATCAGGAACTACACGAGGACAGAAGTGAGGATGGCATTCACCAGGCTGACGCCCCAGCAGGCCGTCAAGGCGGGTGCAGAGACGGACGCCGTCAAGCGGGAGGTGACGAAGCTGCGGCAGCAGCAGGCGGTCGCCGTCAGAGGGTTCGCAAAGGCCCCGACGATCACAGAGCTGCAGAACGTGGCGCTCGCGAAGGCCTCTGCAGCAGGGATGCTTCTCAAGGCCCCGCCGCCCAAGGCCAAGGCCGCCGTGGACGATCCCCTCATGGCGATTGGGAACGGCACATTGCATGAGGACGTGGAGTCAGTTTTCCCAGGCGCCAGCGGTGGCCAGAGAGCTGGGGGCGCTGCGCATTCGCCTGCGGGGGCACCCAGTGCTGGGATGGATTCGGGCATCTCTGCCAGCTCCGCGGTCGCTCTACACATCTCCAGTCAGCCCTTAGTCAAGGCGAAGTCGGGCGCGGCGGCTTCGCACCCAGGCCAGGTCACGGCCAGCGATTTGCAGGGGCACCGCCCACCGCCACGGCGACTCGAGTCAGGGGAGGCTCGCGGTTGTAGTCGAGATCGGTCCAGATCCCCAGCGCGGAGTTGTATCTCTGCGGCGGGTGACTCAGCACCTGGGGGCAGGGCCAGCAGCAGGGGTCCGCCTGGCTCTGCTGAGAAGGCGCGCTTCGACGGCTACAAGAACGACCTGGTGATCCACGAGATCTTGGATGGGAGCCTCAGGGGGGACCGATCCTACGGCTTGAAGAGGTTTAAGCCGAAGTCTCCCAGCCTTTCCGTGCTGGTGAACAAGCTCACTTCGAAAGTTGAGGCGGCGAGCGCCCTGTCCACCAACATCAGCACCATGCAATGGACCCAGGTCCTCACCCACCTGAAGGAGCTCAGCCCAGACGGTGTGGAGGCCACGGCTGTCTTTCGCAAGACGCTCTTGAAGAAGTTCGTGCAGCACTCGATCTCCGATGACGAGGTGGTCATTGAGACTCTGATCCCGTGGTCTCCCCACCCTGATGACTTCGACATGACTGCCCCCAAGGTGTCGTCTATGAAGGGCATGTCTGATAGCGAGAAGGTTGACCTAGTTCGAGAGGTGCTCTTGGATGACATCGTCCGTCCCCAGTTGGAGGATCCTGCGAGGGTCACCTTCCTCCAGGCCATTGGCAAGCTCCTCAAGGATACGTTCCCGAAGCTCGGTGACCAGTGCCCATCCGAGATCGCTGAGTTCTGCAAGCACTTCCAGGCGCTTGGCATGCTACTGTTTCACTTACCGAACAACGACCCCCTGAGCTTCGCGGAGTGTGATCCCCACATGGGCGTGATGATTGCACTCTTGACTGGCGTCACCGACGCTGCCGAGTGGCATCCTGTGGCTGAGGTGCTGGGTAACAGCGCTCCGTGGGCAGACTACAAATCGACCTTCAGGAGGGCAGCCTCAACAGACATTCAGCTTGCCCCCAGGATGGGGAAGACCATCGAACAGCTCGAGACTACAGAGGGCAACACGCTTGAAGGCATCGAGTTCATGAGCACCGTTCTCGTGGAGATCGGGTCGTGAGGAAAGGTGTGCCGCGGGTCATCGAGATCGACAGGCGGCGCAGAGATCGTCATGCAGGGCAGGCTCGAGAAGGCCATCGCAGACCTCCTGGGGACGACCGCAGATTCAGTGGACGTGAAGGTCGGGGAGGCGCTGGTCGAGCTGTACTCCAAGTTCGCACGCGTGAAGGGGTTCGAGCCCGACACCGCGGACGACCCGTGCGGAAGCAAGTACGGTGATCTCATCAACCACGTGGACCACGCATCGAGGTGCCGTGTCGAAGGCAGCTTCAGGAAGATCATCGAGAAGTACAACACTGGGGCTAACTGCCATCAGGTGGCCACTGAGATCAAGGCGTTCGTGGAAGAGAACAAGGGTATGCAGATGCCGCTGCTGGTGGGCGCCGAGCACCTCGTCAAGGCCACTCTCCACGTCGCCGATCACATCGGCCTCCTGCTGTACGACGCGCAGCTCGACACGCTGGGAGCCGTCGGAGACCTGATCCAGGATGCGATCGACAAGCACGCGCTGGCCGCCACGATGCTGTCCTGCGTCACGCCTGACCCCTCGTTCAGGCCCAGCCTGGACGCCGTTTCAGACCGCCTCGCCGACACGTTCTCGGTCATCCAGGTCGCGAAGTGCGCTGTGGCCTTCTACGAGACGGGCGACGAGGACGCCGCCGAACTGCGCAGTGCTTGGGGGCGGCTGGACAGTTCCCTGGACGACGGCATCCCATGCGCCTCGAAGCCGCACGATGACATCCTGCAGGAGCTTGGCTGTTCCAAGTATGAGGGTTTCGTTGCTCGGGCCGAGAAGTGGCACCAGGTGGCCAAGGACCTCTGGTCCGAGTATGCGCAGAGCCAAATGGACCAGCTGCTCGACGAAGGGCGCGTGCTCTTCGCGGTCTTGCAGAAGTTGTCGGGAGGGATGTTGAACGGCAGCCACTTCATGGACGGCTTCGCTGGGGAGGCGACGGACTTCGCTCAGACGATCGGCCACTTGAAGGTGGGGCTCTTCAAGCAGACGGGGGTCTCGAACAGGCTCAAGGACGCCTACCGTGCTGTGCAGCACAAGCTCGGACACGCCGTCGAGGAGTCGAAGCGCTTGAAGGTGCCACTCGAGAAGTGGCAGGCCACTCATGACCAGTGGAGCGATGGCCTGGCGAAGGCCGACGTGACGTTGACGACGGCAGCCATCGCCCAGTGCGTGAAAGATCGCAAGACTGACGAGGTCACCAAGGCCAACCTCCAGCGCGCGCTGGACCAGATGCAGGCCAGGAAGGTCAGCATCGAGTCGCTGCCAGCATCCGTTTGGGAGCAGGCGCAGCAGACGCTGGCTGCTTGAGGCGCCGTGGCGCCCGCAGGCGGCCGCCGTCAGAGGAGGAGGAGGAGGCGGAAGAAGAAGACAAGGAGGGGGAGGAGGGAGGGAGGAGGACAGGGGGGAGGAGGACGAGGAGGAGGAAGACCAGGAGGAAGGACTCAGCAGACGAACAAGACGGCGGCGAGCACGGCGGGCAGCAACAGCGCGCTGCTCCTCCTGACCTTCCGCCGCTCGCTGCCGCCGCTCGCCGCCGCCGCCTTTTCCCTTTTCCCTTTCTCTCCTCTCTGCTTTTCCTTCCCTCTCTCCTCCTTCCCCTCTACCTCGCCCCGCCGCCTTCCTTTTGACCTCCTGCTCCCTCGGCCTCCCTGCTCTCTCGGCCCTCCTGCCCCCTCCTGCTCTCTCGGCCTCGGTCGGGGTAGACGTCGATGCGAGCGTCGATCGAGCAGTCGTGGGCCGTTTCGCGTTCAGTCGAGGCGGCCATGGTTCATTTCATGCGCCTCGGCTGGGCGCGGAACAGTCCATGGCTGTTCTGTAGGCCACCCAAGGGAGGCCATGACTACATCGTAGGCCGCAGGGTAGGGCCATCAAACCCCATGGCTAATTTCCTCCATCAAAACCCATGCCAGCCCCCACAACCACATAGACAGCCAAGGGATAGGGATACGTTCGAGGCTGGTTAGCCCGACCCCTGGCAGGCCAACAGCGAGGTCTTCGTCACCGCCACGGTCTTCGACCTCACGGAGGACCCCTCGCGGCTGCCGCCGCAGGCGGCCCCCCCCCCGCGCGCGCGCCGCGCTTTGCGCCCCGCTCTCCCGCGGAGCGCCGGGAGCGCCGAGGAGGGAGCACTCCTCCTCCCCTCCTCCCCTCCTCCTCCTCCCCTCTCTCCTCCTCCTCCACCTCCTCCTCCTTCCTCCCTCCTCCTCCTCCTCCTTCTCCTCCTCCTCCTCCTCCTCCTCCCTCCTCCCCTCCCCTCCCCCCTCCTCCCTCCCCTCCTCCCTCCTCATCCTCCACCTCTTCCTCCACCTCCTCCTCCTCCTCTCCTCCTCCTCCTCCTCCTCCTCCTCCTCCTCCTCCCCCTCCTCCACATCCTCCTCCTCCTCGTCCTCTTCCTCCTCTTCCACCACCTCCTCCTCCTCCTCCTCCTCCTCCTCCTCCTCCTCCTCGAGGGCTGGGCGGAGGCGGGGAAGGCACGGTCGGGCCTCACGTGACGGGAGTCAGCCAGGGCAGCGAAGAAGGACAAACAGCAGCACATGGAGGACACAGCCATAGACATTCGGAGGCCCGCGCGGACTTCTCGGATCGCCGCGGGACCGCCCCCCTTGGCGCGGAGCGCCAGGAGTGTGGAGGGGCACGGAGCGGGCAAGAGGGCTGGACGGAGGCGGGGAAGGCACGGTCGGGCCTCACGTGACGGGAGTCTGCCAGGGTTAAGTCGGGCTTGTCCCTCTACAGGAGGAATACTCAAAGATACTCAAAGAATAGTCTGGGGGACGAGTTTTTGCGCATGTTTGAGAATTCTTTGATTATGTTTCATTTTTCGCCCAAAATCCGCCTGTAGGGGGACAGGCCCGACCTAAAGCCAGGGCAACGAAGGAGGACACAAGCATAAAAGCTCGCAGGTCCGCGCGGACTTCTCGGATCGGCGCGGGACCCCCCTCCCTGGCGCCGGAGGCGCCGCCAGGGGGGTCCAGCGCGGATGTTTATGTCATTCTTCATTCCCCTATCAGCGCTGACGGGGGTCAGCCAATCCTTTCTGTCTGAGCGTGGTTTGGGAGCCACGTGGGGCCGATGCCCTCTTGCCGCCCTCGGCTGACCCGGGCTCTGGTCGACTGGACGTAGGAGTGACGTTTCGCCAGAGGGACTTCTGGTGCGGGCCCAATGGGGTCACCCGATCGCTGAGCGCGAAGCGGTAGCAGTGGCTTGCGCGCCCAGGTTTGGCCACCCCGCGTCCCCCGTTTCGCCCCGCACGAATGGTCACTTTTGCCTAGGGCCACTTGCGTGTAGCCGATGAGGGAGTTATTGAGCGTCTGGTCAGGCCTCGGGACGGCGCCCTGGCCGACCCAGGTTGGGGCGGAGCCGGGGTAGTGCTTCCCCAGTGCAGCAGGATCGCGCCGCGTCGGTGGGTGCTTCATTTGTGTGTTCGATGCATTTCAGTCGCCCCTTCGGGCAGCAAATGTTTGTGGACTCTCTGCAGAAACCGTGTATGTATGTGTGTGTGTGTTCACTCTATCCAGCTGCCTGCGGCGAGTGCCGCCACAGTGCCATCGCGGCACTGTGCGGGTCGGCGCTTGGAGCACCGCCCAGTACAGAAGCTCGGGGGTGACCTCGGCAGGCTTGGGCTGCTGTGTGGGGAGACCCTCTTGGGGCGCTCTTGGGCCGACTTGGGCATCTCTTGGTCGTAAGTGGAATATCTAAGGGTTGTCATGGAAGCCTCCTGGGGCCCCGTGCCATCATATGGCCATCCTGTGCTGTCTTTGGGCACGCTTGAGCCGTCGTGGGGCCTTCTTGGGACGTTCCCATGCCGTCTGGGGGGCCTCTTGGGGCCCTGTCATGGGCCCATGGGGCTAGTTTGGGCATATCTTTGGCTTCTCTGAGGTCCTCCCGGAGCCATCTTGCTCCGAGAGGCGTAGAAACACAACAGCTTGAGCCACCTGAGGGGTGCATAACGTATTTGAGTGATGCCGGGCTTCGTAGAGAGTTTACCGGCCTTCTCTTCGGTGTGTTGGAATCCTTCTGGGGCCTTCTCAGGAATTGTTGGGTGCCTGACTGTTGGGGCAATGCTGCGCCACCTTCGCGGCTTTTGTGGCCCACCTGGCCGCTTTGGAAATCATGGGGAATTTTCGAGAGCCAGTGGGGGGCGGTGCATATGGTCGGTAGGTTCGTGCCGCGTCGACCAGCGGCGACCCCCCCAGCGGCTGTCCGTGTTGAACGCCGCGGGCGACCCAGAATCGTTTCTTGGCATCGCTCGGACGTGTGCATTTTTCCTTCGGAGAGGACCATCGAGGAGCATCCTTGATCATTTGGCGAAAAAAAACACGCACAATACCGAAAAAAAACAGGGAATGGACGTCCGAGCGATGGCCAGGTTCGATAAGGAACGATTTGGACGTTTCGGAAACGGCCAATCGTTCGAGGTTGAACGACCCCCGCGGTGTCAGGAACCGACGCCGGGGTCGACGCGACGCGAGCCCAGGTATGGAGTCGGGCCATGGACGAGGAGGCTATGGTCGCGGCATGGAGGAAGGCGGCAGCGCGGCTGGCCACGACAGTCACGGTGGCATGGTCGGCAGTCAGAAGACCTGCAGAGGCAGTCTTGAGGACCCTGCGCGACCTCGGCTGGTCATGGCCTGCGCCGTGGACGCTGCTCACACCAGCGGGCGACCAGGTGTCATTGCACACGGTGGCGCCTAAGACGGTCAGGTACACGCTGGAGAGGGCCATCGAGCGGCAGGTCCTCACGAAGTGGGCCACAGAGAAGGGCATCGCCGAGGAGGTACCGATGCCGTTTTTGGAGCCGGTGAGGGCGCTGCTCAAGAAGCGCAGGTGGGCTGCGCATCAAGGCGCTATCAAGGCCTACGTGGGGCAGGACTACTGCACGCAGGCCAAGCTCCAGCAACGCGGCACGGTAGCCGACGGCATGTGCCAGCAGTGCAGGCGCGCGCTAGGCACTCAGGCACCGCTTCGGGCGTTGCGAGGCCCACGAGGAGAGCAGGGCCAAGCTCGCAGACAAGCATGCGGGCATCGTGCAGCGCATGGCGGGCTCAGGCGAGAGTTTGCAGCTCAACTGCGGCCTGGTGGCGCACCCCATCCATGACGTAGAGGGCGACACCCAGATCGAGCAGTACCATTTGGTCAATGCACAGGGCGACAACGTCAGCGAGGACGACGTCATGCCGTTCATCTCGGGGGTCTGCTTCACTGACGGCTCGGGCAAAGGCGCCAACACGCTCAAGGGTTACGGCTGGGGCTACATGTGGTTCGAGGAGCCAGCGGGCGAAGGTCAGTACACGGCGCTTGGTGGAGCATACGGTAGCCTGCCAGGAGTACGAGCTGATCTGTCGGTGGGGCGTGCTGAGCTCCAGGCCATCTGGCATGCCCTGCGCAGGGCGACGGCCCCCACCATGCCGGTCACCCTTTTACGAGATGGCGGTGAGAGGCATGAGGAGGGGCCGACAGTGGTGCACAGCGCCGCAGAGGAGCAACTGCGACATTTGGATGCGCATTTGGAACGTCGTGGACGGGACCTTCCCGAACATGGATGGCTTCACGGTGGCGCATGTACGGTCGCATGGCAGAGGGCAGAACGCGTTCCACGTGCACGGCAACAAGATCGCCGATGAACTGGCGGTCAAAGGTGCGCAGCTGGCCATGCCGCCGTGGCAAATCGACGTCTGGCAGGACCGCAGGAAGACGGTACAGCAGGTGCTTGCCTTCGTGGCAGACATGGCAGTGGAGGTCGGCGACTTCGGGGACGTCGCGCTGCCCACCACAGAGGAGGCACGGGCACAGCGCCGACGAGAGGCCCAGTTGCGAGGATGGCAACCCGAGGCCGACGAGGCGAGGCCTGCCATGACCTCGGCAGGGCAGGCCACGGCTACAGGAGCGACAGCTGCGGCGGCGGCAGCGGCAGCGGCAGCGGCAGCAGGCGCATCGCCTGAGGAGGTGGCTGCTGCAGCCGAGGAGGCTGCGAGGGTGGCGACCCAGCCAGCAGCAGCAGCCGCGGCTGCCGATGACGAGATGGAGGACGACCCCATCGAGGACCCTGACGGTCACGGTGATGCTGCAGGGCCGAGCGCGCTTGATGGCTCTGTGGCGCAAGGACGGCCGCGGGGCCCGACGATCAGGAGGCACAACTTCGTCACGGAGGACCAGTGGTACAGGTGCCTGGACTGCGGCGCGCGCTCCAAGGTGCTAGGGGCCCGAGCGGCGCAGTACAAGCGCCAGCGGTGCCTTGGAGTGCGGCAGCGAGTGATCCATGAGGGTGGCTCTGTGCATAGGAGTTGCAGCCGAGGCCGAGGCGCCGCGTCGCCTAGCTCCCAGCCGCTCGAGCCTGTAGTGCCTGCCCCTCCTGCTGCTCCTCCACCTCCTCCTGTGGGGCCAAGCTCGGGGCCAGCCAGAGCTAGTGGAAGTGTGGCCAGCAGGGCCCTAGACCCAGCGCTGGGGCACCAGCTGCACCGCGCGGGGCCGGACACATTTTGTGGCCGATGCGGGGTACGGTGCTTTGGGCGTGCTTTTCGGTCCCTAGGTGACCGCTGCCAAGGTCAGGCGGCCTCGAGACAGGTCACCTGCGTGAAGGCGAAGTTGCTCGGTTGTTGGCACCCCACGAAGGTGGGCGTGCGCGTAGCCGAGGCAGCAGTGCGCCTCTCAGACGGTGAGGTCCGCGCCTATTTCGGGGTGGCCTAGTGGCTGCCTGCCGCACAGCTCGCGAGCAGCCGTTGCGCCGCGAAGCATTGCCACGGCAAAAAATTGAGCACGATTAGAAATGAACGACGTAACGTTCGTGCTTTATCGAAGACGCCCACGGCGAGATGCCGTGGCCATGCAACGCTTGGCCATGATATTGGACCATGCGTTCCCCCAGCCGTTGTGGAAATGCTTCGGGGAACACGTCGGGGGGGAAAAGGAAGATGAGGAGAGGGATGAAGAAGGAGGATGAGGAGAAGGATGACGAGATTTCTTGGGAGATTCTTGGGCCATTCGTGGGGCATCCTGGGAGCTTCCTGTGTTTTTGTTTGAGGCCTCTTGGGGGCCTCCTTGGGCCTCTTCGGGGCCCCGCTGGGAGTCTTACAGCGTTCCTGGCCCGTCAGACGTTCGGAAGTCGTCGTCGGAGCCTCGGTTGGCCGTCTTGGGACCCGCTCGGGGTGCTTCAGAGTCGTCTCGCAGGCCATCTTTGGGCTTGGGGGGCCTGTTGGGCCGTGTTGGGGCCCTTTGAGGGCCGTCTTGGGAGCTTCTTTGGGTTACTTGGGAGGCCTATTCGGCCATCTCGGGGCAGTCGTTGGGGCCTCTTAGGCAGTCGGAAGGCCGTTTTGAAGCAAATGCCAACTTCCTTCGAACACCTCAGGGCAATCATGTGTCTTCGGGATCCCCGGGTTCTTCTTGGGCCGTATTGGGCTCTCTTGGACCATCTTTGCGGTCTTGGGGACATACTGAAACCGTCTTTGGTCGATCTTGGGCTATCTTGGTGCCATCTGGCTCGTCTTGGAGGCATGTTGGAGGCCATCGTGGGCCATCTCGCCCGTCTTGGAGGCGATTTCGGCAACGGTGGATTTTTTTCGGCACTTTTCGGGTGACCAGCGGGTTGGGCTGAGACCCCATTGGAAGTTGTTCAGAAAAGAACCAAGAACCACCCAGACGCCCAGCACGCTAGGCTCTCCTGTGATAAAGTAACAGTGGGCAGCGGATCTGGTGGTATTCCACCCATCCCGCAACCGTGCTTGGATTGTGGGTCAGTGTCCTTTTGGATGCTTGTTGGGGTTTCTGGGGAAGCCTCTGACGAGTCTCCTGGAGGCAGTTTTGAAGCCCATTGGGCCTTCATGGGAGCCGGGGCCTCTTGGGGCTTCTTTTCTGGGCCTTTTGGACACTTCTTGGGGGTTTGCTGGCGATTTCGGAGGCCCCCTTGGGGCGGAATGCTCGAAATCCGAGCTCGAGGTCCCCATCTTGGAGCCTTCTTGGGCCATTGGGGCCCTCGTGGGCCGTCTTGGGCGCCTTGCTGTCTTGGGGCCTTCTTGAGCCGTCATAGGCCCTCTTCGAGCCCTCTTGGGCTGTCTTTGGGGTCTTCTTGAGCCGTCTTGGACGCTGTGAAAGCCCAAGGGCCGACTATGTTGAAACTATTCGTTTCCCTGTGGGAATGGGGCGATGTTTGCCTTTTGGGGTGCTCTCGGGGCCTTCTTGAGGCGTCTTGTGGGACCCTTGAGCCGTCTTGGGGCCACAACGGGCCGCCTTAAACCTGTCTTGGACCGCTCTGGGGCCTTCGTTTGCCACCTGAGGCGGTTCTTGAAACGCTCTCGAGGTTTCGGGAAGTCGCGTCAGGTTGGCCGAGGAGCTCCTGGGAGCCCCCAGGAGCTCCCAGGAGCTCCCGAAAAGTCCCAGGAGCGGCTGGGAATCTGAAGGTCCGGGCCCCAAGGACTTTACAGCCCCTCTGCTTCTCTGGGCTGCAGGGCTGCGTGGGGCACTCCGCTACGTGCGGAAGGCACGGTGGCGGATACACACCAGGCGCAACCAGTTATACACATCTTGCGTTGTCGAAGATCGGAGATGGGCAGCATTTGGCGTTCATTGCCGTTCCGAGGGTGAGAGTGTGAAAAGAGAAGAGTTTGCATGGTCTGCTCTGTGGCTGGCCTAATCAATGCGGAGGAGGCGTGTTCAGCCAATGCACAGAGAGGGTCATATCCTTTGGAGGTCTGATCTTATCCTCTCTTGCCTGTATCGCTTCGTGCCGATGATCCAGTCCGTGACTTTGCTGTTCCCAACATGTGCAGCCATGCTTGGAAACAGGTGCTGGCGGCTTCGGCGGAGAATGAGTTCTCGCTGGCCTCGCAGCCCACTCACTTCATTACCGTCGCAGGCACGGACCTTGCAGACGGTGAGGACTTGCACTGGGACCAATCCATGAAAGCAGATGGGATCCTTCGGAAGAGTAGAACGGGCAAGGGGGGGCAGCGCAGCGGCAAGTACCTGCAGAACAGTCGTGTGCTGGCATCGCACGCAAACGCGCACTAACGATACGTACCATCACGCACACACAGTCATCAGTACACGTGCACACGACACACGACCACAACCCACACAGAACAACGCACACGCAAACCTTGACGAGCGAACAACTCACACCCATACCCGTAGGAGGGTCGAAAGGAGGGGAACTGGCTATGGGTGTGGGTGCGAGTTGTCGGACCCTGGGGGAAGCTCCCGTTCGAGCGGGGACCCCCATCCGACAACACGCACCCATAGCCTCCTCCGTCCCCCCTATAGGTATGAGTGCGTGTTGTTCGATCGTCAAGCCTTCTGAACAGACGGCGCACGCGTTCGGGGTGCGCGAAGGCCGAGGCTGTAAACTTGCGGCCCACCACGCGGAGGTATAGCAAAGGGGCTATGGTTATGATGTTCCAGCCTATTTTAGCCCTGATCACCAGAAAGAAGTTCGAGCGCCAGAAAAAATACCGAAACTCGATGGTTTTCACGTGTCGGGCCCTGGGAGGCACTCGTCCGGCACTGCCTCGGCACTGTTTCGACACTTTTCTGGGTGCCCGAAATTATTTCTGGGATGTGGTCCGTAAGTACGATGGGAGCAACAGAACCTTTGCTTCGATGGGATGGGGCATTGTTTCGACACTGTTTCGACACCCGTGCTCGAAATTATTTCTGAGATGCGGTCTGTAAGCACGGTGGGAGCAACATAAGGCTCTGGAGCGGGGGAGACGCGACGGGGACGGAAGGGGAACGTGGGAGGCACGAGCGGCGGGGCAGCCAGCAAGGGAGAGCGGGGGGACCGGACCGGCAGGAGGGGACGGACGGGGACGCACACCAAAAAGTCAACGGCAGGAGTCATCGTGCCTCCCCGGCAGTTTGGCTGCGAGATTCGAAGAAAAAAGCGCCATGGACATAACTTTTCGGCGCTCCGCGTGGATCTCTTGGATCGGCGCCTGGCCCCCCCCCCTCGGCGGTGCCTCCGGCGCCGCTCCTGGCGCGCTCCGCGCACCAGGGAGGGGGGTCCAGCGCGGATCCGAGAAATCAGCGCGGAGCGCCGCGAGTTTATGTATATGGCGTTTCTTTCTCCTCTTCTTCTTCTTCTTCTTCTTCTTCTTCTTTTAGAGTCGTTTCTTTAGAGTAGTTGTTTTTCTTATTATGTTTATGTTCGAGAGCAGTCGACGGGGACGTGGGGGGGGGCCAGGACATGGAGGCTGATCCAGAGGACGACGAGGACGATGATGATGATGATGATGATGATGATGCTGATGATGATGATGATGATGATGACGACGACGACGACGACGACGATGATGATGATGATGATGATGATGATGATGATGATGATGATGATGATGATGATGATGATGATGATGATGATGATGATGATGATGATGATGATGATGATGATGATGATGGTGGTGGTGGTGGTGGTGGTGGTGATGATGATGATAATGAGGAGGAGGAGGAGGAGGATGGTCCTCCCTTTTGAACTGAACGAGGCAGTATGGGCAGCCCTGAAGGATGTCCAGCCTCCTTCTGGGCATCCTCCAGGGAAGATCAGGGAAGCACAAGTGGAAGAGCGAGGTAGCACTGGACCACCCAAACATGGAAGACTGTGAGTGATCTGAGTGTGAGTGCGTCGGGGTATGATTGAGTTTGATTGTGCTTGGGTCAACGCGTGGGTCTGAGTATGCCGAAGTCTGAGTGTGAGCGAGTCTGAGTGCGAGTGAGTCTGAGTGTAGGTAAGTTTGAGTGTGAGTGGCTCTGAGTCTGAGTATGATGAGTATGAGTCCGAGTATGAGTCAGTCTGCGCACAAGTGAGTCTGAGTGTGAGTGGGCCTGGGTGTATGTAAGTGTGAGTGTGAGTGGGCCTGACTATCGATATGTTGAGCATGAGTCTGAGGATGAGAGAGTCTGGGCACGAGTGAGAGGCAGTGTAACTTAGTCTGGAAATGGGTGAATCTGAGTGTGGGTGAGTGAGTCTGAGTGCGAGCGAGTTTCAATGTGAGTGAGTCTAAGATCGAATGGGTATGAATATGAGTGCTGTTGGGCATGCAAATCGGCACACCACCTGGGACATCCCCACAAACTGGGCGCGAATGGGTCAGTGACAGAATCCACTGGCGGCTCACCCTTGGGAGTGCTGGAGCCAGTGCCTCGCTCAAGACATCATCACAATCTGCTCCGATGATTGTGACTCTGAGTGAGCCTGATTGTGATGAGTGAGTCTGAGTGGGGAAGCGGTGCTGATGAGTAAGTCTGAGTTTGAACGCGTCTGGGCGAGGAAGAGGAGGAGGTGCGAGTGAGTGACGTCCAAAGGCGCGTCTACGTTGTGACACAAGTCCACGGACACCTCTGGAGGAACGGGCACACCGCCTGAAGCATCCCCCGTGATCCGGGCGCGAACGGGCCCGTGAAATACGCCCTGGCGGCTCCCCTTCGGGGGTGCAGAAGCCAGCGCCTCGCCTGAGACATCCTCACAGTCTGCTCCGATTGAATGTCGAGGATCTGGGGCATGCGAACAGGCAGACCGCCTTAGACATCCCCCCAAACTGGGCGCGAGCGGGCCCGTGAATTGCCCCCTGGCGGCTCCCCCGTGGTGGTGCTGGCACCAGCGCCTCGCCTGATGCATCCTCACAATCTGTTCCGAATGCAGAGGATGTGGGGGCATGGTTAGGAAGAGGAGGGATGAGGTGGATAGGAGCGTCAGTGAGTCGGACTATTTGTGTGTCCGAGGGTGACATTCCGAGTATGAGTGGCTTCCTTCCTTGGGAGTCGGAGGCATCTAAGCAATAAAAAAACACCTTAGGATATGGGGAATAACAGTCATGCCATATTATAAGGATATCGGGAACAGCATCCGAGGCGCCCGTCTGCAGTGTGCATCAGCACTTCACGAGGCTATCTGCAGGCATGCGTTGGCATGAGCGGCGGAATGGCGCAATTTCTTTCGCACGGGCCCGTCGGTTATTTCAGTGCCAGCGAACGTTTTCCCACCACCCCATTGTACCTTGACCGCCTTGTTGGGCTGCCCGGAGTTGAGGAGCTCGCAGCCCCTCCCCCCAGAACGGGAGTTCGGGCGACCCTGTGGGGAGGGTGGCAGGGGGGAGGGGGGAGCAACGAAATATGTCGCATGCCTCTGTGTACGCCGGAAGCGCAGGCCCGCAAGCCCTAGCATTGGCTTGTGCGCTCGGTGTTTGCCCTCCCGCGACCCCGTGACGCAAGGGAAGAAAAAACACCCGGACCCGATAATCGGCGTTTTGCTAAACGGCCCATGGCGTTCACTAAACAGCCCTGCCCTGTTCGATTCCTTTCTTGGGCGCGTTTACTAAACGACTTCGCGTGTCGGGATGGTCATTATGGGGGTGGATCTTTGGTACTCTGATTATTGCCCAGGGTCGCTGCGGCGTGTAGCTGAGGGTTGCACTTGGGAGGGCCGCCGCCACACCAGGAGGAGGGGCAAGGGCCGCTGCCGCGCCCGCCGCCACAAGGCCAGAAGGCCTACCTGCCTCCTGTTGGATGCTCTGTATTACCCACCGTATCTCGCAGAGCCAGAGAAGAAACGAAAGAGCGCGTTTGTGGTCGCTGGGGGGGGGAACCGAACCCCCGTCCCCTAGATGGAGGGGGGTGGAGGGGGTTCGAACCATCCCCCCCACAACGCGCTCTGTCGAAGACACATGTCCACAGGCATGCCGCCGCTATCTGGGATGAGGCCACGGATACGGCTCCTCCGACGCGTTCGACCCTGGCGTGTCCGTATCCACGCCCCAGCGGCCCTGACTGGCAGAGGACACGATGTCCGAGGGTGTGGATACGGATGTTGATGCGTTTCGCACTCATGTGTACCACGGGGCAACCAGAAATCTCGGCCCTTGAGGGGAGGATGGCCTGATCGCGGGGCAGATCTCCCCCCCAGGGGCGAGGCTCCCCGGGCATCTGGTTCGGAGCGAAGAAGAGTATCCGAGTATCCATGACGGGCTGCCGTCGGGAGCCCCGTCAGCGTCTCATTCCCTCGCTTGTATCAGAAAACCCGCCGATGCTTCACCAGAAACACGCGTGCCACTGAAATTGGTGTGTGCCCCCCCCCCCCGGGCGCCTGGACAAACAACGAAACTGGTTTGTCCATTTGGTCAAGAAGAGACTCGGGTCGATACAGTCAACCCGCATAGTAAGGATGAGCAACATTCCAAGGCTACCCTCGCATCCTTGCCCCTGCGACCCGTCCTTGGCGATTTTCGCTGGCCAGCCTCGCTCGAAAGACGTTAGCATGGCCCTTCGAGGCCCTTGCGTCTACTGCGCATCCTTCCTGCACGGGTTAACTTTAACCTGTGCCCCTAGGGGCAGGGGTCGAGTGTTCCAGGGGGCCCACACGTGGAGCCAAACCCAGCTCCGGACGTCTGGGTCTGGATGCGGAGGATTGCTGGAACGCGCGGCCTATGCCTCGCCTCGCTCCCGAGCACAAGTTCGCCACAAACAACCCGCAAATCAGAGAAGGGTAAGGTACCCATACCTCTGCCCCCTGGCCCGTTTTCCCCTTTTCGGGCCTCCTGGGAGGCCCTCGTCGCCATCGCTGGATTCGCGTCGAAATCCTGGTCAGAACGCACCCCAAAATAGATTGTTCCTGGGCCTCAGCGGGTGGTGGCAGTGTATGAATCACCACTGAGAGCCAGCGATGCTTACACCGCCGCCCTCCCTGAAGGTACGTGCAAAGTTCGTCGGAGGGCGTCTCTGTATTGGTCTCCGTGGTGTGCAAGAGGCATGCCTCGTCTCGCTCTCGAGCAGAAGGCCCGCGCGAGCTTCTCGGATCGGCGCTGATCCCCCCCTCCCTCCACGCCCCGCCTGGGCCCCCCCCCTCCCACGCCGGGAGGCGCCGCCAGCAGCTGCGGGGTGCGACACGTGCCGGTACCGACCCGAGAAGTCCGCGCGCACCTCTGGAGGGGCACGCGTCCTCATGTTTTGGGCGCCGCGTAATGGGGGGGTCATAAATGGGGGGGTGGCGAGGGTGGTTCGAAAAGGCACCCAAACGGTACCTAAACGAGCCCCCTGGGGCTCTGGAGGAGCCCGAAAGGGGCACGAAAGGGGACCTTTTCTGATCCCCCCGTTTATGACCCCCCCATTAAGTCCCGCCCGAATGTTTTTGTTGCTTCGATCCCCGTGGTATGCACGGGCTGAGCCTCGCCGCGCTGTGCGGCGTCGTGCGGCCCGGAGGCGGGACTGCCCCGAGGCGGGGCGGGGCGTCTCGGCCATCTCTCCCGGCGGCGCCCGCCGAGGACGGCGAGGAGGAGGAGTCGGAGGGCGATGACGGGGCGGAGTCGGACGACGCGGCCGAGGAGAGCGCGGCCGTGAAGCGGTGGGAGACACCACCTCGCCCTCTCCCACAAGTACACGTTCAGAGTATCACTCCCCTCTGTCCCCCGGCTCTGTCTGGAAGACCCTCGGCCCTCCACACGTTCTTGATCCTGTCGCGCGCAGGAGTTCGAGCACTGAATGTTTATCTGTTTGTTTACAGTCCGGCCGCTGTCCGTCCTTCCAAACGGTGTTCCCGTTGCAGCGTTGGCCTCGTTTTAAGATCGGCGCTTTGCTCCCGTCGTTGACACTGGCGCTCTCGCCACAGCGCGGGCCACTTCTCTGCGACCGAGTCCGTCCCTCCTTCGCCTTCCCCCGGTCCTCCTGCTCCTCCCGCCCTTTCTGCTCCAGTTCCCGCCGCTTCGGTTCGTCCTCCTCCTCCTTCCTCCTCCCCCTCCTCCTCCTCCGCCTCCTCCTCCTCCTCCTCCTCCTCCTCCTCCTTCTCCTCCTCCTCCTCCTCCTCCTCCTCCGCCTCCTCCTCCTCCTCCTCCTCCTCCTCCTTCTCCCCCCTCCGTAGCCATTTTGGCTCAAGCCATTTTGGTTCAAGCCATTTTGGCTCAAGTTGCCACCGCTCAAGCCAGCTGGGCAGGAGCAGCCTGCCCCCCCCTTTTCTCCTGCACCCACGCGCCGCAGTTTCCGCCATGTCTTCCAGGACGCCTTGGGTTCGCAAAGAAGGAGTAGGAGCTCCTGTTGTTTCGCATCCAAAGTTACTTTGCCCGCGTGGCAGACCAGACTGTTGGATCTGGCCTAATAGAATTGCTTCTCAGCCGTTATGTAAATGCGGCCTTCCGTGGCATGGGAAGAGTTCCCAGCCACTTCCCCCACCTCCGCCACCACCGTCAGCAGCGAAGTCTGGTCGCACAGAAAGGATCAAGGCTGAGGTAGTAGTTGGCAGGGAGAAGTCTCAGTCCAAACACAAGCCCACTGTTCAGGTAGAAGCCGACAGTGAGAAGACGCAGCCACCGCCGCCTCTTGTGGCAGTGAAGGCCAAACCCAAAGATAAGGCCGCTCATCAGGTAGAAGCCGACAGAGAGCAGGGCCAGGATTTCAAAGTCAGGCATCAGCTCAAGCTTTTGATCTCGGATGTCTTGCAGCAGTACGAACCGCAGATGCTGGATCAGTTGGACCATTTCTTGGACAAGTACAAAGGGCACGCACAGTTTCTTTATTTGGCAGTATGCGAGAAATTCAATGTGGAGCCTCAGGCAAAGGTTCAGATCACCAAGAAGGAAGACAAGCTTCCAGTTTTGGACAGCGATAGCGTGTCCGACTCACCTTCTGCCAGTAAACATGTCGACAGTCCTCGTTCGACTTCTCCAGAGCACGCTAGTAAGCGTGCAAAGGTTGGGCACAGCGATGCCGCCCCTTCCAGTGGTTCTGCCCCGTCCAGTTCAAAACTGCTGGAGTTAAAGTGTGGTCTCCAGGATATCAAGATCAAGCACCTCCAGCAGAAGCTAGAGACACTCCAGGAGGAGCTCAATCGTGTTAAGAATCCAAACGCAGCTTCAGGCAGTGCGCCTGTTCCTAGGAGGAGCAGATCCAGCTCAGACTCCATTTCTTCAAAGTAATTGGAGCAACTATGTTGGTAGCATCCAACTTTCTTTCAGCGGCAGAATGTTTATTGCATCTTGGGCTAAATGGCAACTTGGGTATTGGCTTAGTGAGCATAATTCATCGGCTACAGGTTTTGGTATCATCCTTTTGTGTTGGTCCTTTCGTTTGGGTAGGACAGTTGTCAGCTACCCAGCGTTCTTTTACCTTCACGTCTTGTTACCTTGGCCAGATCGGCAGAACTGTGAAGCAGGTAGCTTACCTGCAGTTTCTTCTTCATGCGCCAGTTGGGCAGCTGTATTCAGCCCAGTTTATTTTACTTTTCAGGGGTCCAGGAAAGTCTGGCGAAGTAATCCCCTAGTGTTCTCTCTTCCCTTTGGGGAACGGAGGTCTCACTCTGCTAGGGGCTCCCATTAGTTTGTGGGAAGAAAGTTTACCCCAGTGCCTTGCAGTCTTGATCTCCTTCCCCTTCCCTTGTCCTACTGTCTTTCCCCCCCCCCTCCTCCCTCCTTCCAGACAGTTCAAGGAATTGGCAGCCAGGTCACAGGCGAAAGCAAGTGGCCTTCCCTGGCGGGTCTTGCCATGGTCTCACCATGCTCGAAAGTCCGAACCTGCAAGTTGGCGTTCAGGGATTGCTCTTGTCTGGGGAGGGGGTCACTGGTGGGTGGGATGGGATTCTCCGCCCCGTTCTGGGGAAGTTCTGCATTGTTTCTTTATGGCCTGGGAACGGTCCATTAGAAGGTGGGCAGCGTTTAACCCGGGCGAGTTGTGTTTCATGCGTGTCCTTCTCCTCCTCTCCTCCTCCTGGGGTAGGGTTCTTGGCGCCGACTCGGAACTGGCAACGCCCCAGGCTTGGGCTGGGGGTCAGTTGCTGTCCGCGGAACGTGCTTGAGCTTTTTAGTTCAGCCCCGAAGCGAATGTCAAAAAAATGTCCTCCTCCTCCCCCCCCTCCTCCACTGTGCGCAGCTCCGGCTTCCCAATTGCCCATGACACGGTGGGATCTTGGGAGTTCTCAGTCATCTATGACACGCATCCGCGCTTAGAGAAAAATCAGTACATTGGGAAGGGATGGGTGGGAGGGGCAGGATGTTAGATTTGGCGCGAGCCCACTTAGGTTCCCCCCCCCCTTCTGGCTTCTCCCCCTCCTCCTCCTCCTCCTCCCCGTAGCCAGTTTGGCTCAAGATGGCGACCTGGGGGGCTGTCCAGCCTCCAGGCCGAAGGGGGACCTCTGGACCGAGGGCAGTTCCCAGACGGGCGTCGGGCGCGCGCGCGGCACTGCTGCAGCCATGGGGAGTGGCGGCGGCGGACGCGGGGCGGGCAGCGCCTGGTCGGGGACCCCGAATCGCCAGAGAGTGCCCCCGTGGAAGAGGAGCAGCAGTGGCAGTCGCCCTCCTCGCAGCAGCTACGTGGTGTGTGACGGGTGCAGCAGATGGCGCTACTGCAAGAACATCACCAGCAGGGGCGACCTCTGCATCTGCAGCAAGAATCTCGCCTGCCTCGTCCCTGACGGACACGTTTTCCGTGACGAGGATGGTGGGTGGGTGGCAGCGCAGCCCCAAGGTGGAACCTCGCCCAGGATCAGCTGGGCAGATGGTTGGCAGCCAGGAGGTGGTGCAGGCGGGAAAGGGCAAGGAGGCCAACGCCAGCCACCACCTCACGACAAGACCGCCGATCTCAAGGCCGCAGCCGCAGCAGCATACGGCAAGCTCAGCAAGGACGACCCGCTCAAGCAGCACTACGAGGCCCTCTGGCCAGAGCTCGCCGCAACCAAGCCACCAGCAGATCAACCAGTCGTTGGATTCAAGGCAGTGGAGGCAGCAGCTCGACGCTTGGACAAACTCCAAAAGAAGGTACGATCGGCAGGGGGGCAAGTGGAGAGTGCCCAGCAGTACTTGGCTGAGAGTGAACGCAGGCTTCGTGAAGCTATGGAAGCATCCATTGCAGCAGAAGATGAGTTCGACAAGCTCAAGGCCACAGTCGGCAAGCAAGAGGTACCAGCCGAACCCGCAGCCGAGAAGCCAACGCTGGCAGCCCTCCTGGAGCAGTTCGAGCACGAGCCTGACGACTTCCACAAGTGGCCCGAGCCAGACAGGGAGGTCTGGCGAGCTGCAAAGGCCAAGGGCGAGCGCATGGCCCAGACGGCCAAGGAGCACGAGGAGGAGACGGCGAAGCACCTGCGACTTCTGGAGGAAGAGACGGCCAGGCACCAGGAGCAGCTGCGCCAGCTCGAGCAGGCCCGCACCAAGCGCCTGTCGAAGAGCGGAGAGCAAGACCCAGAAGCAGCAGATGCCCCACCAGGCAAGCGTGTCCGCGCTGCCAGCCCAGCCCCTCAGCGAGGAGCCACCACGGGCGCTGAGGCAGCAGGGTCAGCTGCTGCGGCTGCGCCTAACGGCGCCGCGGCAGCTGCCCAACCAGAAGCAGGTGCAGCAGAACATGACAAAGCAGAGGAACGCCGAGCTAGAGTGGAGGCCCACATCCAGGAGGCGCGAGAGAAGGTCTCGCAGGCCAGGCGCGCCGAGACAGTCGTCGACGCAGAAGGGCAAGGTGACCACTCAGCAGGGTAGCCGCCCCAAGGCGAGCGCGAAGAAGGCTCGCCGCCCTTGCCACATCGACTTCTTCAATGTCACGACCTGGGGCCCCCAGGCACAGGGCTACCTCATGGAGATCAACGACACCAAGGACAGGGACATCATCGGCATCGCGGAGCACCACCTCCGCCAGCCTGCGCAGATAGGCAAGGCAAGAGCGGCGCTCAGGAGGAATGGCATGCACAGCTACTGGACCAAGGCACGGCCAGGAGAAGGAGAAGGCACTCGTGGAGGAACGCGTGCCATAACGCGAGGACCCTTGGACGTCCAGGACAGGATCGCGGGCTTCGACGAGCGCTACCTGCACGAGGACGGCAGCGACGTCGCGGTGGTGATCTCCAACCTGCACAAGGTCCGCTTCGCAGTGGCCTTCGTCTACCTCGAGTGTGGGACGGGCTTCGGAGAGAGGAACGTCGACATCCTCTGCGACCTGCGGGACAAGATGGCCGTCTGGGGAGGGCCATGGGCAGCGCTTGGGGATTTCAATATGACGCCGTCGGAGTTCAACAACAGCATCTGGCCCAGGGTGCTGAATGCTCAAGTAGCAGCGGCGGAGGATGGCGCCCCCACGTGCTTCCCAGCAGGAGGCGAAGCCAGGTGCATCGATTTCGCGCTGATCTCGCAGGGCCTGGTGCCGTATTTTGACCAGCTAGAGCTGCCCAGGACCGTGCCGTGGAAGCCGCACATTGGCATCCGCTTGAAGCTGAGAGGGCGGCCTCTAAAGCTCAAGGGCAGGGTACTTCGCAGGCCAGCAGCCATAAAGCCACCAGTCGCAGTTGAGAGAATGCCGAAGTCCAGAGCCGCTTGCAGGCGAGCGGCGCGAGGAGGCCAGGAGGCCATGCGCCGACGTCAGCAAGCGTTGGCAGAGGCAGGATGCGACCAGGAAGGAAACGACATGGAGCCAGTGCCGCAGCTGTACTACGACAAGGAGGTCCAGCACGTCATCCCTGACGAGCTGTGGCAGGCCACCTCCGAGAGGGTCAGCTTGCGTGTCTACGACGAGTTGCCCCAGCACTTGCAGCACACTGTCGTCGGCAAGATGATGGAGCGGGACATGCTGGATCTGGGGCAACAGTACGACCACTTCGCTAGCACACTCGAGCTCAGCCTGTGCGAGAGCATCGGCATCCCAGAGGAAGATCGAGGACGTCATCTCGGGCACAGCAGGCCCCCGAGCTACAAGAGCGTGAGCATCAAGGACACCGTCACCTCTACGCCATGGGCAGGGGTTGAAAGGAAGATCCATGCGTGGTGGGCGGAGATATCCTCCTTGGTGCGGCAGCTCTCGCACCACGCCGCCCGAGCGCAGGAGGCAGCGGCAAGTCGACAGGGCAAGACCCAAGCACGTCCCGATGAGGACTCGGGAGGAGGACAGGGCCCGTTGGAGCTGGAGCTTGGCCCCGTCATTTCGGGCAGCCAGGAAGGCCACGAAGAAGGCGACCCTGCACCAGCCTTGAGCCCATCGAAGAGCTCGGGAGGAAGCTCGGTGGAACGCTCCCCCACCGAGCGGGGCAAGGGCCCCCCCGAGCTGCAGCAGCGGAGCGCAGGCAGTGGAGGCGCAGCAGGAGGCGTCCCAGACCTCCACGTGGGGCATACCCACAGCACCGCAGACAGCTGCCCAGAAGGGATGCAGAGGGGTGCCCTTCCCCCACCAGCAGGGCGCAACACCATGGACATCCAAGATCACGACCCCTTCGAGGATGAGGAGGAGTACTTGGAGTACCGCCAGGAGATCGCAGACCAGGAAAACAGCGATGGGTACCACCAACACATCGAGGGGCAGCAGGCCAGCCTCGAGTCCAGCCAGACCGCTCGCCGTCGAGCAGCTGGACCTGATTCTCACCCACCAGCAGGACGCAGCACCATGGACGTCCAAGACCACGACCCCTTCGAGGAAGAGGAGGACCGCTTCCAGAACCGCCAGGAGACCGCAGACCAGGAGGACTGCGATGGGTACCACCAGCGCATCGAGAGGCAGCTGGATGGCAACGGCTACGGCCAGACCGCACGTCGGCAGGCAGCTGGATCTGGTGAAACCGCCCCAGGTGACACGCACTGCTCACCTCCTCAGCCAGCTGGTACTATGGAGGCAGAGGGTACCGATCACCTGAGGAGTCAGAACCAAGCGCCGCCAAGCCCAGAGGCAGATGAGCAACGAGATATGGGCCTGCCCCCTACAGACCCCTGGAATGACGACCAACACCAGCGGGAGCGGGAAGACTACGTGGCCATGAGAGACGACCTGGAGTATTGGGCGGCCATCTGGATGGATAACTTGGTGCAGCTCCCCACGGACAACAGCAACTGGATGCAGATCTGCGTGCCGCTCCTGGAAACCATCCTGGGAGGCGGAGGCAACAATGGCATGGTGAGACTGCTCAGAGGTTGGTACCAGCAGGCCGGCCTCAGCCACATCATCAGGGACCTCTGCGAGCGAGCATGGAGACATGCAGAACCACGACGCCGAGGCTTTCTCCAAGGACTTGCGCGAGAGGTGCCGACGAGGAGGCACGAATTGGAAATGATGCACTGGAGGGAGCTCGCAAACCTGCGGAGGTTCATGCGAGAAGTCATAGGCGAAAGAGCACTAGAAGGAGCAGCGCGAAGACAACTACATGATGCTCCAGGTACAGGCAGTGGCCAGAGTAGCCGCCGAGAGCAGCAGGTCCGCACCCACAGTGGCCGCCAGACGCAGCAGCAGATCAACACAAGACAGCAGCTTGCGCAGCAGCTCAACCAGCCTGACCCAGGCAGGCTGAACGATGAAGGTGCAGCCAAGGACCAGCAGCAGGCCCTCCTCGCAGACCTGCACGCCATAGCAGAGGGCGCCCTCGTGGACCCAGGGACGATCAGCAGGGTAGCAGAGGAGGTAAAGAGCATGGCCAAGCTACTCACAAAGGCGGTGAAGAAGGCGTACATCCACTGGGTGCATGACGCCACGGCTGGCAGTGCGAAGATGGCCCACGCCTACACCAAAGCAGCGGAGCGCAGCCATCTGGAGGACATCCTAGAGCACGAGGGCCAGGTCATCAACCACCCGCAGCAGCTGGTGGACTTGCGCAAAGAAGCATGGCAACGCAGGTGGACACGAGATGCGCAGAAGGCCGAGAGGATCCAAGAGGCGCTGGCCAAGCTGAGGCAGGCTGCCCTGGCCCAAGAGAATGCCCTCGAGCCCATCAGCAAGGACATCATAGGCTCCATCATCCAGCACCTGAAGAGCAATGCAGGCCAAGGAGCGGACTGGTGGAGGGCTCCAGAGCTCAAGGCCATGGGAGCCCAGGGGCTGGGAGATTTCGTGCAGTGCCTGACCAGCTGTGAGCAACGGGCAGCCTGGCCGTGGCAATTCTACTTGGTGCTGGAGCTGCTGCTGGGTAAGAAGCCAGGAATCGGGGGAGAGCGCCCCATCGGCCTCATGCCCATGCCGTACCGCATCTGGAGCGCAGCCAGGAGGCCCATAGTAGCCACCTGGAGCAAGGCAGCGGCGGGCTTCTGGGATACGGCAGTAGCTGGCTCCTCAGCGCTACGAGTGGCAATGCACAGACTTATGAGGGCAGAAGCCGCCACGGAGATGGGCTTTCATGCAGCAGGAGTGTTCTACGACGCGGCAAACTTCTACGACAACATAGGCCTCGACCAGCTGATCGAGAAGGCCAGTGCCCTCCAGTACCCGTTGCTGCCGCTGGCAATGGCCGTGCAGATGTACCTTGCGCCCAGGGCCATCATGGCCCACAGCCTCTTCTCGGACATCTTTGAGCCTGCCAACAGCATGGTAGCAGGCTGTGGCCAAGCGGTAGACCTCACCAGACCGCTCTTGTATGGAATCCTGGATGCAGCGCACAGGCACCATATCTTCGTCGTCATGCAGCAGTACCTGGACGACTTGGCCCTGCAGGTAGAGGGCGCGCGGCGGCAGGTCATTGACCAGATCAAGCACGTGGCGGCGCTGGTGCACGATGGTTTCAAGCAGCTCGCGATCCCCATCTCAGTCAAGACGGCAGTGGTGGCCTCGGACAAGGACCTCCAGGCAGAAGTCGCCAGCATCCTGGACAGCCTGGGCACCCCCAACAAGCAACCAGGGGTAGTGCGCGACCTCGGCGTGGACACCAGCCTTGGGAAGCAACTGCGGCGACCCACCCATGCCGCGCGCCAGGCCAAGGCCAAGCAGAGGGTGGCCAAGCTCAGGGACCTGGCGAAGACGGACGCCAGAGGCGCGGCAAAGGTCTATGCAGCAGGTGCCTACTGCCAGCAGGCTTGGGACTTACCAGCGCACGGCATCACGCCCACGGAGGCGAAGTTGGTCAGGGCAACGGAGGCAGCGCTCCTCACAGGCGGACACAAGGCTGGACGCTGCACGTCCACCATCCTCCTGATCCAGAGGGGTATGCAAGAGGCAGTAACCCGAGCCATCGGCGACCAGATCAAGCAGTTCTGGCTCACCGTAGTCGACCACCCGACGGAGCTCAAGAGGTACCAGAGGGGCTGGCTCCTGCTCTACGCCAAGCTGGGCGCCCTGGAACCCAACCGCAGGTGGCAGCAGGTCAAGGGGCCCATGGCAGGGGTCATTGTGCAGTTGCTTGGGTTAGGCTGGATACCGCGACGCCTGGACAGCTGGATCAGCCCAGCAGGTGACGAGTGGGCCTACAAGCCAGATGACATTCCCCACTTCGGCGCGCTCCTGCGTGAGGTCCAGCAGAGCGCGCAGCAGCAGCTCTGGCAGCAGGCAGCTGGCCATCGCAGTGGAGAAGGACTTCCGGCTGGAGGCGACCTCTATCAGCTGCAGCGCCACTTGAGAAGAAGGAGGCGTAAAGGACAGCATGCAGAGGCAGCAATGTTGCAGACCATAGCGGTGGCAGGCATCTGGGCCAGGGAGCGTCGCAGGGCGGCCAACCTCAACCAAGAAGGCGATGACACCTGCGCGAGATGCGGCGAGGCGATAGAGACAGAGGAACACCGCTACTACGCCTGCCCTGCCAACACAGAAATAGGGCACAGCAATGACACCGACCTGGCGAAGAAGGCGAAGGACGCGCTGGACCAGCGGCAGGACTTGCATTTCTGGCTCCGAGACATCCCGCCAGCGGCCTGGGCAGCCAAGGTCGACCCAGACGAGGACGCGGCGAAGGCGGCGCAGATCTTCTGCACCAGTGAAGAGGCACACGCTGCAGCCCAGTCAGGGCACAAGGTGCGGGCAGACTATGTTTTTACGGACGGCTCAGGTGGTGCAGGGGAAACGGCCAGGGACCCCCGCCTCAGACGCTGCGGCTGGGCAGTGGTGGCATTCAGGTTCGACGAACAAGGTCGTCCGCAGGAAGTGGCTGCCTGGTACGGCACAATCAGGGCACCGCACACGGTGCCACGGGCAGAGCTCACCGCCATGAGCAAAGCCATCGGGTACACCACGGCGGCGAAAGCCAGGGGGCTAAACATAGTCAGCGATTGCAAATACGCCCTGGACGCACTCAAGCAGATCCAGGACCCTGAGGATCTGGACTACAGGAGCACGAACTACGACCTCTGACTCCAGACGAAGCAGCAGCTACAGAACAGCACGGACACCATCATGGGCCACCACATCCCGAGCCACCTTATTGAGCACCCAACAGAGCTGGAGAGGTGGAATGGTCCCACCTGGTGGGTCATAGGTAACGAGATGGCAGATAAGTACGCAGGCTGGGGGGCGGAGCACGGAGCACTGGATCCAGCTATCATCGTGCAGCAGCAGACCAGAGACCAGATCACCATGGCGGTGCAGAACAGGCTGCTGGCCATCAACATGGCGGTGATGGTGGAGGACCCCAACAAGGCCCCTCAGCGTCCCAAGGCCAAGCGGCGAAAGCCGCAGACGGCGAGGGACAGGGCAGCCCAGCAGGGACACGACCTGCGAAAACTACATCCGCGATGGTGGTGTGCAACGTGCCGCAGTGGCCCAGCCAAAGGACAAAGCATCAGAGACTGGTTGGCAGAGACGGGAAAATGCCTCGGGAAGTACGGCGGCCACCAGGACCAGCACGGCAACGTCAGGCTCGACTTCAAGGCGGTGCAGATCGGCACGCAGGTGGTGCACGGCTCCCACAAGACGCAGTACACCCATGGCTGGCTCTGGTGCGAGAAATGTGGCGGCACCAGCTACCTTGGGGACCACAAGAGCAGGATCGTGGCAGGAGTGGCAAGGAAGCTGGCAAGGCCATGTCAGCCCCCAACAGCAGCAGGGCGGCGAGTCTTGGAGGACATGCAGAGGGGCAAGCTGCCTAGAGGAGCTAAGCCACCAGCAGACCCAGCTGATGAGGGTCTCGACGAGATCACCATGCCAGGTGGCTTCGCGCTCGGCCTGAGCAACCACGAGGTGATCGATTTGGACGGGGACAGCTCAGGGGCAGGGGACCCGCAGCCAGCTCCGCAGCAGCAACCCAGCCATCCGTACTCTGTCGTCCACGCCAGCTTGAGGCTCGTCGACCACATGGAGGGCTACGCAGAGCTGTGGATGAACATGGTCGACCAAGAGGTCTGGGACGACATGGGCGACTGGATGGGGCACTGCGTACCGTACCTCTTGGCCATCACCAATGTGGGAGGCAGAACGGACACGCAAGAGCAGACCAGGGCCGTCACCGTGCAGGAGATCCAGCAGATAAAGGACTTCTGCGAAGAAGTCTGGCGCAACACGCACCGCACGCGACGGAGGCTCATGACCAGGATGCTTACCCTCCCGCATGGCACATGGCAGCAGGCAGCTAGAGTGCACATGGACGCCTTCCACAACAGAAGGAACAACATCATAGCGCACAGCATCCCCAGCAGTGAGCGCAGGCCGCTGCCGAGAACAGCGGAGGCCAGCCGAGAGTGGTCACCAGAGAACCTGGACGACGATGACTCGACCCCAGACAGTGAAGCCCCAGAGCTGGAGGGTGAGCCGAGCAGCCAGGAGATGGAGACCATGGCGGGACCTGATCAGAGGCACGACGCCAACAGCCTGATGCAGACGGCAGTGCAGGTGGCAGTAACGCTGACCAAGCCAGTGGGGCCCGACCCGATGAAGTTCGTGAGCGAAGCTGACGAGGCCGGCTTGCTCCACCCAAGGCTTCGACACAACAAAGGAGAAGCCGACCAGGACCCCGAGCAGGAGGTGGCGTGGCTCGAGAGGAACAGGCTCGAGCAGCTCATGCAGTCGCTGGCAGGCTGTTGGAGCCAGAAAGAGGGCGAGCTGGGCTGGCCATCGTGGCAGGCCGCGTGCGTGCCCCATGTGATGAGGGCGCTGCAGACTGGCGTCTATCAGACGCTTTTCAGCCACGTGTCAGGGACGAGCCGCCAGCGCAGCCAGCGCCGAGCGGCGGAGGAGATCTGCCGCCTGGCATGGCTCAACAGCGGAGAGGAGCGCAGACAGATCCAGCAGCAGGACCCGAAGGAGGCAGAGCGGCGCAGAGCAACGGCTGAGCAGATCCTGGGCGTGACTGAGCCAGAAGTGAGGAGCCGCAGCCCGCGACCACAAGCAGCAGGGCGAGTACCGAGCAGGGCTCCAGCCACACAGCCGAGGAGGCCCCTGTGCGGAGAGGGGACAGGGCACCAAGGACCCCTGCGCGGCGAGGGGTTAGGCCGAGGAGGACCCCAGCGCGGCGAGGGGTTAGGCCACAGCCCTGCGCCAGACGGGATGCAGAGGGGTGCCCGTCCCCCACCAGCAGGACGCAGCACCAAGGACATGGCAGACCTCGACCACTTCCCTGAAGAAGAGAACAGAGAGGACAGCCCCCAGCAGGACGTAGACAAGCAGTGCAGCGATGACAACCACCAGCAGTTCCCAGATGCACAGCACAACATAGGGTACCACCTGGCAGACCGCAGAGGACCCCAGCGTGGCGAGGGGTTAGGCCACGGAGGACCCCAGCGCGGTGAGGGGTTAGACCGCAGATCCAAAGACAAGCAGAGGATCGAGGCGGAGGTCCCTGACGAGCCCAGTGAGCATGACGCGGACGTCTTGACCAACAGTGTGGTAGACAGGACCTCGCAACTAACAGAGCGGACCCATGCCCTGGGAAACCGACAGACTGAACGCGAGGGGGAGGGCTTGGCCCGCGGATACCACGCGAACCGCGAACACAGCGAGAGGCATAGTCGGGGGACCTCGCCTGAGCCAGTGTGCAGCAGCACCGAGGATGGGGGCAGTACGAGACTCGGCGCTCCCCCGCGTGGCGAGGGGTTAGGCCACAAAACAGCGCAGCCTGAGAAGACGGCAGACTACGACGATACAGACCTGCAGCGGGACTTGAATAAGATCGTCGGCGACCCACCCCAGCGCGGTGAGGGGGTAGACCGCAAGGCACCCCTGCGTGGCGATGGGGTTAGGCCACGGAAATCCCCTGCGCGATGAGGGGGCAGGCCGCAGGACCAAAGGCAAGCAGAGGCTTGAGGCGGAAGCCTATGACGTGCCCAATGAGCATAACGCGGACCTTTTGACCAACAGTGTGGTAGACAGGACCTCGCAACTAACAGAGCGGACCCAAACCCTGGGAAACCGACAGTCTGAACGCGAGGGGGAGGGCACGGCCCGCGGATACCACGTGAACCGCGAACACAGCGAGTGGCAAAGTCGCGGGACCCCGCCCGAGCCAGGGGGCAGCAGCACCGAGGATGGGGACAGTGCAAGACGCGGCGTACCCCCGCGCGGTGAGGGGTTAGACCGCAGCAGGCCCCAGCGTGGCGAGGGGCTAGGCCACGGAGTACCCCAGCGCGGTGAGGGGTTAGACCGCAACGATCCCCAGCGTGGCGAGGGGTTAGGCCACGGAGGACCCCGCAGTGGAGAGGGGACAGACAGCAGCAGGCCCCCGCGTGGCGAGGGGTTAGGCTACAAGGGACCCCAGCGCGGTGAGGGGTTAGACCGCAACAGGCCCCTGCGTGGCGAGGGGTTAGGCCACGAAGCACCCCAGCGCGGTGAGGGGTTAGACCGCAGCAGCCCCCAGCGTGGCGAGGGGCTAGGCCACGACATTCCCCAGCGCGGTGAGGGGTTAGACCGCATTGACCCCCAGTGTGGCGAGGGGTCAAGCCACGATGGGCCCCAGCGCGGTGAGGGGTTAGACCGCAACAGACCCCAGCTTGGCGATGGGGTTAGGCCACCACGGAGCACCCCAGCGCGGTGAGGGGTTAGACCGCAATAGGCCCCCGCGTGGCGAGGGGTTAGGCCACGGAGCGCCCCAGCGCGGTGAGGGGTTAGACCGCAGCAGCCCCCAGCGTGGCGAGGGGTTAGGCCACGAGTATCCCCAGCGCGGTGAGGGGTTAGACCGCACCGACCCCCAGCGCGGCGAGGGGTTAGGCCACGGAGGACCCCTGCGCGGCGAGGGGTTAGGCCGCAACGCGCCCCGGCGTGGCGAGGGGTTAGGCCACAGCTCTGCGCCAGGCAGGGCGATCGAGAAGGCCCATGAGTCCAGGGACCAGCAGCCAGGGCGGTCCCTGGAAGAGCGCAGAGCGGAGGAGCGGCTGCGGCCGTCCATCAGGCTGCTCCTCAAGCTCTGAGTGGGCGGCGGCAGCATTCTTCAGACTGCCGCTGCTCACGGGGCGACTCCATGAGTCACAGAGTGGCGGCAGTAAGACGCCGTGAGATGAGGCCGCTGGCCCACCCCGCCTCGGGCCTTTCGGCCTGCGCGGAGTGACGAGACCAGGGGCGCCCACTCGCGGGCGGGAACACGCGGGTTTAAAAACTCCTCCTCCTCCTCCTCCTCCTCCTCCTCCCTCGGGCCTTTTGTGGAACTAGAGCTGGATCGAGCCCCAGTATGGTTCTAGTAGTGCTGGAATCAGCCCTTGTAGGATTCTGGGAGAGCCTGATCGAGCCCTAGTAGGATTGTATGAGAGCTTCGAGGTGGATCCAGCCCCGGGGACAGGATTTGACTAGGTCCAGCCGGTTCCAGCCCCCCAACCACCCCGGCTCGAACAGCGGCTTCTCCCCCCCCCGCTTCCGCCGGGGAGGGGGTGGTCTCCCCCCTTTCCCCGGCTCCGGGGCCAAAGGAGGGGAGATTTCCCCCCCGGCCCCCCCTTTCAGACCGGGGGGGGGGGGGAGGGATGGGCGACTTACAGCTGGATCCAGCCAGCCCTAGTAGGGTTTGAGTAAGGCTGGGTCGAGCCCTAATGCGGTTCTGTTCGAGCTGCATCCAGACCATAGTCGGATTTTATTGGAGGTGAATGGGGCACAGGAGTGGCTATATACATTATATATATATATAGAGAGAGAGAGAGAGAGAGAGAGAGAGAGAGAGAGCTGGATCCTCTCCAGAGTAGCTTTCAATTAAGATCGGATCGAGCCCTAGTCGGTTTCTGTGAGAGCTGGATCCAGCCGTAGTGGCAGGATTCGGTTCAAGCTGGGTCGAGCTTTTCTGGTTTCCATCAGAATTTGACCCACACCGAAGTGAATATCATTAGACCGGGATCTAGTTTTGTAGAATTCGATGAAAGCTCGACCGAGCCCTCGTAGGAACTTGTTAGAAATGGATCCGGCTTTAGTAGCAGGGTTCGAGTAGAGCTGATTCGGATTCTCTACAGGACTCCACTAGAGCTGAATCGAGCAGTAGTGTGAATCTAGGACTCAGCCTTTGTAGGACTCAGCCTTTCTAGGACTCCGTTAGAACCTGGATCGAGCTGGACTCACAGCCCTTGTAGGACTCTATGGCAGCTGGATCGAGCCCTAGTAGGATTGCATTTGAGCTTGGAGCTGTATTCAGCCCTTTGGCAAGATTCGACTAGAAGCCGTCTCGAGCCCCCCCCCCAGACGCTGTTCGAACCGCCCCCCCCCCCTCGGCTTCCGCCGGGGAGGGGATGGTTTCCCCCTCCCCCCAGGTTCGAGGGCCAGGGGAGGGGGAGAGTTCCTCCCCCCCCCGGTTCAGACCTGAGGGGGCGGGGGGCTCAGACTGGAGCGGTTACAGTTGGATCCACCCCGGTTTGAGCCGCGCCTCCCCCCCTGGCTTCCGCCGGGGACGGGGTGTTCTCCCCCTTTCGCCCGGTTCCCGGGCAAGTGGGGAGCTCCCCCTCTCCCGCTGTCTCCCTGCACGGGGGGGTGTCAAGTCAGCCGACGGTGGATCGCGCACCCTCTCATTTCTTCTCGTCCTTCCCGTTCCCCCCTTCCTGGTGCCCCCCCTCCTCCCCCTCTTCCCGTTCTCCTCATCCTCCACCTGGTCGTCATCCGCAGCACAGCTAGTTAGGCATGTTCATGGCGTGCGCGAAGTTCCGCTTCCCGCGTTGAAGTACATGACCTCGCACCGCTCGGCTTCCCGACATGCGACAGGGGGCCTGTCGTAGTAAACATTGTCGCTTAGTCATGCTCAAGCTCCCACTCCCCCCTTTCTTTTTCAATCCTTCCACCCATCCTCAGCATCCCTCCCCATCCTCATCATTCCTCTCCCTCCTCCTTCCCATCCTCCTCCCGTCTGGCACGGGAGCCAGAGGAGAAGGAGGAGGAGGAGGAGGAAAAGGAGGCGGAGGAGGCGGAGGAGGAGGAGGAGGAAGAGGAACAGGAGGAACACGAGGAACGCGAGGAGGAGGAGGAGGAGGAGGAGGAGGAACAAGAGAAACGCGAGGAGGAGGAGGAGGAGGAGGCGGAAGAAAGCATCCAGCAGAGGATCCCCCTCCCCGGCGGCCGAGGAGGGCGCGGGGCAGCGGGCCGCGGGGCAGACGGCGAACTCGGTGGCCCTGCTTGTGTGCACGCTGTACGGGGGCCAGATGCCAGAAGAGGTGGGGAAGCCGTCGGAGGCCCGGTGCCGCCCCCTCCTCGCTGGGGGGGGGGGGGGGGGGGCAGGAGGGGGAGGAGGAGGAGAGGGAGGAGGAGGAGGAGGAGGAGGAGGAGGAGGAGGAGGCGGAGGAGGAGGAGGAGGAGGAGGCGAAGGAGGAGGAGGAGGAGGAGGAGGAGGAGGAGGAGGAGGAGGAGGAGAAGGGCAAAAGAGAGAGGAGGAGCAGGAGGAGGAGATGGGAGAGGAGGGGGACATGACGAAGCCACATTCCCCCTTGCGTGTTCACGCCAGGCGAGTGATGCCCAGTTGGTTGAGCCGGTAGCCTCGACCGCACACTCTGTTGGCCAGAGGCCACGAATCCCTTGGTTCTGCATTGCTTGTTTTCATACGGATGGGGGAGATCATGTATAGAGGCTTTCTTCATTTCTGCGAGACGGGTTGGGAGGGCGCTGAATGCAGGCAAGCTTCGCCCGATCTCAAACGGCCTCAGGTTCTAGACGGCGCCCATGGTTCCTGATGTGACACTCGAGGATTGAGGTGGCCCAGTTCCGTTGATTTGTTATGATTGGTACCCCAGTTGACCAGTTCCCCGAGTTGGGCAAGAGGCAAGAGGAGAGGATGATGAGTACGGAGGAGGAGGATGAGGAGGAGGAGGGAGACAGGGAGGGAGGGATGGGGAGGGCCAGTGGCGGGATGATATAAAAAAAGGAAGGGTCGGAGGTGGGAGGAGGGTGAGGAGGCGGAGGAGGAAGATGAGGAGGATGGTGAGGAAGAGGAGAAGGAGGAGGACAAGTGTAAACCCAAGAGGCATCAACGATAATGGAATAAACCCTCCTTCCAAGCTTCCTGTACATAAGCTCCTACAATGGTTCATTGCCATTGAGGGAATTGCCTTGTTGGGGGACAACCATTTGAAGACCTTGCAGCATGCTAGAACATTAGTTATTCTCGGGATTCCAACGCGACGGATCAACCTCTGTTGCGTGTTGACGATCCAGAATCGTGCTTGAACGCCATTCCTGGGACTTCAACACAGCGAAACAACGTAACTTTTGCGCCCACGCAATCCTGAATCCGGTCAACACGTCATTTCTGGCACGTTGATGATGGGAATATGTGAAATTCTTTCGGGTGTTTAAAACGAATGTGCGCGGCGCTAAAACGAGAGCCACATGTTGAAAAGGAACCGCCCTCAATCCGTGAAGCGCTTGCAAACTGCTATAACAAATGCGCGCAAACCAAGGCGAGAGCCACATTTTGAAAAGGAGCCGCTGTCAATCCGTGAAGCTCTTGCAAACTGTTTAAAAAAGTGCCCCGCGATAGGCGAGAGTCACGTTTTGAAAACCACCCGCCCTCAATCCATGAAGCTCTTGTTGCAAGTGTTTAAAGCGAATGTGCGTCGCGCTCAGGCGAGAGCCACAGTTTGAACATGGCCCGCCCTCAATCCGTGAAGTTCTTGCAATTTGTTAAAACGCATGCGCCGTGCTCAGGCGAGAGCCACATTTTGGAAGGGGGCCGCCCTCAATCCGTGAAACGATTGCGAATCTGTTGAACGAATATGCGCCGCGCCAAGGCGAGAGCCAAATTCTGAAAACCACCCGCCCTCAATCCGAGAAGGTACTGCATTTTGTTAAAACGACTGTGCGCTGCGCTGGGGCGAGAGCCACACTTTGAAAACCACCCGCCCTCCATCTGTGAAGCTGTTGCCAATTCTTAAGCTTCAGACTCATAAATGGTGAAAAAGGTCTCAAGCGAAACGCCCGGCCCGCCGTAAAAAATGCTTCGGGGTGCGACAGGGACAAGTTATGCATGCGGAAAAGGAACGGAGGCAGAGGAGGAAGAGGAGAAGGAGGGAGTGGCAGGAGGAGAAGGACAAGGAGGAAGAGTAGTCGGAGAAGGAGGAGGATGAGAGGGAGGAAGGAGGGGGAGGCAGGAAGGCAGATGATGAATGTGCAGCCCAGCGTACAGGAGTATGGCGGGAGAGCAACGAGTAACGCGGTGGTTTCTTCGCAGCTGTTGGGGCTCAAGTGGCCCAGAACGGTGTGGGGCCGCGCCCCCCACCTTCCGCGGCGACCCTGCAGTAGAGGCCCGCCTCCCACTCGGGCTTGCCGCGGGCGCGCGGTGGGGAGCCGCCTGGCTGGACCCGACCCGAACATCCGTGGTCCGCCCTGTGGGGTGCCGGCCCCCCACGGGGTGGGGTGGGGGAGGGGGGGCGCACGCGCACGCGCGCGTGGAGGCGTCGAGCGGGATCCCTTTGGCTGCGCCGCCCGAGCACATTAGCCCCGTGGGGCTGTGGCGCCACGGCCTTGGGAAAGGGCCCCACTGGGGCCAGACGGGGACCCTGGCTGAGAGACTGATGCCCCACGCCAGGACCAGGGGCGGCGCCTTGAACGGCGTCGGCTTCGGCGCCCTCGGCAACGCCCGATGCCGGTCCGGCGCCGGTGGTCACGATGGGCATTCCATTCGTCGAGGGCGGTCATGAGGTGTGCGCCGAGAGGGGTGTTCAGCGGATCCATTACAGCCTCGTCGACAGCGTTGATGGTAGACGGGGAAAAGACCCCAGCTCTGGCCCTTGGGGAATGATTGGGCGTGCGCGGTACCTCGTCAACTCCCGCCCGCGGTACGAAAGGTCAGAGCCCCTGCCTTTGCCAAGGTGGCAGGGTCGTCTCCCGGCACACGCCTGCAGCCAGCGTCCTTCGCGAGGCACCGCACCCGGGCTTGGCATACAGTCGGGGCCCTGAAGAAGGAACCCTTTTCGTTGGGGAGGGGCTCCGTGTTCCTTAGTTGCTTTACAGTGTTCTTTGGGTTTGCATCAGGTTTCCATGGAAAATCTGAGTTTCACGTGTGGGTTAAAGGGGCCTCGTTCCTTATTTTTCGTTCCATAGGTCAACGCCCCGACTGTATCGCCTCGGTGAGGCTCGCGCCCGAGATTTGCGCGGCGGGGTGCGATGTCGCCGCGCATGTTGGTGGGCGAGGCCCGCCGCCGGGGCTGCCAGCACGGTGCCGAGGCCCGAAGGTGTGTCGCGCCCCCTGGCGGCACCCCCGGAAGAGGCCTCTGATGGAGCCTCCGTTGGCCCTGCAGGGGCGAAGTCTGGGAACGCAGGAGGAGGAGGAGGAGGAGGAGGAGGAGGAGGAGGAGGAGGAGGAGGCGGCCAAACGTGCTGGCAGGGCCCCTCGGGGCTTGCGTGGGCCCTGGGTGCGCCCCCGTGGGGAGCCCTGGGGGGCCTGCGTTGTACAGCCCCTGCGCGCGCCCTACAGTGCCCGGGTGGGACCGCCTGCCTGCGGCGCAGGGTAGGGGAAGCCTGGCGCCAGCGCACACTGTCCCCCACACGTTTAGTGGGCTTCTGGTTCTCCCCACGCCCGCGTCGCACTTCTCGCGCGCGCCCTTCCCTCACCTCCTTCCCTGTCCGCCTCCCGCCTGCACCCCGCCCGCGTCGCACCCGCGTTTCCTGCCAGACGCACTCAACACATGCGTGGCGTTGACATGAGACGCGCGGCCACATGCAGCCGCCCCCCCCCCCCCACCCACCCACCCACCCATCCACCCACCCACCCACCCACCCACACCCACACCCACACCCACACACACACACACACGCGCACACACACACGCGCACACACAGAGAGACACGCACACCTCATACACATGCACAGGACACAGACTCAGACCGAATCGTCCCACATGACACGCGCACCGGACAACACATACTCGTAGGAATCGCAGGACGTCACCGACATAGCAGGCATGGCACTTCCTCGACAACACAGGGGGCGCGATGCGGGTGGCCATCCGCTTCGGGCTCACAAAAGAGTGGCAGGAACAGAATTTCCTGGGCACCACAGGGGGTGCGATGGGGGAGGTCCCCTTGTTCGATTTAGTTCCGCAGTGCGTGGCAGGTCTGGCATTTCTCCGGCACCGCAGGGGATGCGCTGGGCGTTTGTCCCCCAATTCGCTTCGGGCTCGCAAAGCGTGGTAGGCGTGGCACTTCCTGGACGTCACAGGGGGCGCGCTTGGGGGGGTCCCCCTTATCCGTTGCAGGCTCACAAAGCGTACCAGGAGTGGCACTTCCTGGGTGCGAGACGGGGTGCGATCGGGGTCCCAAAGCGTAGTATGAGTGGCACGTCCTGGACACCACATTGGGGTGCGTTGTGGGTGGTTCCCGTACCTGTTTCAGGCTCGCGCGAATTTGCAGGCGAGGAATATCCTCGGCACCACAGGGGGTGCGCTGGCCCATTATCCTCCTCGAGGTCGCAAAGCGTGGCGGGCGCGGCGCTTCCTCGACGCCACAGGGGGGGATTGGGGTGGCCCCCTCTATCCGTTTCAGGCTGACATGGCGTGGCAGGCGGGCATCTTTTTCGGCACCCTGTCAAAGCGTAGCATGAGTGGCACGTCCTGGACGCCGCAGGAGGTGCGACTTGGGGTGGTCCCCCTTATCTGTTTCGGGCTGCAGAGCGCGACAGGAGTGGCACCTCTTGGACACAGCAAAAGGTGCGATGAGGGTGTTCAGGGGCGCGCTGGGGATGGCCCCCTTGTCAACGTCGGGCTTGCAGAGCGCAGCAGGCGTGGCACTGTATCGACGCCGCAGGGGGTACGCTGGCGGTGGTCTCCCCGTCCGCTTCGGGCTCGCAAAGCGTGGCAAGCGCGGCGCTTCCTCGACGTCGCAGAGGGGTTTAGTGGGGGTGGTTCCCTTGTCCGTTTTCGGGATCGCATAGCGCGGTCGGCGCGTCGCTTCCTCGACGTCGCAGGGGGGCGCCAATTGGGGGGGGGCGCAGGTGGGAGCTCCCGACCCATTCCCCAGCATCCAGTCCACGCTTGTGGGGCGCCGCAGGTACGGGGTTTCCATGGCGTCAGAGGGCTGCGCGCGGGGCGGGGGGATGCGCGGGCGAGGGTTCGCGTCCCACCCAGTGCTGCAAACGCCTGGGTTCGAGCCGGCTCGGCTCCCATGCGCCCTCGGCTCCCAGTCCCGCCCGAGGGCAGGAACTGCCCGACCTGCGCGCGGCAGTCACTCATGCGGCCCACAATTGTCGCGGGCGCGCCGCCAACTCCGAGTCTGGCGATGAAGAGCGCAATGGTTCAGGTGGGCGGAGAGGTCAGCGTGGAGAGCTGCTCCCAATGTGCAAACGGGGCGGCGCTGTCCGAATTCACTGCGCACCGTCGCCGGCTTCGCAACTGGTGAACTGATGCGCTCTACGCGAAATGCTCCGAGAAGAACGACGACGGCAACTGGCAGAGCCTAGTGGCGCTCCTGCGGAAACCCGCGTCGGGCGAGCCCCCGCGGCGGCACTTTCAGATCTGAGGCCAGACCTTGACGGGCCGCCAGCCAAGGTTCCGCGAACGCACGGGGCCGAGCTTCAAGCAATGGTGCGTTGGATGGCAGCATGGAAACGCATTGACATTGCACGCGCGGACGTCGCGATTCCACGTGCATGCGGGGTGGTTACACAGGGATTAGAATAGGTGCACGGATTCTTTCCGCAGCGTCATTTTGTTCGTTGTAAAAGCTTGCCTTGCAAAGGATTGGTCCGTGAAGCACAAGTAGCGCGCCGCGCGGTCGACGCGCCCATCGCGGGCACTGCGCTGGCTCAGGCCACGGCGGGCCGCGCGGCCAGCCGCGTGATTCCTGCCGCAGGAAGGCTTGAAACAACCGATGCCGCGCGGCGCGCAGCGGGCCCCCCCCAGTCTCGCAGGACCCGGCCCCGCGGCTTGGCGCGCCCCCCCAGCCGCGGGCAGGGCAAAGGGCGCGCGGGCGGCGCCGACAGAGCGGCGTGGTCCAGAACTGGCGCCTGCGGGCGTCGCCGCCGGCGAGGCGCTTGGGAGGCCTGCAGCCGGCCGCTCATACACCAGTGCTCAGGAGAGACGAGGCGCGTGCATGTGTGGAAGTGGATGTGAATGTGGGTGTGAATGCGTGTGTGTGTGTGTGTGTGTGTGTGTGTGTGTGCGAGCGTGTGCGTGTGCGTGTGCGTGTGCGTGTGTGTGTGTGTGTGTGCGGTGTGTGTGTGTGTGTGTGCGTGTGTGTGTGTGTGGTGTGTGTGTGTGTGAAAGTGCGTGTGTGCGTGTGTGCGTGTGTGCGTGTGCGTTGTGTGCGTGTGTGTGTGTGTGTGAAAGTGTGAATGAGTGTGTGTCGTGCGTGTGTGCGTGTGTGTGTGTGTGTGTGCGTGTGTGCGTGTGCGTGCGTGCGTGCGTGCGTGCGTGCGTGTGTGCGTGCGTGCGTGCGTGCGTGCGTGCGTGCGTGCGTGTGTGTGTGGATGTGTATGTGTATGTGGGGTGCGAATGTGAATGTGAAATGTGCGTGCGTGCGTGCGTGCGTGTGTGTGCGTGTGCATGTGCGTGTGCGTGTGCGTGTGTGCGTGTGCGTGCGCGTGCGCGTGCGCGTGCGCGTGCGCGTGCGCGTGCGTGCGTGCACGCGTGTGTGTGTGTGTGTCTGTGTGTGTGCGAGTGTGCGTGATCGTTTGTTTGTGTGCGCGCGTGTGTGTGCGTGTGTTTGTGTTTGTGTGTGTGTGTGTGCGTGTGCGTGTGTGCGTGTGTGTGTGTTATGATTTGTGTGTGCTGTGTGTTGTGAGCGTTGTGTGTTATGTGTGCTTGTTGTGTGGGTGGAGAGGAGGCTGTGGGGGGGGAGGGGGGTTTTGAGGGGAAGGGGTTCGCGCGTGTGTCTTGTCAGTTGTTGCCGTCGTCCGTGCTTCACGCGTTGGATGGGAGAATGGGATCTGCAGTGTCGCTCTCCATCTCTCCAGCGTGTGACGCTGGAGGGTGCAGACCTCCTGCGTCGGCGCCATGACCCCCTGGCGACGCCTCCCGTTTTCTGCGCCAGGACGAGGATCCAGCGCCGATCCCATGGATTTGCGCGGGCTTCATCAGTTTGCGGTTGTGTGCTCATTCTTCTACTTTATGGTAATAGCCAGAATCAGGAGCGACAAAAGGACGTACACGTACATGAATCCACGCTGGTTTCGAGAGTACGCATTGCGCAAATGTTCGTATAACGCGACCGGTCTCGCGGATCGAGGGGCTGTGCTCATGTACATAGTTGGGCGCGTACGTCCTTCGTGGGCTCCCTACAGAAGTGGCCGTCCCCATGTGGCGAGGTGGACGTGAAGGTCGCCTTCGGCGAGGCCGCGTCGCTACAGCGCTGCAGGGCGCCGGACGAGGCTCCAGCGCTCGCTTCCGGGCACCGGATCGACATGGGCCCGCGGGGTCGAGGGGCCCACTTCGATGCGATCGGTTTGAGACAACGTCGTTTTTGGTCGCCTAGAAATATGTCGGGCGTGTCCCCCATACAGGGGGGTTTTCAACGAAAAATAAAGAATACCCCAAACATGCCCCAAGAAGGTCAGAAAATATTCAAAAAATAATCCCCAGACTATTTTTGGACTTTTTTTTGATTTTTTTGGGGGGGTAACTATTTTTCATTTCTCGTCGAAAATCCCCCTGTAGGGGGACAGGCCCGACTGAAGCCTAGAATCCGATCCGATCCCGAGATGTTCGCCAGGAAGCAGGGGCGGTCCTCGGGAACCCGAGTGATCGGGGCAGGGCGTGGTCAGGGATGGCTCCTGTTTCGAGCCTCCAGTTTGTCGGCCAAGTTTGCCTCGGGTGTCTCTCGGGTCAGCGTTGTCGAGTCGCCTCGTGGCGCGGGGGTTCTGCTGAATCCTCCGTTGCACGGCTTTCCCGCACCGAGGCTTGGACCTGGCCAGGCGCATGCCAGATTGCCCCGGTTGCACGAGACCCTGCGGTACAGCGGGGGCCCATGGCCAAGAAACACTCTGCTCGCCTCCAGGGTGCCCCAGGTTTCTTGGGTCCCGATGGTTTTGCGATGGGAAGCGTGACGTGCCCACACCAGGAATCGACGGACGTCTTGGGATCTCAGGGTTGGGTTTCTTGTGGAAGGTTTCTTCTCGGACCTCCACTGTAAACGAGTCCTGGAGTTCTTGTTTCACCGTTCTCGGACTCCCGGGGCCCCTATCCGGCCCTCGGACCGTCAAAAGCAAGGTTTCGGGCTGCATGCCCTCAGGGCCTGGGACCCGTGGTCTTCGGGACACCCCTGTTCTTCCTCCCAGGGCAGTCCGGCGATCCGCCATGGTCCGATGCTCGCATGGCACTGCCGTGCATCCCGGAACGGCCGATGCGAGTCGACTCCGACGCCCTGGCGCTGCGGCCGGGTCCGACGCACGCTGGGAGTCGATCCCGTCTCCCGATTCGGTGCTGCCTGATCTTGCCGCCCCCTTTTGCCCACCCACCGACTGCGACGATGCACGCAGGACATGCAGCCGCGTCCCCTGGGGCGCATCAGTCGCCAGCGTCCGCTGATACCTTTTGCCCTGGGCGGGAGCCAAGCGGGGCGCGCACGCTCGCGCTTGGAGCCCCTCTCCTCCCCTGAGACCCGATGCCGCGGATAAGAATGATGGGCCTGTTTTCCACCACCACCACCACCACCATGAGTTGGAGGGGAGGAAGGAAGTGGAGGAGGAGGAGGAGGAGGAGGAGGAGGAGGAGGAGCCCCCCCTCCTCCTCCAACTTCTGGTGGTGGTGGTGGAAAAGAGGCCCATCAAAGAGACATAATGTCGCGAGCGAGAAAGCACGGCCAGGGCCCTTGAGCCCACCTGTCCTGGGGATCGAGCCCGAGAGCCCGCTGCGAAAAGAGCAGGGCGGCGCCCGGACATCGGGCCCTCCTCCAGTCCATCGAGGAAGCACCATTGCATTAGCATTAAGTCGGGCCTGTCCCTCTACAGGAGGGATATTCAAAAATAGTCAAAAATTAGTCTGGGGACGATTTTTGGACAATCTTTCAATATTTGTTTGGTATTTGGGGGGTATCTTCAATTTTCCGTCCAAAAGCCGCCTGTAGAGGGACACGCCCGACCTAACATTAGCACCAATTTTCGACGGTCCGCGCGGATGCCTTGGATCGGCGCTGGGCCCCCCCCTGGCGGCGCCTCTGGCGTTGCCCCAGGCTCAGCTCGGATCCAAGAGATCCGCGCGGACCTTCGAAAGTTTGCGTGTGTGTGCGTGTGTGTGTGTGTGCGTGCGTGTGTGTGTTGTGTGTGTGCGTGTGTGTGTGTGTGTGTGCGTGTGTGTGTGTGCGTGTGTGTGTGTGTGTGTGCGTGTGTGTGTGTGTGTGTTTGTTTGTGTGTGCGCGCGCGAGCGCGCGCGCTTTTTGCTTCTCCCTCGAGACCCTAATTACCTCCAGCCCCGCCGGGCGGCCGCCCCTCCCGCGCCCGGTCCCTACTCGCCACTTGGAGGTCGATGCGGTCGGGCACGCCGGCTCAGCGTGTCGCGCCGCCGGCCCGGGCCCGCCACGCTTCGGCGCGCCACACCGGCCACGTCCCAGACCCCAGGCGGCAATGTCCAGCCGCCCGCCCCGCGGAGCGGAGCGACACGCCATCCGCTCGCAAGGCATGGCGTGTCGCCTGGGCCGCCGCCGCCGCCGCGGCACGCCAAGCAGGAGCTCCTGACCGCATAGAGCGCCCACCCTGTCCAGTCGATCAGCGCAGTGCCCTTCTTGCAGTTCTCGAGGGGGCCCCCGTTTGCGGGACTGCGCTCGCGGGGTGGTCTCGTTCCAGGTCGTGTTTTTCCCCAGCAGTGTTTGCATCTAGGGTCGCTTGCTTGTGGTCTAGAGAACTGGGCTTGGGTGGCATAAAACGACGCGAAGATCGGGACAAACTCGGATCGGGATAACTCGAAATCTCTGAGAATCGGCGGGTTTGGAGGATGTATTGGGCGCCGCGGCCGCTCCAGAGCGTTCCGGAACGCTCTGAGAGCGCTCCGGAACGCTCTGGAGCGATTTATCCTGATCCTAGTCATGTTTTATGGCAGTCTTGATGGCTGTGTTGTCGCCGCCGCCGCCCCGTCGCCTCCCCGTCGCCGCCTCGTCGCCGTCCGTCGCCTGTGCCTGGATGGCGGTCTGGCGGATGTGCTGTGGCCGTCGCCGCCCTGTCGCCGCACATCGACAGCACCAGATAGATTGCACCACAAAGACTGCACCACATAGACTGTGCCACATAGATTGCACAGCATAGATTGCCCAACGTGGATTGCACCACAGTAAGTGCACCACACATGTTGCACCACATAGCATAGAATGCACGTCATGGATTGCACAATATAGCTTGCACCACATGGAATGCACACCATCGTTTGCACCGCTTAGACTCCATAACACATAGTGCACAACATATACTGCACCACATAGATTTGCGCCACATAGGTTTCACCACACAGATTGCCCATCATATGTTGCACCACGTATATTGCACCACGTCGATTGTTTCACATGCGTTGCGAACCGCATATTTCGCTTCACATGCGTTGCATCACATACATGGTACAACATGCACCAGATCGACTGCATCACATAGACTGCATGAGATATATTGTACCACATGGATGGCACCACATACATTGCACCACGTATGTTGGACATCATAGATTGCACTGCATCGATTGCACTATACAGTTTGAAGCACACACTTTGCATCACATATATTGTCTTCATAGATGGCAGAACATCGATTGCTAGAAACAAAGAGTTTGAGGTCCGCGCTGGCCAACATTTAACGACATCGGTATCACCCCAGACACATGTTTATCATGTTTGTGTCGACCCAACTGGGGCCAAGCGCGCTCTTCGACATCTAATTGTTAGTGTAAGCGACATGGCTGACGCTTGGTGGCCATACCGCATGGCTAACGACATCGGATGCGAGGGCGTGAGATCGCAGTGCAACGGAGAGTCCACGCCTCGAAATCGATTTCGGCTTCGTGCTCGCGCTGTGCGTGCGGGCGAGGCGAAGATGCGTGGGCGGGCAAGAGGAACAAACCGTCCTGTGGACGGCGCCGCCAGGCCAAACGACCTCCCCCCTTGGGTTGGGCGGCGGTGACTGGGGGTGTCCCGCCGGGGTGTCCCGTCGGAGTCCCATCGGTGTTCCGTGGTGAGATCAATAGTGAGATCGATAGTGAGTCCGATACTGAGATCGATAGTGAGGTTGACAGCGTGATCGATAGTGAGATTGATAGTGCGATCGACAGTGATATTGATATTGAAACCAATGGTGAGATCGATTGTGAGATCGATACTGAGATCGATAATGAAATCGCTTGAAATATCGAGCTTGAGATGGATAGTGAGAGGGATAGTGAGAACGATAGTGACATCGATAGCGATACCGATATGATAATCGATAGTGAAATCGATCGTGGGATTGATAAGGAGATCGGTCGTGAGATCGGTAGTGAGATCGATAGTGATGTCGATAGTGAAATGGATTGTGAGACCAATCGTGGGATCGACAGTAGCATCGATTGCGAGATCGATAGCGAGACCGATCGTGGGTTCGATAGTGGGATCAATCGTGATATCGACAGTGAGAAAGATAGTGAGGACGATGGTGACATTGCTAGTGAGATCGATTGTGATATCGACTGAGGAAGATGTTGGCTCCTCCCCCCCCGAACTTCCTCATCGCCCGAATACTTGCTGGATTGGTGTGAGAAGGTGTTCGTGTTGTATGTTCGGTCCGGACGTGCGCCGCCAGTGCGGCCTTCTGCGCCCCACTCTGTCCCCGAGCCCCCCCCCCCTCCCGGCGGCCTCCCCGTCCGACCCACGCCCGGCCCGCGCCCCCCAGGGGTCGGAGGGAACGCTCAGCAGGAAGACCTTCAAGGCCGTGGAGTTCCTCGCCACCCGGGGCTCCACCGCGGAGGAGGTCGCCGAGCTGCTGGACGAGAACGTCGCGGGCCCCAGCGCCCCGTCTGATCTCGGGCGTCGTGTTAGGTTGGGCACGTCCCCCTACAGGTGCATTTTAGAGGAAGGTGAAGAATACGTGTATGTATATCTATATACATACACACTGTTCTGAAACAACAAAAATAACAACCCATGTATGTGTATATATATATGAATATATATATATATATATATATGTGTGTGTGTAAACTCCAGACTATGTTATGACTAGGTTTGAATATTCCTTCTGTAGGGGGACAGGCCCGACTCGGGCGCCGTGGCCGAGCTCGCGGCGGCCGCGAGGCGCGCCTCTCTTCACCGCCTCCCCGAGGCGCCGGCGCCTCCCGGCGCCGGGAAGCGTCGGGAAAGGCTCCAGCCGGGGCCCAAGAGCCGGGGGTCAGTGCCAACGGGGGTCGGCCAGGGCACCGGCTCCTGATCCTGCGAAGATCCCTTCTTCGGGGGTTGAAAAGAGGGGGGTGATGATTAGGGGGGGTGGATATCATGGCGGGGGGCATGATTTTCCCCAGATTTCATGGCGCCTCTTCTTAGTTCATTACGTCCCTGGCTCCCAACCTGGGCCGCGCACATGCCGCCGGCCATGATGTGCACCCCCCCCTCTTGGACACCCCTCTCTTGGCCGCTCACGGCTTCTGGCTGACACGGGTTAGCGAGTCGCGAGGCGGCCGCGCATATGGGCCGACCCGGGTTTGCGAAGACCTGCGTTGCAGATTTGTTTCCCTGCGTGGCATTTTTTTGGTTTCTTGCTGACCCGGGTCTGGATTGACCCGGGTCAGGAGATTCCCAGCACAGGCACAATTGGTCGGCGACCCCCATGAGAATATGGGAAAATACCCCAAATCCTTTATGAATCGGCCCCCCTACAAGACCGGACCCCCCTCCAAATGCGACCCGATAATCCCCCTCTTCGACGGGGCGCGTTAATAAACCGGACCCCATGAGTTCCAATCCAAAGAACGCGCCCTGATAAACCGGGCCACCCCCAGTTACAAAAAAGGGCGCCTTAAAAAAATGAACCCAGGGGACGATTGATGAGGGATTTGGAATATGCGAGGTGGGTGGGAAGACGAAATACCAGAAAGTATGGGAAAGTGTGGGGGGTCTCCTGGGATTTCTGTGTGTGTGTCTTTGTGTGTGTGTGTGTGTCCCTGGGCCCTTTCGATATCATATTCTCGACTCGCTCTGGCGTCTCCCAGTGCCGGGAAGAGTGTCGGGAAGCACAGCCCAGCTACGTACGCGAGTTGCTCCGCGAACCTCCCCTTTTTACGGAGCCCCCCTTGCCGTCGACCGTTGTGCGCTCGGGAAGCCGCTTCCTCGTCCCCATTGGGCGCTCGGAAAGAGCTCGGTCCTGCTGCTCGGGGCCGCCGGGAACGAACGACTCGGGACGAAAGTCCTCCTCCTCCTCCTCCTCCTCTCCTCCTCCTCGTTCTCCTCCAACTCCTCCTCCTCCAACTCCTCCTCCTCCTCCTCCTCCTCCTCCTCCTCCTCCTCCTCCTCCTCCTCCTCCTCCTCCTCCTCCTCCTCCTCCTCCTCCTCCTCCTCCTCCTCCCCCTCGTCCTCCTCCTCCTCCTTCTCCTCCTCCTCCTCCTCGAGCAGGCCCCAGCGGAGGGGCCGAGAGCCCCGGCAGGACCCCACCACGAGCAAAGAATTGCGGCGCCAGAGGACCTTAAGGAGGGGTCCTCGGTCGGCAGTCGGGCCGCCTGGGAGGTGGATGGGGTCCGAGGGCCCGGCCCAGTCGTGATGCTTCCTGATGTGTGCTCCACCTTAGTGGGCCCTGGAAACGACAGGACCGTTTTTTTACCGGTTCCGTTTTGCCGTTTTTACGCCGGTTCCGACGCCGTTTTTTTACCGGTTCCGTCGCCGTTTTTTGACCGGTTCCGGCTCCGGTTCCAATCCTGCAGCCGTTTTTGTTGCCGTTTCCGGTCGTTTTTTTTTGCCGTTTCCATTTTCAATGGACATTTGTTTGGAAACGGTGAAAAAACGGCCCTGCCGTTTCCGGGGCCCACAAAGTGTTCCACCACTTCACTTCGAAGAGGGCCAAGTGTGCTCCACCACTGCACATCGAAGAGGGCCAATCATCGACCGATCCTGATCACGGCTTTCGCCCCTGGAGAGGTCCCCTGTGGGGCCAGGTCTGGCGTCGACAGACCGACCGCACCCTGCCTGCACAGAATGTTCGTGCACCACCGTGCAGGGCCCGTGTCGATCCGGTCCTTCCGATCCGATGGCGACGACGGCTGCCCCGATCCGGTGCCATCGCTCGCGCGAAGGACCTCCCCAGGAGCTGCCTCCCGGTGATGTCGAGGCTTCCCGCGTGGGGTCGGAGCGGAGGGGGGCCGCAGGATCCCACGGCATCGCCGACACATCGGTGGTGCGGTGCGGTGCGATGTGGAATCTCCGACTGCCTCCACGCCGAGGCATCGCCGGAGTCGCGGGTGCATCGGCGACACTCAGGAGGGGAAAAAACACACAGACACAATGAATCGTCGATTCCCCAGAAAATATGGGAAAATATGGGAAGTGGGGGGGAAGATAAAAACGCAGAAAATATAGGAAAATGTATTGGGAATCCTGTTATTTGTGTGCATTTATTTGCGCGTCCCAGGGCCCCTTCAGACACATCGGGGAGGGGGCGAGGTCCTCAGACCCCATCCGAGCGACGCAGAAGATGGGGCCGTCGTCACCGACAGTAGCGCATACGCGGCCCGCGCCATGTCGCCTGTGCGTGGCCCCGCTTCCAAAAAAGAGCAGGCCGCGCTGGCAGCCCGCGTGAGCCGCCGCGCGAGCTCGCTGTGCCACCTATTCGGAGGTGGATAGACCTCCTACCCTGACACGTCGATTAAGGAATTGGCCGTTTTCGGCTCGCGAGAGGGCGTCGCGGCCGTCATTTTTGCGGGTCCAGGTCCGTCGGTTTCGGTCCCAGGCCGTTTTCACTAAGGGGAGGTTTACTAAAGGGAGGTTTGTCCACTGCCGAAAGATCGAGGTCGGTTCGGGGAGGGTGCCTTCATGTTCTTCGTGCTTGTTGCATGCTCCTGCGCACCCTGGGGAGGGTACCCATGGGTGCTCAGTGCGTCTTGGCTGGCGGAGGGTCTCACGTCCTCGAAGGATGTTCTTCTGGCCTACGGCGGGTTCGCGTCGTGCCGACTGGCGGCGACCCTAGCGCTGTCAGATTGAACGCCGCCCGTGGCCCAGAATCGGCCCGTCGTTGAACGATCCGGGGTTCACGGAACGGCCGATCGTTCAAGTTCGAACGATCTTTGCGGCGATAGGAACCAATGCCGGGGTCGGCACGACGCGAAGTCGCCGTATCGTCGCTCATGTGTCAGGAGGGGAAGAAACATACAGACACGACCAATCGTCGATCCCCAGGAGAGTATGGGAGAGTATGGAAAGTGGGGGACAAACCTATGCAACATGTTGAGAATGGGCAGCTCAGACCCGGGGAAGAACCCAAGACGGAACTCCAGAACATGTGGAAAAACATGCGGAATCCTAGGATCTGTCGTGTGCCTTTCTCTGTGTGGCCCTGTGCCCCTTCAGTGTGGGAGGCCTCCGACCCCCGAAGAGGCCTTGGCATCGCTCGGACGTGCGCATTTTTCCTCCGACGAGGACCATCGAGAATCGAGGAGAACCCTTGATCATTGGGCGAAAAAACCACGCACGAAACCCAAAAAAGCACTGGGAATGGACGTCCGAGCGATGGCCAGAGGCGCGCGGGGGAGGGGGGCCCTCGCGGCTGCCCGCCGGCGAGCGGCGGCCCGCCGAGCTCCCGCCGACCGCGCGGGGGCGCGGCGGGCCGCATCCTGGGGCGGCCGCGCTGCCCCGCGCTCGCTCCCCCCCGCCCCCCCTCGCCGCCTCGCCCCCTCGCCCCCCCTGCCCTCCCTCGCTCCCTGCCCCCCTTCGCTCCCTCGCCCCCCTGCCCCCCTCCCTCCCCCTCCGCCACCTCGCCCCCCTGCTCCCACTCGCTCCCTCGCCCCCCTCCCCCCTCGCCACCTCGCTTCCCTCCCCCCCCCCTCCCCTCGCCGCCACCTCGCGCTCCCGTGCTCGCCGCCTCCCCCCCCCCCCTGTCGCCACCTCGCCTCCCTCGCGCGCCCCCTGCGGCCACTGCTCCGGTGCGATCGCTCTGCCTCGATGTCGGCTCCTGCGGGCCCGGTGCGATCCGGTTCCGAGACAGTCCGACGATGCGTTGCGGCCGGAGGCTTGCGCGGCGATGCTGTGCATCCTGGCGCAGCCGATCCGATTCGATGTTGATTCCGTGTGGATGCAGCCCGATCCCTGGACCCCCGACGTCATGATTCTTTCATGACGTCGACCCCCAGGGGTCTCGGCCCATTCCCCGGGACCGGTTCTTCATCCTGAGTGTTTTTTTGACGGTCCCGCAGCCCGGTGAAGGTCCTCAGAGACCGACGATGCAGACAAACCCACCGTCATGATTTGTTCCATGATTCGAGGGGGTCTGGATCCAATGCACATTACCAGTCGATCCGATTCGCCGATTCGATGTTGACGGATCCTGGCCTTGCGAGCTGCACGCCCCCGGCAGCGATGCCAGGATGCAGTCGGTCCGCGGACCACCGAGTTTCGAGCTCTCCCCCCCGCCCACTCTTCGAGTAGGGGATCGATCACAGAATTGATCTACCCCAAGATTGACCCTCTCGTCAAGTCATGCTTAGATTTTTCGTTTAGACCTACGAACATTCTAATAATCTCATGGTTCCGAGTACGAGATTAATGTGGGGGTAAACCAATTCTGTAGTCGATGCCCTACTCGGCCTCTGTCTCTCCGCGGCCGGCCCTCGAGTGGTGCACATTTGCGCATGACACGCTAGCTGCTGGAGTTCAGTCGGGCATGACCCTCTTCAGGAGGAATATGCAAGCATATTCAAAGAATAGTGTAAGAACCATGTGTGTCACTATATTTGAGCATGTAGGAGGACACGCCCGACCTGATGCTGAAGGTCCGCGGGGAGTCCTTTGGGGCGGCAGTGGGCCCCCCTGGAGGCGGACCGGGCGCCGCCCCTGGCGCGCTCCGCGCTCTGGGGAAGGATGCATTCGATGAGCTGGAAGACGAGGCTGGGGGGTGCGAGTGAGGATGAGCAAGCAAGCGTGAAGCCGATCGGGTTTCCGACCCGTAGCTAATGCGGTCCTCCCCCAAGCGCGAGGTCGAGGACGTCAGAAAAGCCATCCGGAGGATCACGTGCAACTTCCGGGCCCAGCAGAAGATCTGTTTGTTGCTGCAGCCCAACGACTTCAGGGAGTGCTCGCCGCTCTGGGGGGCCACGGCCATTTATTCCAGCTGCCGTTTATGCCATTGCCACGGGTTCGGGGACAGGTCATCGGGTGTGCGTCTTGTGTTCTTTCCATAGTCGCTTGCAGGCGTTTCCGTTCACGCGCCCGATCGCACTCGATACAGTGGGGACCCATGCCGAGAAACACCCTGCTTGCCTCCAGGGTGCCCTGGGTTTCTTGGCTTCCGATGGTTTTGCGATGGAAGGCGTGGCGTCCCCGCACCAGAAATCAATGGACGTCCTGGGGTCTCAGGGTTGGGTTTCTTGCGGAAGGTTTCTTGTGGACTGGCCTCCGCTGTACCGCTTTCAAAGGTGCGAATGACACTCGTTCACTCGCTGCACATCCAGCTCCGCTGAGCACTGGTGTCCTCCTCCAGTCCTTCCGCGTGCCTCCCGCGTGGAGCCCGGAGCTGCGGGGGGGGGGGGGGGGGGGCGACTCCGCAGGACTCGCGTTCGATCCACTTCTTCGTGCAGACGACGTCGAAGAAGAAGGTGCAGGAGGGGAAGAAACACACAGACGCAATTCATCGTCGACTCCCAGGAAAATATGGGAAAATATGGGAAGTGGTGGGGAAGACAAAAACCCAGAAAATATGGGAAAGAATATGGGGCATATGTTTATTTGCGTGTATTTACTTGTGTGTCCTGGGGCCCCTGCGAAGGTGCTGGCGACGGGCAAGCTCGAGATGTCCACGCTGATCGACAGCGGGAGGTACGACGGCCAGGCGGCCCTGGCCGACTCCTCGGCGGGGGGGCTCGGCGCGGGTATAGCAGGAGGGGGTGGAAAAGAGGGTGGGGTGATGACTAGGGGGGGGTGGATATCATGGCGCGGGCCATGATATCTCGCCAGATCTCATGGCGCCTCTTCTGATTTCGTTACGTCCCTGGTCCCCCCGCTGGGCCGCGCACATGCCGCCGGTCATGATTTGCACCCCCCCTCTTGGACACCCCCCTCTTGGCCGCTCCCGATATCAGGAGGGGAAAAGACACGCAGATACAATGAATCGTCGATTCCACAAAAAATATGGGAAAAGATGGGAATTGGGCGGGAAGAGAAAAACCCAGAAAATGTATGAAAAGATGGGGAATCGTTTTATTTGCGTGTATTTGTGTGTGTGTGTGTGTGTGTGTGTGTGTGTGTGTCCCAGGGCCCCTTCAGTATAGCCAGAACCCCAGATTAGGGGCCCCGGTTAGTAGTAGGGCCCCGGAGCCCCCACATTTGTCAGAATCACTGGACCAGTCCTGCCGTAGCTGTTTTTTTTTCAGGTGACGGCAGTTCTGGTTAGTGGAACGGGGCGGGGGGGGCGCCCCCCAGTACACCTCGGGTGTTGCTAGAAGTGCCCCTGGGCCAAGGTGCCCCCAGGACTCTCGGGGTAGCCCAAACGGCTTCCAAAGCACCCCTCACGAGGCCCAGAGGGCCCCAGGGGCTCCAAAATGGAGCGAAAAGCTGTGGGCACCTTGGGCCAGGGGTACTTGTAGCAACACCCGGTACACATCACTAAACCAGGTCCCACGAAACCCAGTTCTGCCAACGCCCGATCGGAGCGAGGGGTGGGCCGAGAGCCGCCCTGCACGCAGCATGCAGAACCCGCGAGAAGCCAGAGACCCCCCATTGACACCCCGTGGGCACGGGCGTCGAGAGACACTTCGAGACTCTCTGGGGTTAGGTTCGGCAATTTGACTACAGGAGGTCCATCGAGAAAACCAGCCGAAATCTTCGGTAAATCTTCAGCAGGAAGCTCAACCTCCCCAACATTTTCAAAATATATCTAAGCCAGAACTTGCGAAAATCCGCAACCGAACAGGACACTTTGAAACATCTTTCAGCCAAATCCTCGAGACCCTCTGGGGCTAAATCGGGCCCGTCCCTCTTACAGGAGGAGTAATTCCAAAGCAGACAAAAGGGACCATCTTGCGATCATTTTTTAGAATTAAAAAAAAACAGGTTTTTGCGTATTGTTCATTCTCGCCCCAGATCCGCTTGTAGGGGGCCCCCTCCCGTCTCCAGGGCCCCCTCCCGTCTCACCCCTCTCGCGCCACGGGGTGGGCACTGCGGGCCCCCCTCGATCCGGCGTGGCGAGGATGTGCAGCATCCCGTTTCTCGTCGGACGCAGGGGCCCGGCCTCGGGGCCTTGGGGGGGGAGCCTGCGCGCAGCGCGATCGGTCGAGCACGCGCAGCCCGGCAGTCAGAACACAGTGCAACCACAGCACACCCGACGACAACACGCTGGCGTCGGCATCGTCGTCGGCGTCGTCATCGGCGATGGCGTCGTCGAGGTCGCCGCCGTCGGCGCCGCCGCCCTCTGCGCCTTCTCCCCGCCGCGCGCGGCGCCGGCAGGTGGACTGCGTGGCCGGCGGTGGCGGCCGCAGGATCGTGAAGCTGCACGTGGACCTGAGGCCACGGTGGCGGCTCGCGGGTCCGGGGCAGCGGTGCGGGCTCGTTTCGGGTCAGGGTGCAGGGGCCGAGTCCACGGTGGCGGCTCGCGGATCCGGGCAACGGTGGGTGGGCTCGTCTCGGGTCAGGGTTCCAGAGGGGAACGTTTCGGATTCGAGGTTCGAGTTTCTTTTGTTTCGTGCTCTTTGTTCCCCAGCAGCTTTCCAGCCTCGGGCTGCGTTTCATCTCAGCAGCTGCGCCTCGCCGCCGGCGTTTGGGCGGTGCCCCCGGGGTCGCCTCGAGCGGCCGCACACCGAGCCGAGGTATGTATGACCCGAAGATTGGCAGGGGATCGTCTCAGCGGGGAGGCATCGACCACCCGTCTCCCACTGATCGCCGATATCGGGCGACGAAATCTATACATATCCACTGCTCCCTGACCATGCCCATCTTGAACCCAGGAGCTGTGTATGCGCCCTCCTGGCCAAGCCAGGAGGGCGTGGCGTTTACACCGCTGTGGGGTTGAGGATGGGCCTGGCCAGGGAGCAGTGGATATGTATAGATTTCGTCGCCCTACGATAGGGGCCCGATGGCCCACCCGCCCAGGAGCGTGCGGGGTCGCGGTCGGGGGCCCATCGCCGATCCGTCTGCCCTGCTGCCGTTCTCTCCCCCCTCCCTGGGCCTCCTGGGCCTCCGTCGTCGCCGCCGCTGGCGCCGCCTCGGAGTCCTGTGCAGAACGCGCCCCGGGAGAGGTCATGGGGAGCAGCGGCACCGGTATCGTTTGGTGTCCCCGGCTGCACGCAAGATGCCCTCGCGCCCCGGCTGATTCGGCACATCCTGAAGCAGTGGCGAGGCGTCCCAGCTCGCCCAGAAGCCTGCCAGAGAATGTTCCCGAGAGCCTTCTGTGGTCTGCACGAGATGTTATCAGAACGTGGATGGCTGAGACTGCCTTGTTTCAGCACATCGGGCGGATGCTCTAAGAACATTGTTCTTGTTTTTCGAACATGTTTGTGTTCCAAGAACATGTCGCGGTAGGCCTATAGGACTGTCGGGACTGTCGGTCTCCCCACAGAGCTCCAGAAGGTGAGTGGGACGTCTGAGGGTCTTGCATCCTTGCCTCGCGTCTTTACGGCGGATGATACACATCGACCCCATAGGATGCCCTCGCGTCTCGGCTGGGTCGGCCCATCTTGAGCTCACTCTGACGCCCACCGGGCTCCAGAAGGTGGGTGACACGTCCTGGGGTCTCGCGTCCTTGCCTCGCGCCCTTACGGCGGATTGTATACGTCGGCCCCACAGGGCTCGACCTCAAAGCTGCCCGGGCGATCTCGTGGACCGTTTCCGGCTGGAGTCCGTCGTGCAGCAGAGGCGGGACGACGACCGAGAGCGAGAGAGCACGAAGACAGAGCGAACATGGATCAGGAGGGGGCAAAAACACACAGACACAATTGATCGTCGATTCCCCAGAAAATATGGGAAAATATGGGAAGTGGTGGGGAAGACAAAAACCCGGAAAATATGGGGACATATGGGGGATCTGGTTATTTGTGTATTTCTTTGTGTGTCCCAGGGCCCCTTAAATGGAGAGCACTGTTCAGGTCGACCCCCCCCTGCGACCCCACCGCCCGAGACGTCGCCGCTCCGACGCCCCCCCCCCCCCCCGGAGGCTGTTCGCGCTGGTGCGCCACGACGCGCACCAGCCGCGGCGCGACTCCTCCCAGGTGGCTTCCCAGACGCCCGTGCCCGACGGCATCCGTGCGGGCCTCCCGCCGTTCTCCGCCGACGCCCGCCCAATAGTCGCCCTCCACAAAGGCAGGAGGAGCTCCTCCTCCTCCTCCTCCTCCTCCCCCTCCTCCTCCTCCTCTCCTCCTCCACCTCCTCCTCCTTCTCCTTCTCCCCCTCCTCCCCCACCCCTCCTCCTCCTCCTCCTCTCCCTCCTCCTTCTCCTCCTCCTCCTCCTTCCTCTCCTCCTCCTCCTCCGTCCCCTCCCCCCCCACCCCTCCTCCTCCTCCTTCTTCTCCTCCTCCTCCTCCTCCTCTTCTCCTCCTCCTCCTCCTCCCCTCCTTCTCCTCCTCCTCCTCTTTCCCCTCCCCCCCATCCCTCCTCCTCTTCTCCTTCCTCCTCCTCCTCCTCCTCCTCCTCCGTCTCCTTCTCCCCCTCCTCCTCCTCCTCCTCCTCCGTAGATGTTCCCCCTGGAAGGCCAGGGACCGACGTGCCCAGGCGTCCCACTATCTGAAGCCCGGTTCTCCAAGGCCTTCGACGGATCTGGATCGTTGGCAGATCGGTGTGGGATGCACTGCCGCGCAGGTGCATCTCCAAGGGGCTGCTCGCGAGTGCTACGGTAGGTTGGCGTCGAGTCGACGGGCGGCGACTCCGCTGCCAGCGCTCCACGAGGAACGCAGCCAGCGACCCAGAATCGGTCGATGCTGAGCGATCCCCGCAGTGTCAGAGATCAACGCCGGAGTCGGCAGGACACGAACTTGCCGTAGCCAGGGTGAAGCATTCCCACCCCCTGAGTCTCCGTCTTCACAGAAGGCAAGCACGGGCCATCACCTGGTCAGCTCAGGCCCACTCCAGGCCAGACCCTGTTGCACATTGATTCCTGGCCAGGTCATACGCCAAGATCTGGCCGAAACTGGGCCTGAGCTGCGGGGACCGAGCGCGACGCTGTTTGGTTAGGTTCTGGCCCCTGTTCTGTTGTTCGCGCTGTTTTTTTGTAGTGTTTCCGTCGTGTTCTTTGCGATTCTTTTCAACGCGTCTGACTTTTCAGCGTTTTTTTGTTGGTGCAAGTCCAAGGTTGCGTTTCGTTGGTCGTGTCGTTTCCCGGTTCCTTCCCGAGCTGGCCTGGCGCGGGTGCATGTTCACCGCGTGTCTGCCTTCGGCCGTCCTTGTCCTGCCCGCCGGCCGCAGCCCTCGGGGCCCGCCGGCCGCAGCCCTCGGGGCCCGCGGAATCCCGACGCAGAGCTGCGTGGGTCGCCCAGCTCCCCCCGGTCGGCCTCGAAGGGGGGCGGCAAGGACAGGGGGGGCCAGGGTGTATGATGCTCCAGCCTACTTCAGCCTTGGTCACCAGAAAGAATCTCGAGCACCGGAGAGAGCACCGAGACTCGAGGGTGGTCACGTGTCGGGCCCTGGGAGACACTCTGTTTCGAGACTTTTCTGGGTGCTCGAAATTGTCTCTGGGATGCGGTCCCTGAGTGGGATGGGAGCAACATAAACCAAGGATGACATGAACATAAGAACTCGGAGGTCCGCACGGATTTCTCAGATCGGCGCTGGGCCGCCCTCCCTGGCGCGCGGAGCGCGCCAGGGGCGGCGCCCGAGGCGCAGCCAGGGGGGTCCAGCGCGGATCCGAGAAACCCGCGCGGACCTCCGAGTTGTCATGTTCATGTCATTGTTCGCTTCCCCACAGGAGGCCCGCGGCATCAGGCGCTCGGTCTCGAGGGGAGAGAACAAGGAGGCGACGCCCCTGTCGGCGGCGGAGTGACTCCCTGCGCGGGCCGTGCGCGCGCTCGGCGTCGCCGCGAGGGGCCGGAGGGGCGGGAGAGGCGGCAGCACCAGCCGCAGCCCCCCCCCCCCCCCGGGCGAGCAGGCTTCAGTCGGGCCTGCCCCCCCTCCAGGAGGAATCTGCAAACATAGTCAAGCAACAGTCTGGGGCCGACTGTTCTATCGTTTTAAACTATTTTGGGGTATGTTTTTTTGCATATCTTGCATTTGTCCTCCAAGATCTGCCTGTAGGAGGACATGCCCGACCCAGGAGTAGGCCCGGGGCGCCTCTCGGAGCTGGAGATGCAATGTGTCTCGAGCCAGGACGCCGAAAATGGCTTCACCACACCATCACGACGACCCTCATCATTAGATAGTAAATCACGGAAGCTGCCGCTCGTCTAAGATTGAATGTGTATCAGCGCGAATAGCGCTTTGTAATACCGCCCAATCGCGCCAAACAGCGTCCATTAGCGCCCAGTGGCGCCGAATAGTTCAAGTAGCGCCCAGTAGCGACCAATGGCTCCCAACAGTGACACGTGAGGAAGATGTATGATGTCCGCTCTGCGCCCGATTGGACGTGCGCTATTGGGCGCCATTGGGACTATTAACAGCTTGCGTGAGCTGCGTTCTAACCCTCTGCCCCTTGACCACGGTTGCGGCTCCGGGGAAGAAGCTACACAATAGACAGAATCAGGAGGGGAAAAAACACACAGACACTATTCATCGTCGATTCCCAGAAAATATGGGAAAATATGGGTAGTGGGGGAGAAGACAATAACCCAGAAACAATTGCAACAAAATATGGGGAATCCTTTTATGTGTGTATTTATTTGTGTGTCCTGGGGCCCCTTCACATAAGTTGTTCGAGAAGGTCCGCGCGCGGATTTCTCGGATCGGCGCTCGACCACCCCTGCGGCGCCTCTGGCGCCCTCCCTGGCACGCCCCGCGCTCCAGGTTGGGCGTTGCGTAATGGGAGGGTCATACATCAAACATGCGGGGTGGCGAGGGTGGTCCGAAAAGGTACCCAAACGGTACCTAAACGAGCCCCCTGGGGCGTCGGAGGGGCCCGAAAGGGGCACGAAATGGGACCGTTTCTGACCCCCCCGCAATTATGACCCCCTCATCAAGCCACGCCCAACCAGGGGGGGAGGTCCAGCGGCGACCACGAGAGATCCGCGCGGACTTCCGATGCTGCGTTGTGTAGTTGCTTGTTCACCCAGTGGTGCCATCGTCTCTCCTTGCTCCTGATGGCACGGGACATCTTCTGCCCCTGGAGCCACAGTTGGCGCACGCGCCGCATGCATTTCACCCATTTGCGGGGCTCGGCCATCTACTCCGACCCCACCTCGGAGGCCTGTACGATTTCCCCACAGTCGCCCGCCCCGCAGGTTCCTGCCCCCCCCCCCCCGCGCGGGGCGTGTTCTCTTCCTCCTCCCCTCTCCCCCCTCCCCCTCTCCCCCTCCTCCTCTCCTCCTCCTCCCCCTCCTCCTCCTCCTCCTCCTCCTCCTCTCCTCCTCCTCCTCCTCCTCCTCCTCCTCCTCCTCCTCCTCCCCTCCTCCTCCTCCTCCTCCTCCTCCTCCTCCTCCCCCCACGGAGGCACGGCCGGGGCTGCTCGCTGCCCGGCCCGACTCGGCCAGAGACGTTTTTTCGTTTTTTTCCTCCTCCTCCTCCTCCTCCTTCTCCTCCTCCACCTCCTCCTCCTCCTCCTCCTCCTCTTCCCCCGCCCTGGAGCCACAGCCGGCGCACCCGCCGCCGGCGCCGCACGTGCTTGCTCCTTCTGCTCCTCCTCCTCCTCTCTTTCCTCCCCCTCCCCCCTCCTTCCTTCCTCCTCCTCCTCCTCCTCCTCCTCCTCCTCCTCCTCCTCCTCCTCCTCCTCCTCTTTGTCCTCCCGATTCCTCCCTGTCGCGAAGCACACAGTCTGTCGGCAAGGCCAGCGGTCCTGTACACTCACGTCTCCCTGGTCTCGCACCTCGCTTCCTGTGGGCACTGCCTGGCGGCGACGCCAGGTTGCCTGCATCTGCAGAGTCCGCACGCCTAGACCAGTCGCGAGGCAGACGCCTCGAGGTCGCTGCCTGGCGGCAAGGCCGGCGGTCCTCCACCCTCTCACGTCGGTCCGCTACCAGGCTTCGTCCTCTTTGAGACGCTGGCCGGCGGCAGTGCGAGCCATCGTGCGCCCTCAGACTCTGCCCGCCACACCCCGTGGCGAGGCTGGTGCCTCAAGGACGTTGCCTGGCGGCAAGGCCGGCGGTCTCGGGAGCCTTGAGACGGGGGGCAATGCAAACGGGGGTCAGCCAGGGCACCAGATCCTGCAGGATCCTGCGAAGACCCCCTCTGGCTGACCCGGGTTAGCGAGCCGCTCGTGGCCGCGAGGCGGCCGCGCGTATTGGCTGACCCGGGTCTGCGAAGATCTGCGTTGCAGTTTGTTTTTCCTGCATTGCAGTTTTTGGTTTCCTGCTGACCCGGGTCTGGATTGACCCGGGTCAGAAGATCCCCGAAACTTGCGCATTTGTAACGTGGCGCCGATGACCAAGGTCACGTGGCGTTTTCGGCTGAACCCGCCACCATAACTGGGCTGTGGGTCAGCGGATTTTGGAGCATCCCACCAGTCCTCTGGGCGCAGATCGGTCAAAGGTTTCAATGTTCCCTGGGAGCCCTCTTGAAATCCTTCGAGGGCTTCAAAAAGCCCCAAGGGAGCTCCACGAAGGGCCAGCAAGGCTGCGTATAACGGCCCAGCGTGGTTAATGCTCCAGCTTTCGAGGCTGGAGCACGACGCAGTATACGCAGGGCCATATTTGGTATAAGCAGGCCCTTTCGGGCGTCTTTGAGGTCTCGAAGTGCGGCCCGAGTGGGTGCGTGTAACGGCTCAGCGTGGTGCGTATACTGGTCCACCTTTCGAGGCTGGAGCACAACGCATTCTACGCAGGGCCTCATCTGTTGTACGAAGGCCCTTTGTGGCGTCTTTAAGGGCTCTGAGACAGCCCCGACGTGGCTCCAATGAGGGGCCTCAGACGGCTTCAGTGTCGCAGCGAAGCAACGCCTCAAACATGCAAGATCAAGCCATCCGGGAGGCCCGAAAAGCTGTCCGAACCCCGCCCACACAGCTGCCAGGGGCTCCAGGACACAGCCCCAGGAGGCCACGCTCCCCCAACTGAGGCTGGAGATCGAGGAGGAGGAGGAGGAGGAGGAGGAGGAGGAGGAGGAGGAGGAGGAGGAGGAGGAGGAGGAGGAGGAGGAGGAGGAGGAGGAGGAGGGAGGAGGAGGAGGAGGAGGAGGAGGAGGAGGAGGAGGAGGAGGAGGAGGAGGAGGAGGAGGAGGACGGGGTGGCAAAGTAGGGCCCTCTGGGAGGCCCTGCCAGAGCCTCCTGAGGCCTCCGTAGGGGCTTCCTCGGGGGGCCCTCGCCCTCTCGGAGTCTCCAGGAAGGTTCGACAAGCTGTCCGAATCCCGCCCAGCAGCCGCCAGGGGTCCCAGGGCAGCCCCAAGAGACTCAACTGAGGCTGTAGATCGTGGCAAAGTAGGGCCCTCTGGGAGGCCCTGCCGGGGCCTCCTGAAGCCTCCGTGGGGCTTCCGCGGGGGTCCTCGCTCTTTCGGAGACTCCAGGGAGGTCGGGCAAGCTGTCCGAATCCCGCCCAGCAGCAGCCAGGGGTCCCAGGACAGCCCCAAGAGACTCAACTGAGGCTGTAGATCGTGGCAAAGTAGGGCCTTCTGGAGGCCCTGCCGGGGCCTCCTGAAGCCTCCGTGGGGCTTCCGCGCGGGTCTTCGCTCTTTCGGAGACTCCAGGAAGGTCCGGCAAGCTGTCCGAATCCCGCCCAGAAGCAGCCAGGGGTCCCAGGACAGCCCCAAGAGACTCAACTGAGGCTGTAGATCGTCGCAAAGTAGGGCCCTCTGGGAGGCCCTGCGGGGGCCTCCTGAAGCCTCCGTGAGGCTTCCGCGCGGGTCCTCGCCCTTTCGGAGACTCCAGGAAGGTCCGGCAAGCTGTCCGAATCCCGCCCAGCAGCAGCCAGGGGTCCCAGGACAGCCCCAAGAGACTCAACTGAGGCTGTAGATCGTGGCAAAGTAGGGCCCTCTGGAGGCCCTGCCGGGGCCTCCTGAAGCCTCCGTGGGGCTTCCGCGCGGGTCTTCGCTCTTTCGGAGACTCCAGGAAGGTCCGGCAAGCTGTCCGAATCCCGCCCAGAAGCAGCCAGGGGTCCCAGGACAGCCCCAAGAGACTCAACTGAGGCTGTAGATCGTCGCAAAGTAGGGCCCTCTGGGAGGCCCTGCGGGGGCCTCCTGAAGCCTCCGTGAGGCTTCCGCGCGGGTCCTCGCCCTTTCGGAGACTCCAGGAAGGTCCGGCAAGCTGTCCGAATCCCGCCCAGCAGCAGCCAGGGGTCCCAGGACAGCCCCAAGAGACTCAACTGAGGCTGTAGATCGTGGCAAAGTAGGGCCCTCTGGAGGCCCTGCTGCCGGGGCCTCCTGAAGCCTCCGTGGGGCTTCCGCGGGGGTCCTCGCTCTTTCGGAGACTCCAGGAAGGTCCGGCAAGCTGTCCGAATCCCACCCAGCAGCCGCCAGGGGTCCCAGGGCAGCCCCAAGAGACTCAACTGAGGCTGTAGATCGTGGCAAAGTAGGGCCCTCTGGGAGGCCCTGCGGGGGCCTCCTGAAGCCTCCGTGGGGCTTCCGCGCGGGTCCTCGCTCTTTCGGAGACTCCAGGGAGGTCCGACAAGCTGTCCGAATCCCGCCCAGCAGCAGCCAGGGGTCCCAGGACAGCCCCAAGAGACCACGATCTCCCAACTTAGGCGATCGTGGCAAATTTGGGCCTTCTGGGAGGCCCTGCCGGGGCCTCCTGAAGCCTCCCTGAAGCTTCTTCGGGGGTCCTCGCTCTTTCGGAGCCCCCAGGAAGGTCCGACAAGCTGTCTGAATCGCCCACCAGCTGCCAGGGGTCCCAGGACAGCCCCAAGAGACCACGACCTCTCAACTTAGGCTGGGGATCGTGGCAAATTTGGGCCCTATGGGAGGCCTACCAGGGCCTCCTGGGGCTTCCTTGTGGCTATTTTTGGGGCCCTCGCCCTCTCGGAGCTTCAGCAGGAGCTCCCTGACGTTCGCTGCGGACCGTTTGGCCCTCAGAGGTGGATGCCCGACCAGTACCATCCAACAGGGGACCTTCCACCCCTTAAGAGAGCCTATCGTCTCAGAGTCCTCCTCCTGTTTGTCAGGGCCGTCTTGGGTGCCTCTCCGGGAGGTCCGGCGGCTGTCTGTTGCGCCCAGCGGGGTCCAGAGGCGATGTGAAGATTTGGTGGGAGAGGAGGAGGTGGAGGAGGACGTCTATGTTGAGGGGACTCTGAGGGTCCTGAAGAACTCTTGGAGCGCGTTCTGGGTCTTGGTTCTTTCCCATGGACTTACCCAACCCCTATCCTAATCCCAACCTTGATCCTCCCCCTGCTCCTTAACCCCCCTCCTGCCCCTCCAGCCCCGCAAGTGGGAGGCATTGGAGATGTTGGCGGAGCCTCTCGAAAAGCACACGCGAAGCGTCTGCAACTCAGTGGTGACTCGTTACGTTCGGGGGCAGGCCCCCCCCCCGGCCTAGGGGATCTCGGTAGTCGCGGGCGTGACCTTTCGCGCCTACACCGCGAGGCCAAGCGCACGCATCCTGTGCACCGCACGCTGTTGGCCCTGGCGGGCTGGCGAGATTCCGTAGTTGCTGCCGTGTTTGTTGCTCGGTGACTACAGTGGGTGTGGCTCTGCCGGGGTGCGGTTTGCGATCGGCGCCGCCTGGGCTCATAAGGGGCCACCACGTGACGCCAGAGGTCTGAGAAGCCCCTGCCGTGGCGCGGCAAAGCTCTCTGCCGAGGTCCTCGCCCAGCGGGCGGGGGCTGCAGACCACACCCCTTGCAGACCACAGCTGGCTCTGGAGTCGCCGAGCGTTGTCCCGGAGGCCGTGAGGACCTGTTAAGCGCGCCCTGGAAATGGCGCAGCACCCATGCACGAGTGAGGCCAGCCGCCGTGCCTGCAGGGTCAGGCCTGCGTGCTGCAGCAGGGCAGGCCGCCGCGTCGTGCAGTCTGCGCCGGCCCTCGCCTCGCATGCCGGGGCAGGGGGGGGGGGTCCGCGGTGCTGTTGGCAATGACGATGAAGATGGTCTTGATGATGGTGGCAACAAGTGTAATGGTGATGACGATCATCTTGAGGACGTTCACGATTCGTCAGGTGGTGGCCACGACGACAAAGCTGAATGAAGACACGCGCACGGTTATGCGCAGAGAAAAGGATGACGCGAAGCTTTTTTAATAAAGCGGGCCTCCATTGTTTAAGTCTAAGGCGCCGCCCCAATCTCCTCTAGACCGGGTCCCCACCGCTTCCAAGCAGGGCGCTTCAATAGACCAGCCTAGGGGAGGGGGATGATCATGCAGGGTTTGCGAGTCGGTTCCCGACAATCTGCGAGCAGGAGGGCTGATCAGGAGGATGAACTAAGTCTTCAGAAGGCAAGAGGTGAAGGGCGGAGAGGGAAGGAGAGGGAATGAGGAGGAAGGCGAGAAAAACCGAGCACCCCCAGATCCCTCCAACATCTCCCATTCGTCCTCAGTCCTCCCCCTCCTTCCATGCCCTCACTGCACCTCCTCTGCTTCACTGGAGCGGGACAAGAGAGAATCTAATCGCGGACAGGGGTTCGGAAGTCCGACTTTGTCAACAATCGAACCGCTGGTGTTGGAGGACATTGTCCTGTAGACGAAGCGCTGGTGTGGGACTCCACCCACGAAATAAATCCAACGTCTAGAAACGTACATCCAACTTCAGACAACTGTAATGTTTGCTTTGCACTTGTCCGCCTCGGGCGGCTGTCATTCGGGCCCTGGCACCGTCAAACACGATCCGTGGCAAGTCAACGTCCCCAGGGAAGGGGTGAGAGCCTCTCTTGTGTGTTCCTCCCTCTCCGCCACTTCTCTCTCCCTCTGTTCCTCCCTCCCCCACCCCCTCCTCCGCGGGGACGGGGATTTCTCCTCGGACTGAAATCGTTCTGTTTTGATGGACTCTTGCCGATTGGTGGTATTCCTGGTACTCCTCCCCCTTGCCTCCGCAATTACCCGATGTGAATACGACTCTGTCTCAGGCTCCCCCGACAATCTGGCCAGCGAGTCGCCCGCTCCCCCTCCGCTTTCTTGGTTCTCATACTGTTGTTTCCAGTTTGGTCTCTTGTCAGCATTTCAAGCAAGTGTTGCCAGTGCAGCGTGGGCCTCACAAATTCGGCCTTGCGCAGATGCGGGTAAAGGGGAGGGGGGAGGGCTTCTTGGAAGCACCCCTGCTTCTCAGAAGGCGCGGGCCTTGTCTGCAGATGTGGAGCCAGCGCCTTCTAAGAAGCAGCCGCCTTCTAAGAAGCCTTCCCTTTTCCCCCATACTCCCCTTAGGTGCGCCGCCAAAACATGGTGTTGCCACTGCAGCGTTGGTCTCATTGTAGGGTCGACGCTTTGCTCCAGTCAGCCGTCCAGGCTCAGAGAATGGCACTCTCGCCCAAGCGCGGGGCCACTTGCTCATCGTTGTCGCCATCCTCATTTCCCCCCCGCCTTCCCCTGATCCTTCCGCTCCTTCCGCTCCAGCTCCTGCTGCTGTTGTTTCTCTTCTTCCTCCTCCTTTTCCTCCTCCTCCTCCTCCTCCGATGCACGCAGCTCTAATGTTTTCGTTCGCGCACACACGATAGGGTCCTTCTCGGAGTTCCAGGCCCGCTATGACACGCCTCGGCGGACAGAGAAACAAATCAGCAGCAAGGGAAGGGACAGCGTGGAGGTGTAGGATGTGAGATATGGCGCGAGCGTGCCTTGATTATCTCTGGTTTCTCTTTCCTCGCCCTTCCCCCTCCCTATCTTCCCCCCTCCTCCTCTTTCTCCTCGTTATCATCCCTCCTGCCGACGTGTTCGTCGCAGTCTGGTTCCGTGTACCGTGCGTCCGTCTGGGAAGGGACCAAGGATTGAGGATCGAGTTCTTTGTTCTTTGTATTGTGTCATGTGTTTCACAATGTTGGTTTCACGTCTCGGAGATGTCCAACGGATTCTGAGGGTTTCGGGAGATCTCTTGGGACTTCTAGGCACGCGAGAGTTGTTGTATATGTTGGCCCGTGGCAGATGTGAACGGTTGCGCGCAGCGCCGTTTCTCGCTCTGTATAGGAGAGGCGGAGCCCCACTCGCTGTGCAGGAGAAGGGCGATGAGATTCGGGGGTGGACAGACCTCCTACCCTGACACGTCGATTAAGGAATTGGCAGTTTTCAGTTCGCGAGAGGGCGTCGCGGCCGTCATTTTTGCGGGTCCAGGTCCGTCGGTTTCGGTCCCAGGCCGATTTCGCTAAGGTGAGGTCTACTAAAGGGAGGTTTGTCCAACGCCGAGAGATTTGGTCCAGTCGCGCCTCGCTTGCAACCTGCTTGTGTTTCATCACCCAAGGCCAAAGAGCCCTGACAGTTGCGCAGCAGAGCCTCTGCCTGATCGCGGCGCGCATGGGCTTCTCCCGGCCGTCCGTCTGTTACCAGCGGCCGCTTGGCTTCGCGAGGCGCCCAGAAACGCGCGTGCTCATCAGCATCCTTAAACCCATCCCCACTCCCACTGGACCATGTTGTCCAAGCCCCATTAGCGCAGCCCCGCAGGCGGGGATATACGTCCCGCGACACCCGGAGGGAACAGCGTATATCCCCACATTGAAGCAAGTCGGCCAGAGGGGTAAAAGGCCACGCCAGTGGGTGTAGGGATCGGCCAAACGATGCTCAGGTCAATTCCGGGGAGAGGGGGTGGAGGGGGCAGACCTCCTGCTCCCTGAACCGGGGGTCTTGTCTTCGGGTCCCCGAAGCCGTGAGCGAGACACCACTGGAGGACGGAAAGCCCCGCGCCGGGGGAGGCGTCGAGAGCCCCAGGGCTGGCGCACTTGCACCAAAAACGGTCGGGGGCCAGGGAGGTGCTTTTCGTCGCCGCTGGCTCTCGCCCTAGGCGTGCTCAATCTATGTTGGATTAAGTCGGGCCTGTCCTTCTAGAGGAGGAATATTCAAAGATAGGCCAAAGATAGTCGTCGGACGATTGTTTGATTATCTTTGAGCTTGTTTGAGCAGCATGAGTGTATTAAAACATGTTTGATCAAACATCCGTTTGTAGGGGGACACGCCCGACCTCAATGTTGGAGTGGGCGGCGCCGCTGCCAAGGGGACATGCCGCTTACGCCACCGCCGAGTACGGCGAAGAGAAAAAAACGAAGCCAGCCAACAGGCTGGCAAGAAGAAAGGAGGTGTGTCGACAAAACAGCTGGGACGCAAGGCGGCCACTGCCGCGATTGGAATCTGCGCGCGCTAAAACAGAGTACAGCGACAGGCAGACTCCAAATCGAGCGGCTGAGCATGGGAGGCTCAAAGGCCTGACGGGCGTGCGCCAACCCAGCTTGCAGGCGACAAGCAGAGGAACGGACGTCGAGCTGGAGACCTGTGGCTGCCAGAGCAGCAGCATGCAAGTCGTCCAGCAACGAGCGGATGCACAGGCATCGCCAACCAACTGAAGTGGATTCGAGCACCTGCGCGAGACCCGCACACCGATGACAGGCCACGAGCCACAGCAAGCGTGCATGACCGCGGCCTGAGCGTCGCGAGGCCCAAACGCACGAGGGCAGATGGGGGAGACCCGGAGGGAAGAGGGCAGACTGACAGCCCTTGACTTCAGGCGATCGCAAACATGGATCAAGGGGGCGTGGATTAGCGACGGGTGCCGCTTCCATTGGAAGTCGCGGATTTCTCCGCCGCCGAATGCGGCGGCACCGGCCGCATTCTGGGGAGGGCACCTCCCCCCGATGCGTGGACTTGGTGACCGCGCGCCAAATCCATGGATCGCAAATCCACGTGTGCGTGCCCCCGATAACTGGAAGACAGGCTTGGGCACACTGCCGCGCACGCAACTGATGGCAGGCCAGTGACAGCCGAGGCCCGGAAGCAGCGCAGGGACCAGCGCAAGAGCGAGCAGCCTGAAGTCGGGCCTGTCCCCCATACAGGGGGATTTTCAACTGAAAATAAAAATACCCCCAAAATAGTCAAAGAACAGTCCAAATATAGTCTGGGGACTATTTTTTGAGCATTTTCTTTGTCATTTTGGAATATTTTTGGAGGTATTTCTCACTTTTCGTCGAAAACCCTCGTGTAGGGGGACACGCCCGACTTGAGAGCAGCCCGAGAGCGCGCCTGTCTGCTCCCGAGCGCAGGCTAAACGGCGCAGGCACAGCCGCAACCGTGCCGCGAGGTGGGGCGCAGGAGGCCGGGCGGGAGCCCGGCTCGGAGGGAGGCCGCATGGCGAACCCCACGGGCAGTGGACCTCCTCCTCTTCCTCCTCCTCCTCCTCCTCCTCCTCCTCCTCCTCCTCCTCCTCCCCCTCCTCCTCCTCCTCCTCCTCCCCCCTCCTCCTCCTCCTCCTTCTCCTCCTCCTCCTCCTCCTCCTCCTCCTCCCCCTCCTCCTGGAAAGACCAACGGCAATGCTAAGAGTCTGCCGCAAAGAGCATGGCAGCAGTGATGGATGCAGTGGCCAGTGATGGAGATTGGAAGGGGGCAGTGGGGTTAAGTCGAGCGTGTCCCCCTACAGGGGGATTTTCGACGAAAAATAAATTATCCCAGTGCGACCCTACCTAGGAGTTGGAGCCCCTAGGAAAGCAGCATTAGTAGTAACAGTAAAGCTAAGCTAAAGCTAAGCTAAAGCTAAGCTGAAGCTAAGCTAAAGCTAAGCTAAGGCTAAGCTGACACTAAGCTAAAGCTAAGCTAAAGCTAAGCTAAAGCTAAGCTAAGGCTAAGCTAAGGCTAAGCTAACACTAAGCTAAAGCTAAGCTAAAGCTAAGCTAAAGCTGAGCTGAAGCTAAGCGACAGCTAAGCCAAAGCTAAGCTAAGACTAAGCTAAAGCTAAGCTAACGCTAAGCTAAAGCTAAGCTAAAGCTAAGCTAAAGCTAAGCTAAATCTAAGCTGAATCTAAGCTAAAGCTAAGCTAAAGCTAAGCTGAAGCCAAGCTAAAGCTAAGCTAAAGCTAAGCTAAAGCTAAGCTAACACTAAGCTAAACATAAACTAACACTAAGCTGAAGCTAAGCTAAAGCTAAGCTAAATCTAAGCTTACGCTAAGCTACCACTGAGCTGAAGCTAAGCTACAGCTAAGCTAACACTAAGCTAAAGCTAAGCTAAAGCTAAGCTAAGGCTAAGCTAGCACTAAGCTAAAGCTAAGCTAACGCTAAGCTGAAGCTAAGCTAAATCTAAGCTAAAGCTAAGCTAAAGCTAAGCTAAAGCTAAGCTAACATTAAGCTAACACTAAGCTAAAGCTAAGCTAACGCTAAGCTAACACTAAGCTAAAGCTAAGCTAAAGCTAAGCTAAAGCTACAGCTAAAGCTAAGCTAAAGCTAAAGCTAAGGCTAAAGCTCCCAGGGGACTGGGGGAACCGCGGGGCGGGGACTGGGGGAACCGCCCGGGGCGGTTTCCATTGCCCGGCCCTTTAAGCTAAGAGAGTAAGAACCCTTCTAGGCAGAGCCTAGGTAGGGAAAAAAAAACCCAAAATTGTCGAATAAAAATCTAAAAATAGTCGGGGGATTATGTCTTAAGTATTGTTTGACCTTTTTGGGTGTATGTTTGGTGTATGTTTTATTTTTCATCGAACATCCCCCTGTAGGGGGACAGGCCCGACTTAATTCTAAGAGTCTGCCGCAAAGAGCATGGCAGCAGTGATGGATGCAGTGGCCAGTGATGAAGACTGGAAGGGGGCAGTAGGGCCGCTCAGGCGGTCAGCAAAAGGAAGGCCATTCAGAGGGTCAGTGGGCGGCTGACCGCGCCGCCGTGCATGCCGTCATTGCACAGGCGGCGCGGCGATGGAGCGGGGTGTCCCGATGGTGACGATTGGGCGATTGTGTCTGGATTTTCAGGGGGGTCACAGTGGCCAGTGAAGAAAAGTCGCAGGGCATGAAGTACAGAATCAAGCCGCCCAGCTTTCTGGCACGGGGGAACTATCGGGATAGGCCCGTGACTCGTGATGGGCCCAGGCAATCCACCCCTCCTTCTCGTGCGGGGGAGCGAATACCATCCAGCATGCCCGACACACGGTCCTTGCCTGGCTTGCACATCTTGGCGCCGCCAGCCTGGCCGTCGTGCGCGATAGACCCGCAGTGCGGGCACGCGGGCGGTTTCTTGGGCACACGCATGAGACACTGGAACTATCCGCTGCTGGCTCTTGATATAGACCAAGGACTACCCGCGCACGACCTGCAGCTGGAGCTAAGGTGGGCCTGTCCCTCGACAAAGGGAGTATCCAAAAATAGTGTCACACAGATAGTATGGGGGCGAGTGCTGAGTATGCTTTGCATATGTTTGAACATGTCTTTTTGTGAAACAGAACATGCGCCAAGCATCCCCCTGTAGGGGGACACGCCCGAGCGAAAGCTGGAGCCGCGAATCGGAAGAACAGCGAATCAGAAGAATCCTCCGCAGCCCTGGCTGAGCCCCTATTGGGCGGCGGGTCGTGTCCCGAAGCCTCGGGGGCATCGCGCGCGGGCAGGGTCGGACGCGCGTACTGCGGCGAGACCCCGGGTTCAACAGCTTGCAGGTCCTGCCCGCTTGGCCCGGGAGGTTCCCCCGCAAGCGACGCTTGATGAGCCTTCGCGTTGTCGGAGACTTGTTGTGGAACTGCTCCAGAGAGAACGTTGGGGAGAGAAAAGGAAAGGAGGAGAGGGAGGAAAGAGGAGGAGGAGGAGGATGAGGAGGAGGAGGAGGAGGAGGAAGAGGAGGCCTCTTGGGAGATTCTTGGGAGTTTCACCCCTGGAGTTTCCTGGCGGTCTCTTGGGGGTATCCCTTGAGGAACTTTGGGGACTCAATGGGAGGAGCTTTGACCGTTTGAGGGCGTTCCTGGCCCGTCTGACGCCGTCGGAAGCCGTCTTGCGGGCCTCTTTGGGGCGCTTCAGGGCCGTCTTGGATACCATCTTGAGCGTCCAGTTGGAGGTAGCTTGGGCCGTCTCGAGGGCCTCTTGGGGGCCTCTTGCGCCGTCTGGTGGCCATCTCGAAGGCCTCTTGGGGCCATGTTGGTAGCCTCTGTGGCCGTCTTGGGCCATTGGAGACGAACGTGAACACGCTCCCAGATCCTGCAGCAGCCTAGGGAACATCTATGGTTTTGGCCTCCTTTGGCTTTCCTGAAGGTCCCATTGGAGGCCTTCTGGGTGGTCTTGCAGGCCTCTTGGGCTGTCATGTGGGCGTTGAGGCCACCCTGGGGGGCATCTCGCTCGCCGCGTTGGAGATGTCTTGGCGGCGATCTCGGGCCATCTTAGCTGCCTTGGGGGCGATGTGCGTTGGACGCTGAGGGTTTGTTAGCATTCTTCCACGTCCCTCTGGGTGGCCGGCGGGTTGGGCCGGAGGCCCTTGGAATCTTTACAGGGAGACAGGCTGATGCACCCGATCGCGATTCGCCCGCTCCGATTCACCCGACCCCCCGGTCTGGGTGCATCGCGAGCGGGTGAGTTCAGCGGGGTGAGCTCAGCGCCGGGCGAAGTGAGCCGGGTGAGTTCAGCAGCGGGAGGTAGGGACCGGGCGGGCCAGGCGCGGGTGAGTCAAGGATCAGGTGATATCAGGATCTTGGTGATTTAAGCAGTGGGTGTATTGGCCCTTACAAATTGAGTTGTATGTTTATGTATATGTATATATATATATATAAACGGAAAAACGCGCCCCTAAAGCAAGTTTGCCGGAGGCGGCGGATGACGGAGAGCGCGCGCAGCGTCGCGAGCCGTCAGCCGGGAGAACCAACGAGGCTCATGGCACGTCACAGGAGGGATGTTCAAGAATGATTAGTCAGATCACTGTCTGGGGGCTAGTGTTTGCATCGTTTGACCATTTCTGAGCATTTGTTGGCTATTTTTGGTTTGTCGTCCAAAATCCGCCTGTAGAGGGGGCATGCCCGACCTAAAACAAGGGGGAGTGTGATGGGGATGGCCTCGGCGGCCCCAGGTGACGGAGAGCGCGCGCAGCGTCGCCATCCGTCAGCCGGGAGAAATACCAAGGGGCCCCGATGACGGAAAGCGCGCGCAGCGTCGCCATCCGTCAGTCGGGAGAACGGATATTGGTGGGCGAGACGGGGTTCGTCTCAGGAGGCCCAGGTGATGGAAAGCGCGCGCAGCGTCGCCATCCGTCAGCCGGGAGAGTTGATATTGGTGGGCGAGACGGGGTTGGCCTCAGGAGGCCCAGATGACGGAAAGCGCGCGCAGCGTCGCCATCCGTCAGCCGGGAGAACGGATATTGGTGGGCGGGCGAGACGGGGTTGGCCTCAGGAGGCCCCGATGACGGAAAGCGCGCGCAGCGTCGCCATCCGTCAGCCGGGAGAACGGATATTGGCTGGCGAGACGGGGTTGGCCTCAGGAGGCCCCGATGACGGAAAGCGCGCGCAGCGTCGCCATCCGTCAGCCGGGAGAACGGAACGGATATTGGTTGGCGAGACGGGGTTGGCCTCAGGAGGCCCCGATGACGGAAAGCGCGCGCAGCGTCGCCATCCGTCAGCCGGGAGAACGGATATTGGTGGGCGAGACGGGGTTGGCCTCAGGAGGCCCCGATGACGGAAAGCGCGCGCAGCGTCGCCATCCGTCAGCCGGGAGAACGGATATTGGTGGGCGGGCGAGACGGGGTTGGCCTCAGGAGGCCCCGATGACGGAAAGCGCGCGCAGCGTCGCCATCCGTCAGCCGGGAGAACGGATATTGGTTGGCGAGACGGGGTTGGCCTCAGGAGGCCCCGATGACGGAAAGCGCGCGCAGCGTCGCCATCCGTCAGCCGGGAGAACGGATATTGGTGGGCGAGACACGGGGTTGGCCTCAGGAGGCCCCGATGACGGAAAGCGCGCGCAGCGTCGCCATCCGTCGGCCCCGGGAGAACGGATATTGGTTGGGCGAGACGGGGTTGGCCTCAGGAGGCCCCGATGACGGAAAGCGCGCGCAGCGTCGCCATCCGTCAGCCGGGAGAATGGATACTGGTTGGCGAGACGGGGTTGGCCTCAGGAGGCCCCGAATGACGGAAAGCGGCGCGCGGCGTCGCCATCCGTCAGCCGGGAGAACGGATATTGGTTGGCGAGACGGGGTTGGCCTCAGGAGGCCCCGATGACGGAAAGCGCGCGCAGCGTCGCCATCCGTCAGCCGGGAGCACGGATATTGGTGGGCGGCGAGACGGGTTTGGCCTCAGGAGGCCCCGGATGACGGGAAAGCGCGCGCAGCGTCGCCATCCTCAGCCGAGAGAACGGAATATTGGTGGGCGAGACGAGGCTGGCCTCGGAGGCCCCGAGACGGAAAGCGCGCGCAGCGTCGCCACCGTCGGCCGGGAGAACGGGACGGATATTGGTGGGCGGGGGCGAGACGGGTTGGCCTCAGGAGGCCCCACGGAAAGCGCGCGCAGCGTCGCCATCGTCAGCCCGGGAGAATGGAATACTGTTGGCGTGACGGGGTTGGCCTCGCCCCATGACGGAGAGAGCGTCGCCATCCGTCAGCCGGGAGAACGGATATTGGTTGGCGAGACGGGGTTGGCCTCAGGAGGCCCCGATGACGGAAAGCGCGCGCAGCGTCGCCATCCGTCAGCCGGGAGAACGGATATTGGTGGGCGAGACGAGGCTGGCCTCAGGAGGCCCCGATGACGGAAAGCGCGCGCAGCGTCGCCATCCGTCGGCCGGGAGAACGGATATTGGTGGGCGGGCGAGACGGGGTTGGCCTCAGGAGGCCCCGCCGATGACGGAAAACGCGCGCAGCGGTCGCCATCCCACGTCAGCCGGGAGAACGGATATTGGTGGGACGGCGAGACGGGTTGGCCTCAGGAGGCCCCGATGACGGAAAGCGCGCGCAGCGTCGCCATCCGTCAGCGGGGGGGACTCGTCTCGACTCGACGAGACGGGGTTGGCCTCAGAGGCCCCGATGACGGAAAGCGCGCGCAGCGTCGCCATCCGTCAGCCGGGAGAACGGATTATTGGTGGGCGAGACGGGGTTGGCTTCAGGAGGCCCCGATGACGGAAAGCGCGCGCAGCGTCGCCATCCGCAGCCGGGGAACGGATATTGGTTGGCGAGACGGGGTTGGCCTCAGGAGGCCCCGATGACGGAAAGCGCGCGCAGCGTCGCCATCCGTCAGCCGGGAGAACGGATATTGGTGGGCGAGACGGGGTTGGCCTCAGGAGGCCCCGATGACGGAAAACGCGCGCAGCGTCGCCATCCGTCAGCCGGGAAAACGGATATTGGTGGGCGGGCGAGACGGGGTTGGCCTCAGGAGGCCCCGATGACGGAAAACGCGCGCAGCGTCGCCATCCGTCAGCCGGGAGAACGGATATTGGTTGGCGAGACGGGGTTGGCCTCAGGAGGCCCCGATGACGGAAAGCGCGCGCAGCGTCGCCATCCGTCGGCCGGGAGAACGGATATTGGTGGGCGAGACGGGGTTGGCCTCAGGAGGCCCCGATGACGGAAAGCGCGCGCAGCGTCGCGATCCGTTAGGTGGGGGGGCGAAACGAAAAAATGAGTGTGAGGAGGTCGGCAGGTCCCGGCGCCGATGACGGAACGCGCGCGCAGCGTCGCGATCCGTTAGCCGGGAAAAATAACAAGGGGGGGTGGGGGGGTAGGCAGCCAGAGCCCCAGATGACGGAAAGAGCGAGGTACGAGTGAGTGACGTTGAGCAGGGGGCGAAGCCCTTCTTAGGGGGGGTCCAGGGGGGGCGTGTGGACCGGACGTTTTGGTCTAATCGCCCTCGTGGCCTCTAAGACGCGCCCCAAACGGCCCAAGAGGCCCCCGAGACAGTCCAAGAGGGGTCCAAGACGGCTCCAAGACGGTCCAAGAGCGCTCCAAGACGCCCAAGTTGGGTCCGGGACGGTGCAAGACGGCCCCAAGACGCCCTAAGATGGCTCCGAGACGGTCCAAGAGGCTCCCAAAACGCCCCAAGTGGCCTCCAATAGGCTTTCCAAGAGGCCCCGAGGAGGCAAAACTCATTGATTTTTAAATTGTTTTGGAAGGTTTTTTGGGATTTCGCTTTGTCGGGCCATGAACTGCCGAAAACGACCCAGGAGGCTCCAAAGATCGTCCAAGGACGGCCCTAGAGGCCCCCAGAAGCGAGCGAAAACGGCCCAAGAGTGCCCCAAGACGGCCCAAGAGGGCCTCGAAACGGCCCAAGAGAGCCCCAAGACGGCCCAAGAGAGCCCCAAGAGAGCTCCAAGAGACTCCCCAGACCGCCCCAAAAGACTCCCAATAGAGCCCCAAGACGGCCAAAGCCCTCCAAGATGCGCCCAGACGCCCGAAAAGGGCCCCACGACGCCCCAAGAGGGCCCCAAGACAGTCGAAATGGGCCCCCAAATCAGCCCAAAAGGATCCCCCAGAAGGCCCAGAGACGCCGAATAGTTACAAGAGCGATCGGTAACGCAAAAAGCTCTGCACACCAAGGTTCCCAACAGCGAACGGTTACGCGCGCCTGCGACGGGCTTGGGGCTGTTTTGGGCGCGGAGCCTTTCACTAGGGCCAGCTGTTCATCCCGAGGAAAGGGGGGTGGAGCGGTGACGTCAGCAAGTCTAGTCACCAAAGCTTCCAGAGCGCACAGTGACGGGACAAGCTCTTAACAGCAAGGCTCTCACGATCGAACGACCATCGGGACAACCATCAGGACGACCATCGAGACAATTATCGGAACAACCATCGGGACAACCATCCTGACCCATTGTGCTTACACGCCATACACGCGCACCCTATGGGACATGCTACGGCATGCACCCACTGGGACACGTGTAGTACGCGCACCTTTTGGGACGTGCTCAGCACGCACCCATTGGGACACGTACGGCATAGTACACGCGCACCCTTTGGGACGTGCTCTGGCACGCACCCACTGGGGCACGTGTAGTACGCGCACCCTTTGGGACGTGCTCTGCACGCATCCAGTGGGACACGTACGGTATAGTACACGCGCACCCTATGGGACGTGCTCCGGCACGCACCCACTGGGACACTTGTCGTATGTGCACCCTTTGGGACGTGCTCTGCACGCATCCAGTGGGACACGTACGGTATAGTACACGCGCACCCTCTGGGACGTGCTCCGGCACGCACCCACTGGGACACGTGTAGTACGCGCACCCTTTGGGACGTGCTTTGCACGCACCCATTGGGACACGTACGGTATAGTACATGCGCACCCTCTGGGACGTGCTCCAGCACGCACCCACTGGGACACTTGTCGTATGTGCACCCTTTGGGACGTGCTTCGCACGCACCCATTGGGACACGCTCATAGTTTGAACCACGCACTGTGCACTTGTTTTTAAGGGGTCACTAACGCCAGTTTTTTTGTGCGTTTCCAGATTTCCATTGAGATTTCCAGTGGCATCATTGGCATCTCTGCACAAAGGGCCATGCGTTCACGAACTCGCACCGCTTTTGCGTCTGTTTTTCCATTCTACTTTGCTTGGATGAGGTTTGTTGCCCCGGGGCATTGTTTTTTTAAGCGGGGGGGGGCATATTTACCTAACAGCGAAGACTGATAGGTTTCTAGTTGACTCAAAAGAGCTCACAGATCACTCCACAGGGGGGTCCGGGCAGGTGTTGGGGCGTTTCCGGGCGGCATGAGCCGGGCTCGTTTTTCACCAACAGTCACACACTTCGTGCTCTTCGCCTTCCCAGAACTCCATTCCCAGGCCACATTCTGGGGGGCCGGATGCAACAGTCACACACAAAGTGCTCTTCGACATCCCAGAACGCCATTCCCGGGCCACATTCTGGGGGGCCGGATGCAACAGTCACACACTTCGTGCTCTTCGAGTTCCCAGAACTCCATTCCCGGGCCACATTTTGGATGCCCGGAGCCAACTGTAGGCCACTTCGTGCTCTTCGAGTTCCCAGAACTCCATTCCCGGGCCACATTTTGATGCCCGGAGCCAACTGTAGGCCACTTCGTGCTCTTCGAGTTCCCAGAACTCCATTCCCGGGCCACATTTTGAATGCCCGGAGCCAACTGTAGGCCACTTCGTGCTCTTCGAGTTCCCAGAACTCCATTCCCGGGCCACATTTTGAATGCCCGTAGCCAACTGTAGGCAACTTCGTGCTCTTCGACTTCCCAGAACTCCCATTCCTGGGCCACATTTTCAGCAGGGGCAAGAGCACGACGAGGAGGAGGACGAGCAAGACCAGGAGGACGAGGACGAGCAGGAGCAGGACGAGGAGCAGGAGGAGCAGGAGAAGAAGGACGAGCAGGAGGAGGAGGAGGACGAGCAGGAGGAGGAGGACGACCAGGAGGAGGAGACGACCAGGAAGAGGAGGAGGAGGAGGAGGAGGAGGAGGAGGAGAGGGGGAGGAGTACCAGGAGGAGGAGGAGGAGGAGGAGGAGGAGGAGGAGGAGGAGGAGGAGGAAGAGGAGGAGGAGGAGGAGGAGGACGAGGACGAGGAGGAGGGACGAGACGGATGACGAGAGTAACCAGGAGGCGGGGGAGACGAGGAACCACCAGGAGGAGGAGGAGGAGAGGAGGAGGTGGAGGAAAAAAAAAAAAGAGGGGTGGGCATCCCAGGAGGAGAGGTACGCGCACCACGAGGAGGCGAGACCGAGGACGTCCAGGAAGAGGAGGAGGAGGAGGAGGAGGTGGGAGGGGAGGACTACCAGGAGGAGGAGGAGGCGGAGGAGGAGGAGGAGGAGGAAGAGGAGGAGGAGGAGGACGAGGAGGAGGAGGAGGAGCACGAGGACGGGAGGAGGGGGGGGTCGAGACTGATGAGCACCAGGAGGAGGAGGGAGAACGATGGACCCAGGAGGAGGAGGAGGAGGAGGGGAGGCGGAGGAGGAAGGAGAGCACAGGAGGAGGAGGAGAGCAAGAGAGGAGGACGAGAACGAGGAAGAGCAGGAGTAAGAGGAGGCGGAGGAGGCCATGTGAGGCGAGGAGGCGCAGGAAAAAGAGGAGGAGGAGGAGGCAGGATGAGGCTGAGGCTGTGACTGCGACTGCCGTTGCCGCTGCGACTGTCATCGCGAATGCGACTACGACTGCGAGAACAGCAGAATTCGACAACTGGATTTTCATCTGAATCTTAAGGGGAATGCTTTCAGATATGCTTCTACACATCGCTGTTAGGTTGCTTTGCCGGGATAATTTTTTACCTAACAGCGAAGACTGATAGGTTTCTAGTGGGATCAAAAGAGAGCAGCAGATCACTCCACAGAGGGGTCCGGGCAGGTGTTGGGAGTTGCCGGGCGGCAGGTGCCGGGCTCGTTTTTCACCAACAGTCACACACTTCGTGCTCTTCGACTTCCCAGAACTCCATTCCCAGGCCACATTCTCAATACCCGGATGCAACAGTCACACACTTCGTGCTCTTCGAGTTCCCAGAACTCCATTCCCGGGCCACATTTTGAATGCCCGGAGCCAACTGTAGGCCACTTCGTGCTCTTCGAGTTCCCAGAACTCCATTCCAGGGCCACATTTTGAATGCCCGTAGCCAACTGTAGGCAACTTCGTGCTCTTCGACTTCCCAGAACTCCCATTCCCGGGCCACATCTTGGCATGCCCGGAAGCCAAACTGGAGGCCAACTTCCTGCTTTCGAGTTCCCAGAAACCGCTTTTTTTTTTTTTTCCCCATTCCCGGGCCACATTTTGAATGCCCGGAGCCAACTGTAGGCCACTTCGTGCTCTTCGAGTTCCCAGAACTCCATTCACGGGCCACATTTTGAATGCCCGTAGCCAACTGTAGGCAACTTCGTGCTCTTCGACTTCCCAGAATTCCCATTCCTGGGCCACATTTTCAGCAGGGGCAAGAGCACGACGAGGAGGAGGACGAGCAAGACCAGGAGGACGAGGACGAGCAGGAGCAGGACGAGGAGCAGGAGGAGCAGGAGAAGAAGGACGAGCAGGAGGAGGAGGAGGACGAGCAGGAGGAGGAAGACGACCAGGAGGAGGAGGACGACCAGGAAGAGGAGGAGGAGGAGGAGGAGGGGAGGGGGAGGACTACCAGGAGGAGGAGGAGGAGGAGGAGGAGGAAGAGGAGGAGGAGGACGAGGAGGAGGAGGGGGGGGGAGAGCACCAGGAGGAGGAGAACGAGGACCACCAGGAGGAGGAGGAGGAGGAGGAGGAGGAGGAGGAGGAGGAGGAGGAGGAGGAGAGAACACCACGAGGAGGAGGACGAGCAAGACGAGGAGGACGAGAACGAGGGCGACCAGGAAGAACCAGGAAGAGGAGGAGGAGGAGGAGGAGGGGAGGGGGAGGACTACCAGGAGGAGGAGGAGGAGGAGGAGGAGGAAGAGGAGGAGGAGGACGAGGAGGAGGAGGAGGAGGAGGACGAGGAGGAGGAGGGGGGGGGAGAGCACCAGGAGGAGGAGAACGAGGACCACCAGGAGGAGGACGAGGAGGAGGAGGAGGAGGAGGAGGAGGAGAGAGCACCAGGAGGAGGAGGACGAGCAAGACGAGGAGGACGAGAACGAGGACGAGCAGGAGGAAGAGGAGGAGGAGGAGGAGGAGGAGGAGGAGGAGGAGCAGGAGAAAGAGGAGGAGGAGGAGAAGGAGGCAGGCTGAGGCTGAGGCTGTGACTGCGACTGCCGTTGCCGCTGCGACTGTCATCGCGAATGCGACTACGACTGCGAGAACAGCAGAATTCGACAACTGGATTTTCATCTGAATCTTGAGGGGAATGCTTTCAGATATGCTTCTACACATCGCTGTTAGGTTGCTTTGCCGGGATAATTTAAGCGGGGGGGGGCATACAAGGGGTTTTAAAACATCTCTCCAGGCCATTTCGGGATTCGCTCATCGATTTCCCAACGCGTTTGCGTATGTTTTTGTTCAACCCCAATTCGCGTGGATGGGGTTTGTGGACCTGGGGCATTATTTTTGATCTCGGAGAACCCTCGCGCAGTCAGAAGAGTTGTTATTTAATCGCTTCGCTCATTCCGCCGGCCCATACGGTCTCATGTCTGCCGTTTGCCCGAGGGCCTGGTGTCAATGCGGCGCTTTGGGGGTTCCTGGGGCCGCTTGGGGGACTCCTGGGGCGCTCGGGGGGGCATTTGGGGGGCCTCCTGGGGCCGCTTGGGGGACTCTTGGGGGCCTCCTGAGGGCCTCGTGGGGGCCTCTTGGGGCCTCTTAGGGGCCTCTTGGGGCCTCGTAGGGGCTTCTTAGGGCCGAGGGCTCGAAATGTTGTTTCGTGTTCCCTCTCTGGGGCCCCTTTGGGGGCGTTCTTGGGGCCCTCTTGGACCGTCTTGGAGGCTTCTTGGGCCGTCTTCGAGCCCTCTTGGGCCATCTTGGGGCCCTCTTGGGGGCCTCTTGGGCCCTCTTGGGGCGATCTTGGGGGCCTCTGGGGCCGTCTTGGGGCGTCGGGAACCGAAAAGGTGGAAGCTCCAAAATCTCTCAAAAACCTAAGGAAAAACAATGAATTTTGCCTCCGGGGGCCCTCTTGGGAGTGCTCTTGGAGGCCTCTTGGGGCGTCTGGGGGCTATCTTGGGCGTCTTGGAGCGATCTTGTGGCATGTCGGACCCCTCGTGTACCATCTTGGGGGCCTCTTGGGGGCCTCTTGGCCTTTCTTGGGGCTCTCGGGGACGTCTCGGAGCCCTGTTGGTGCGCTCATGGAGCGCTCCTGGAGCGCTCTGGGGGACTCCTCCCGGGACTCTCTCAGGACCTTGCCGGGGTACTTTTCGTCCGTGGACCCCCAGGGGCCGCCCCGCGCGCGCGAACTAGAGAATTGTTAACCAGTTACCGGAGATCTTAGCACGCCTCTGGCCCGTTGGGCCGGCGAATTTCGTTGGGATGTCCATTCAATTCCTAGGTATTGCTCCTTCCAGTTTCGGAAAGGCATAGGCGCCCATGTTTTCTCACCGCGTTGGCGTATTTTGTTTCCACCCACCTTTGCTTATATGGATTTTTGGGCTTCGGGAGCCTAGCGACTGCACCCCATGTGCACACATGCGCGTTGGGTGTCAAAGGATGCGGACGTGCGCGCGCAATATCAGATAAGCGGCGCTTCCCGTTCTTGTGCGGATACGTCGAACATTTGTTTTCGCTTGGCGGTTCCCCCTCGAAAGCGGCCGTTTCGACTGAGACGTCTTCAAAATAGCGAGATCGTGGAGGACTTGTTTTTGGGACGTCGTATGCTGAAAATGAAGCTTTCGCTTGATACATCCTCAAACAATGGAGATGTTGAGATCGGTGGCGAAATCGCCCGAATACTCGATAATGGATGAGGAGGAGGAGGAGGAGGAGGAGGAGGCGGACGATGACGAGGACGATGACGAGGAGGAGGAGGAGGCGTAGGAGGAGGAGGAGCAAAGGGAGGAGGAGGAGGAGGAGGAGGAGGAAGAGGAGGAGGAGGAGGAGGCGGAGGAGGAACGAGAGGACGAGACCAAAGGAGGAGGAGGAGGCGGAGGAGGAGAAGGAGGAGGAGGGTGCAGGGTGCAGGCTACCAAGAGTACGCCAGCTGGACTGACATACCTCAGCACACACAAGGACAGGGAAAAACGGCCACACCAGGAAACGCGAGGGGCCCCAGGACCACACACGCCAGGGACCTGGGGGCCCAGACCAAAAACAGCCTACGGCGGGGGCTCGGGGTCCCCTCCTCGCTGACGTGGCTCGAGCCCACGGCTGATCCTGTCGATCGCCCTGAGCTGGTTCCTCCGAGTGCTGAGGTTGTCAGAGTGGCCTACACACTCACGCTTCAGCTTCCTGAGACTATTAACCTGCAACACTGAACAATGCCCTGCACAACGACGGCAGCAATACATTGAATTAACACGGAACACATCGTGCCCTAGAGCCCCACACTCCAGGATGAGGGGGTCCACATCCTCCCTAGAGGCCCCGTCCAGCACAGGTGGCTGGGAGGGGCCTCCTTCGGCCTCCTCGGGGGCTCCTTGGGGCTCTAAGGCGGCAGCGGCATCGAGGGCAGCGGCCACGCGCGCATCACTCACTGGCATCTCCCACACGTCGAGGGACGTCCTGAAGAACTCATTTGTGAGGGCCTGGGTGATCTTGCTGGGCACACACTTCCGACCCCCACCCACACGCAGATTGTCGAAGGAAGCAGGCGTGCGGGCTGAGGCCCCGCACCTTCTACACTTGAAAACGCCCGTCTTGACGTTCTTGTACAATACATGATCATCCGCTTTTTGAAAGAGCACAGGCGCACGAATCTCAACTGGACGGGGCCCTGGAAACACATCTCGCCCGTACTTCTGAGACTCCACCACCCTCTGGATTCCCCAGGACACATACTGAAGAACCAGTCGGTGCTCTTTCAGGGCGGACGCCACGCTCTCCGTCGTCACCTTTGCGACAGCATGTTGAGCAGCGCCAACTCTTGCGAAAAAGTCCGCCCAGGCATTGCCGAGCCAATCTTGAATTTCCGTAGTACCAGCCCCGCTCGACACCACAGCTTCGATGTCTCGATGCGCAGGGGTCCACTGGAATGCTGGAGGCGGCAGCTTTTTGTCCCGCCTCTCAGCTGCAATAAAAATATCTCGCCACACACGTGCATGCTGCTTTCGGCCGTGCTGGAGTTCGTCCATCCAAGCATTCCCCTCCTCCACCAAAGAGAGTAAATCGCTCACGAAAACCTCGTGGTTTGGATGAACAACCAGCCCCATACGTATAGCATATCTTTCAGCACGACCGACTGTCTGGATTAGATACGGCAATGGGCCGAAAATCGCCCGCTTCGGCAAGAAAGTGTCGGGGTCCAACTGGCATAGGCCCCAGCCACACCTCCTGGTTTCTGGCACATTCGACCCGAACCCCGAACCGTCCGTGTACGACTTTGGCCCCCATTGCCCTTCGGTATCGCCCCAATACAAAACTTCAGAACTCACAGAATCTCTCGGAGGTAGCCCGACAGGAAGCTCAGGGATCCCATAGACAGGGTATGTGTAGTCCCATTCGGGACGACCTGCCCCGACTCCAGAATTCACCAGGCGATCTCGCACTTCGACGAGCTGTTCAGGCAGGGCAGCAAATTCATCATCGGGGTCGCCCTCCAAGAGAGCAGGGCAATCGTACAGAATGTGTCCCCAGCATTCGTTGATCTGGCGACCACAAGCTGCGCAGGGACGGAATCGGCCTCCAGCCTTCAAATCCAGCCTGGCAGGTATAGGGATACCGTCGGCCCAGTGTGCCTGAATCGCTCCAAGACGCTTCACGCATCGAATCCCTTTTATCGCATACCTGAGGGCCCTGTGCCAGACTGGAATAGCAACTCCGTCACCCACAGTATAAAGATGCCGCAAGAGGCGGCCGTGTTGCCACCTCTGCACTCCCTCGGTCAAGAAGTGCTTGAAATCTGCTGGGCTCAGCGTCCTGAGGTCGTAGACTCGGCCTAGGTCGTCCCTAACAACGTGGCTGGCGACAAGGTCCCAAGAGATCCTTCGAAGCGACAGCCATGTGGCCGCCATGGGGCCCCTGGCCTGGGCCCACGAAGCCTTCTGCGAGCCCCCGGACTTCTCGTTGAGCTTCTCCCAGGCCCTGTGGAGCCTGCTCGGTTGAACCCTGGAGTCCCAGATCCATTCCGAAAACTTAATCACAACCTGCAACGTCGCATGGTATATGGGGTCATACTGGTCGTTCTTGTGCGAGATCAAGTACGCCGTGAGCCCCGTGGAGGAACTGCCAGGAGCCCCATTGAGGACCGCCGCGAACAGCCTGAGCTCCTTCAAAGCCGAGTCGCTCACCCCTGCCACAGTGGCGCCGTGGCCAACTGACGGCAGGGCCCCAGTCCTCCACAACGATGTCACTCGCCTGCCTGTCGCCCTTCGCAGCATGGTGAAACGCTGGCGGCGATCTCTAAAACTGGTCAGGCGACGCTTCTCGATCCTACGCAAAACTCGAGGTCCTGACAACTCGTGGCCTAAGTTCCTCATGTGGGCCTTGAACGGGATCTTCATGGAGCCCATGTACTTACTGACGGTATTCCAGAGACGTTTTTTCCCAGGGATCCCGCCTGACTTCGCAGCATTTAAAACCATACCCAGCCCCTTGGAATCGTGGACGAAGCCCTTGGCCGCAATGGCCAGATACTTGAGGTCCTCAGGGGCCTTCGAGATGGACTGGAGCCCGACATCATCCATGAGGGTGCGGGGCGTGACCGTGACCGAGACCTGGTTTGCTCTACTGACAGCCCTGTACGTGAGCAGGTAGAGGAGGAAAGTAGCATGCGTGCAACCCGCCAAAATTCCTTGGTGAGATACCTGCCCAACCGATACGCTACCAAACGCGCGAATCCTTCGCGGCTGCTGGTAACTGCACACGAGCATCCACAGCAATCGCATAGAGAACCCCAAGGCTCTCCCCTCTCGCAACAAAGCGTGCGGGTCTACCATCTCGTAGCACTTGGACATATCCAAAAGAATCGTGCATGTGTTCTCCCCTAGCAACTCGGCAATCTCCTGCTGCAAATTGTGGTCGAATGCCGAATCGCTCGAAGTCTGCCCCGATTTCGTGCCCCACATCTCATGGCAGGCATATCGATCTTGCCATTCCCTCGAAATCGGTCGCCTGAGTTTCCCCCATACACGTATCAGTGTGTTACTCAGAACAATTAATCGGTGATCGCCATCGGGTTTCGGCAGTCGCACGAGTTCGCTGTATATTCGATCTGCTGGCCAGCACAACCACCGTTCACATAACATGAAAAGGTTGCCAATAGCTTGGAGCGCGCCGTCGGACAGGACGTCCAGACTCCTCGGCGCCAACCTCGTAGGGCCAGCAGCTGTCTTGGTCGAAAAGGACCTCACCACATTCCTTACATCAGTAAAAGAGATATGGGGAAGAGCGTCCCACTCACTGGAATCCGAGGGAAGATCAGGCGCTTGAAGCCGATGATGCGTCCATACCTTGGACCACTGCCGCAAAGTCTGGTCAGCAAGCTGGTATGGCTGCGACTCCTGACAATATTGGAGTACTTCAGCTTGTGCTCGGACTTTGGACATCGCATGGGCCCGACTGGCCCCTTCCAAGAAAGACTCACGAGCCCATTCTCTCCAAATCTTCTCCGTTCTAGAACGCTCCTGGCCTAAAACCTTGTCGGCCTGGGCGGAAATGGCATCAGTGATACTCTCAAAGTTTGGATCGACAATCATCACCAACCCTTTTTGCAGAAATTCACTGAACTCCTCACCCAAATCCTTGAGCACCCACTGCTCAGCAGAAATCTTGTCACAATATCTCCCAGCCTCGTCGAACGCCTGCAGCACCTTGAAGTACTGCATCTCGGTTAACGTGCACACCGCACTGCATAATCGGAGCCGCTCACAGAAACGGTGCAGCTTATCCTTCTCCGACGCAAAGTGGCCTACCCAACGCTTTGCGTGGCCCACGCAGCTACCTGAGTTTCGATATTCTCGCTTTCGAGGTGGAGTCCATGTCGTTTGTTCCCTTTTGAATCTCGGGGGTCCAGCTCGTCCAACGAATTCCTGGGCCTTACCATCGACTTTGTCAAATCTCCCAGCGATCTCGAAATCAACGCCATCAAGTACTGCATCCCACACACGCGGTAAGTCACTGGGCGCCTTCACCGACTCAAACATGCCTTTGATCCCGTCCCAGTTGTAAGGGTACCTCGCACATCCTACTGGTGGGATCGGGGGAAACTTCCTCGGTTCATCAGCAACTCGACACCACATGGGCCTGTCCGACCCATGGACCACCAGCTGCACGGGAAAATGTGGAGGTGGAATGGTGGCTTGGGCATTCATCACCACCGCCTGCCTGTCGAGTCTTGGAACCAAGTTGCTGGCGGCCAGAAAATAATCAATCTTGGACGAACCAGCGTCGGTAATGCACGTGGCCTCCGACGGAACAAACGCCAAGCCTGCAAGCTTCTCGACCCAACCTTTGACATTGACGGCATAGAAGTCGCAATTCCAATCTCCGCCTATCACCCAGTCCAGTCCCAGAGCCTGCCACTGAGCAATCCTCTGCACAACTGCCCAAAGTATAGCAAGATTTTCTCCAGTCATGCCAATCGCCGTCACAAAGTAAACGCTAGCAAAGACAATGCCACCTGGGACCCCACATTGCACGTGGGCGCATACCGCTCTTCCAGGATATATCACATGGCTGCCGTCAGGGGGGGCGGTGATGGTGATGTTGGTGCGAGCAAAGACCACCACCCCACTCGAGTTGGACATGGCCGACTCGCCCGTCTCTAACGCTGCTGACCACAGCCCGTGCCAGCCTGCATCCCTCGCCCTATTCTGAAATTCTCCTAAACGGGCCTCCACGACTCTGGTCTCCTGCGCCAAGAGAACCGAGCCCTGGTACTCCGAGAGATACTCAAACAGCGGCCCATGCGAGCCAGCATTGACTGTCGTGATGCAGCAACGTTTAGCCGACCTCGTACCAGTGAGAGGTGGACCATCAGCCGCATCGTTTGGGGCAATGACCGCGGGCTGCCCCCAACCGCCTGAAACAGCTGACCTTGACGCCGAACTGCCAGCACTTGGCCCACCACCAGGGGCAGAGAAATGCCGCGTCGCCGAACCCGCCGCTGACCTGGAACAGGAGGCCGACGCCGAAGCCCAAGCCCCTGGCCCGCTACCAGGGGCAGACAAGAGACTGGTGGTAGCCGTAGTTCCCCGCATACTAGCCTTCCCTGGGGGAGGGCTTCCACTGGCCTCATTCACGCAATCACCTGCGCCAGTCAGCCCGACAACAGGTCCAGCGCTTCCGAGAACACAGCGGCCGCCCTCCATAAGCGAAGGGACGAAGGTAGATTCCAGAAAAGCACCAGATGCAGAGAAATGCCGAGTCGCCGAACTCGCCGCTGTCCTGGTACATGAAGCCGACGCCGAAGCCCCAGAACCTGGCCCACTACCAGGGGCAGACAAGAGACTGGTGGAAGCCGTAGTACTCCGAATAAAAGCCTTCCCTGAGGGAGGGCTTCCACTGGCCTCATTCACGCAATCACCTGCGCCAGTCGGCCCGACAACAGGTCCAGCGCTTCCGAGAGCACAGCGGTCGCCCTCCATTAGCGAAGGGACGATGGCAGGACCCAGAACTGCTCCCAATGCAGAGAACTGCCGAGTCGCCGAACTCAACGCTGTCCCTGAACAGGAGGCCGACGCCGAAGCCCCAGCACCTGGCCCACTACCAGGGGCAGACAAAAGACTGGTGGAAGCCCTTGTACTCCACATACCAGCATTCACATAAGCCAATGGGACAGAAGCAGGTCCCAACCCTGCAAAATTAGAACCATCATCTGAAATAGCACATCGACTCAATGAGAAAGGGCTCCCGCTGGCCTCCTCCACGCAATCACCAGTGCCAGTCATCCCAACAACAGGTCCAGCGCTTCCGAGTACACAGCGGTCGCCACTCGAGCCCAATATTCCTTCCATTCGCGGGGAAGGTCCTGCACTTTCCGAAACAACCATCATTCCACTAACACTTCCAACCATCACACTGAGCACATTGAACACAAGCGAGAACCTACTCGGCCGACGGCTTTTGCCGCTTGCACATGGAGAGGTAGCTCGTCTGCATCTTCCTGATCTTGCCACGCAGCACCTCGGCGTCATCCGAGGGTTGCGCAGGTATCCCTGCTGCATCCAGAGTAGCCCGCAGATCATCCACGTCCATGGACTCAACATGTGGCGCAGGGTCCTCCTCGGGGTCCTCCTCGGGCTCCTCGGGCGTCTGCGGTTGCTGCTGTGGCTCTGGGGTGGGTGGCTGCGCTGCAGGGAGTTCGGCGAGCTTCTTGATCGTGGCCGCCATCGCCTGCAGCTCTTCCAAGAGGTCTGGAGGAACCCCCAGCCCAGAAGCGACCACCCCCAGCTGCTCGACCGACACAGAGAGCGTGGGGAGCATTTGCCGCAACGAAGGAGGCCCTTCCCCACTGCCGTCGGGTGGCTGAGCCTTGGACATGGTTGCCCTCGTCTCACATTCAAGCCGCAGGACCTCCTCCTTGGCCTCAACCAAACGCGTGTCGAGGCTCTCCAAGACCTTCTGGAGCTCGCTGATCTTGCTCTGCTGCTCATCGCGGGCCTTCTGCAGCTGCGTTTCCTTATGCCGAGCACTTTGAAGCCGGTTTGCCAAACTGCGAGCCTGCTCCTCAACAGGTCTGTCAGCAAACAAGGCCGTCTCGAGGGCAGACTTCTCTTCTCGGTACCGTCTGAGCAGCTCCTCGTCCTGGGAAAAGCCTCCACTCGCCACTTGCTTGATGAGACCTTCCAGGTACTTGATCCTGCTGCGCTTGTCACACTGCTTAGCATCAGCAGCCCAAGGAGGAGGGTTCCCAGTACCTGAATCAGGAGAAGAACGCCTTGCTGCTTGAAGCTGTCTGACTTGCTCTTGAAGCTCCGCACACTTGGCCTCGAGCGTGGCAGACCGAGTAGAAGTGCTTGGAGACTCCGACTGCTTGAGATTCTCTTTGAAGCACACGGACTTGTGCAGGCTGCACTGGCGACAGTACATGACCCCTGCTTTGTTGAACCAGGGCTTCTTCGTGACAGCGTGGACGCAGAAACGACAGACCCAGTTCTCACTCTCATTCTGCCGCCGCTTCGCCGCCTTCGAAGACATGGGATGGCTCGGGAGCTCCGAGCCCCGTGGAGAAGCAGTTGCTGGGGCGAACCAGCACTGCAAAGAAACTGATCGGGCGCAAGCGCCCTCGCACTGCCGCGGTGTCAGCGGTGTCCGTTTCTGCCTATGCGGGCTCAGCCCGCCAAGACAAAGCCCTTGAGCCAAAATGGCTACGGAGAGAAGGAGGAGGAGGAGAACGAGGAGGAGGAGGAGGCGGAGGCGAAGGAAGGGAGGTAGAAGGAGGAGGGGGGGGAGGAGGAGGAGGAGGAGGAGGAGGAGGAGGAGGAGGAGGAGGAGGAGGAGGAGGAGGAGGAGGAGGAGGAGGAGGAGGAGGAGGGAGGAGGAGGAGTGAGGAGGAGGAGGAGGAAGCTCCAAAGCTCCCAACTGCGAGCTGTGACTTAGCACGCGCTTACCAGCACAGTTACCAAAAGCGAGCGGTGACGCAACAAGCTCTTACCACCAAGGCTCCCAAGAGCGAGCGGCAACGTAAGCATCTCTGGGCACGAGTACTCTGAACAGAGAGCGGTGACGCAACAAGCTCTTCCCAGCACGGCTCCCAACAAAGAGCGGTGACGCAACACGCGCTTACCTGCAAGGCTCCACAAAACGAGCGGTGACGCAACAAGGTCTTACCACCGAGGCTCCCAAGAGCGAAGGGTGCCATGAGCCATCTCGGGAAGGTTGCTGAAGCGCTCTTTCCGTTCCCGTGCCGGCCCAGGTCTAATCACCCTCATTTCGAACATGTTCGGCCCAAGATGGCCCAAGTCAGCCCCAAGAGCGCTTCAGAGGCCCCCAAGACGGCCCAAGACATCCCCAGAAGCGCCCAAGTTGGCGTCGGAGAGGTCCAAGAGGGCCCGAAGACGGCCCAAGAGCGCTCCAAGAGGGCCCAACATGGCTTCAAGACAGCCCAAGAGGCCCCTAAGCGGCCCCCAAAGGGGACCCCCGAGAGGCAAACATTCAGATTAGCTTCTTTGGTCTGCACGGTGTCCAAGGTGGCCCAAGAGGCTCCCAAGACCGCCCCAGGACGGCCTGAGAGGCCCCATAGAGCGCTTCGAGACGGCCCAAAACGGCTCCAAGACGGCCGACGAGAGCTCCAAGACGGCCCGAGGCGGGCCCCAAAGTGCCCCGCGAGGTTCCCAAGAGAGCCCCAAGAGGGCCACAGCAGGCCACAGGAGGGCCCCTGGAGCGCCCCCAGAGAGCCCCAAGACGGCCCAAGCCCGCCAAGACGGCCCAAGAGGGTCCCAGCACGGCCCAAAAGGGCTCCAAGACGGCCCCAAAGAGCCAACGCCTTTACACCAGCAGGGCTCCAAGACACGAGTCAGCGACCTCGCGCCCTCACAGACAGAGCCCGGGCTTTCCGTCCCTATGCCAACCAGGTCTAATCACCCAGATTTTCAGCCATGTCCGGTCCCAGACGGCCCAAGGCAGCCCCAAAAGCACCCTGGGCGGCCCAAGAGGCTCCAAACACGGCTGAAGACACGTCCTAGGCGGCCCAGGAAGGCCAAGGAGGACCCTAAGACGGCCCAAGAGCGCTCAAAGACTGCCCAAGGTGGTTTCAAGACGGCCAAAGCGGCCCTCAGACGCTCCAGGAGGCCCTCAAGAGGACCCCCAAGAGGCAACATCGTGCCATCTCCGTCGGGAAAGCGCGCGTGTTTGGTACGCTCGCTCGCTTGGTTTTCATACCTTCTAACACGGCCCGGAAGGCCCCCAGGACCCCAAGACGGCCCAAGAGTCCCCAAAGAGGGCCCCAAGACAGCCCAAGTGGGCTCCAAGACAACCCAACAGAGCCCCAAGGCGGCCCAAGAGAGGCCCCAGAGGGTCCCAAAAGGTTTGCAAGAGAGCCCCAAGAGGCCACTGGAGGTCCCCAAGGGGGCCCTTAGAGGGCCCCAAGAGCCCCACGACGGCCCCAGCCCTCCAAGACGACCCAAAAGGGCACAAGGGCGGCCCAAGGGGGCCCCAACACTGCCCAAGAGAGCTCCAAAAGGATCCCCAGGAAGGCCCAGAAATGCAATGCGCATCGATGTGCGCACGATTTGTTCTTAGGTGCTCGTCTGCCAGACCAAAGTCTCAACACCAGCAGGGCTCCAAGACCCTAGGCGAGCGATCGCGCGCCCTCACGAAGTGCGCGTGCTTTCCGCCCCCGTGCCGAGCATGTCGAACGGCTCAATGTTGTTTTCATTGTCGGCCCAAGGCAGCCCAAGATGGGCCCAAAAACTCATAAGATGCCCCCAAGGCGGCACACCAGGCCTCCTTGCCGGGGCCTAGCGTACCTCCAGGGCGGCCGACTGGAGGCCCGACGAGACTCTAAGACGGCCCAAGAGCGTTCAGAGCGAGCCCCATGCGGCCTCAAGACGGCCAGGGAGGCCCTCAAGGCGCTCAAAGAGGCTACCAGCAGGACACGCACATGGTAAACATCTTACCAGTCCCTTCTGGAAAAAAGAACGCATGTTTAGCTCCATCGCTTCTTTGGTCTGAACAGCGTCCAAGACGGCCCATCAGGCTCCCAAGACGGCCCAAGAGGTCCTCAAGAGGGCCCCAAGACGGCCCATGCGGGCTCCAAGATGGCCCAAGAGAGCTTCGAGAAACCCAAGAGAGGCCCTTGAGGGCCGCAAGAAAGCTCCAAGAGGGCCACTGGATGTCCCCAAGAGGGCCTCAAGACGGCAAAAGACCCCAAGAACGGCCCAAGAGGGCCCCAGGACGGCCCAAAAGGGCCCCAAGACAGCCCAAAACAGCCCCCACCCCCAGGAAGGGCCAGAACTGCAATACTGATTGATCTTCGCACGTTCTGTGGCTGGATTCTTGTGTGTCGCACCAAAGCCTTAACACCAGCAGGGCTCCAAGACAGGCCAGTGACCTCGCGCCCTCATAACGTACACGCGCTTTGCGCCCCCGTGCCAAGCAGGTCGAATGGCCTTCGGCCCCCACCCGCCACTGTGCCCCAGGGCGGTCAACAAAACTACTCGGGACGAACAGCGGGTCCCAGGGAATGGGCCGCGGGTTCCGCCAACCGAGCGAATCAGGATGAAAAAAAGTTGGTTCCACGGAAGGGGTCCGGTTTCGGGGCTCAAGGGTCGGGGGTCCATGCGCAAAATGGGGTCAGTTAGAGCGCCTGGTCTTGCAGGATCCAGCAGAGTCTGATGGGCCAGTTTTCCACCACCACCACCAGAAGTTGGAGGAGAGAGGTGTCCTCCTCTTCCTCCCTCTCCTCCTCCTCGTCCTCCTCCTCCTCCTCCTCTTCCTCCTCCCTCCCCTCCTCCTCCTCCTCCTGCTCCTCCTCCTTCTCCTCCTCCTCCTCCTCCTCCTCGTCCTCCTCGTCCTCCGCCTCCTTCCCCCCCCCTCCAGCTTATGGTGGTGGTGGTGGTGGTGGAAGACAGGCCCATCAGAGCCAGGGGGTGCCTCGAGGCCCGGGCTCGGGTGCAGGATCCTGCAGGAGCCCGCCACGACGGAGCCCGCTCTTGAGCGACCGGGGCCGGCGAGGAGGCGGAGGCGGAGGCGGAGGAGGAGGAGGCGGAGGCGGAGGCGGAGGAGGAGGAGGAGGAGGAGGAGGAGGAGGAGGAGGAGGAGCAGGAGGAGCGAGAGGAGCAGGGAGGAGGGAGGAGGAGGAGCAGGAGGCGGAGGAGGATGAGCAGGAGGAGGAGGAGGAGGAGGAGGAGGAGGAACAGGAGGACTAGGAGGAGGAGGAGGAGGAGGAGGAGGAGGAGGAGGAGGAGGAGGCGGGGGAGGCGGAGTTCTCCAGGTGGTCCACGCTGTGAGCACATCGTGACCTCAGGGGTGTGTGGGCGGGGAGCCCAGGAAGGGTGAAGGAGCGGCCGCGAGCCGAGGCGGGGCTGCGGGGTCAGAGAGGGCGGCCCTCTGAGAAGCCCCTCCCCCCCGAATCGAGTCGACTTCGACGGCTTGCGAGTCCGATTCGACTCGACTTGCGAGTCCGACCGGGATTCCGATTTCTCAGTGCAGGCCTATTAGCCTGCCGTTGGCAGCCGATTCGGCTTCTCCCCGACTCAGCTGCCGATTTCCGCCGATGCGCGCCGCAGACGAGACTAGGGTTAAGGCGGGCCTGTCCCTCTACAGGAGGAATACCCGAAGAGAGTCACAACATAGTCTGGGGAGGATTCCTTTGATTCTGTTTGACCGCTTTCGAATATCTGTTGGCCATGTTTTAAGTTTTCCTCCAAAGTCCGCCTGTAAGGGGACATGCCCGACCTCAGACTAGGGGAACGAAGAAGGACATGAACATCACAACCTCGGAGCTCCGCGCGGGTTTCTCGGATCCTTCGCTGGAGGCGCCGCCCCTGGCGCGCCCCGCGCGCCATGGAGGGGGGTCCAGCGCCGGTCCGCGAAGTCCGCGCGGAGCTCCGAGGTTTTATGTCTACAGTGGGGGCCCCTTCCAAGAAACCCTCAGCTTCCCTCCAGGGTACCCCGGGCTTCTTGGATCCCGATGGAGTCGCGATTGAAAACGTGGCGTTCGCACGCCTGAGAACCAACGGGCGTCCTCGGGTTTCAGGGTTGGGTTTCTGGCGGAGGTTTCTTGTGGCCGAGCCTCGACTGTATGCCATGTTTGCTTCCCTGGGGTTCGGTCGGGCGTGTCCTCCCACGGGCGGATTTTTGGCGAGAACTCAAACATAGCCAAACCAATGCTCAAGCACAGTCAAAATTAACAGAAACATCGTCCCCAGATTTGTTTGACTCTTTTTGGATATTCTTGCTGTAGATGGGACATGCCCGACTTACATCAAGGGAGGGAGAACCACCTGGACCCGACAAATGACGTTTACTAAACGGCCCTGGGCGTTTATTAGACAGCACTGCCCTGGTCGATTCCTTCCTTGCGTGCGTTCACTGATCGGCTTCGCTTGCCGGGGTGATTATTATGGGGTGGATCTTCTGCCCTGTATTATCACCACCCACGAAACCACCCCAACCCAACCCGAAGGTCTCAATTTGCCCTCCATTTCCAGTTGGGGGGGGGTCGGGGAACATCGAGAAAACACACGTGGAACCCGTACCCCTCCCAACCCGAAATTCGGGTCTTCGGGTTGGGTTGGGGTGGTCTGCTAGGTAGTAATGTTACCCCCAGCGACGGGCCTGCAGCAGCGAGGCGCCTGCCTCAAGGCGCCCCCGCGGCACGGCCTCGCCCGCGGGTCCGCGGCGGGAGGGGGGAAGCCTTCTTAGAAGCACCCCCCGCTTCTTAGCAGGTACGGGCCCTGTCTAAAGATGTAAGGCCGGCGCCTTCTAAGAAGCACCCTCCTTCTAAGAAGCCTTCCCCCCTCCCCCTACCCCCTTGTGCGGTCCGCGGCGCCTCCCAGCCGGCACCTCCCAGCCGTTCCGAGCTGCTCCCCTCCTCCACCCCGTTCCTCCACCCCCCCCCTCCTTCCTCTCCTCCCTCTCCTCCTCCTCCTCTCTCCTTCTCCTCCTCATCCTCCTCCTCCTTCTTCTCCTGCTGCTTCTCCTCCTCCTCCTGCTCCTCCTCCTCCTGCTCCTCCTCCTCCTGCTCCTCCTCCTCCTCCTCCTCCTCCTCCTCCTCGCCCGCGGGTCCGCGGGATGGCGGCCGTGGCGGGCGGGGCCCGCTGCGGGGGCCCCGCGTTGCGGGGGGCCGCGGGGGGCCTCCTGCTCGCGCTGGCGTGCGTGCAGGGGCTCGTCGCCTCGCGGGAGCTGCTGGCCGCGTGGCCGGCCCTCGCCTTCCAGGCCTTCGGGCAAGAAGAGGAGGGGGAGGAGGAGGAGGAGGGGAGGGGGACGAGGAGGAGGAGGAGGACGAGTAGGAGGAGGAGGGGGAGGAGGAGGAGGAGGAGGAGGAGGAGGGGGAGGAGGAGGAGGAGGAGGAGGAGGGGGAGGAGGGGGAGGAGGAGGAGGAGGAGGAGGAGGAGGAGGAGGAGGGGGAGGAGGAGGAGGAGGAGGAGCCGAGCAGCAGCGAAGCCACGGCTCATTGCGACTCCGCTTCGATGCGTGCCGATGTCTATGGCTTCCGATTCCGATGCGATGGTCGACGTCGGATTCCGATGCGATGGCTTCCGATTCCGATGCGATTCCTGGCCTCTCAACAGAGGCCAACTAATTTGCCGACTTCAGCCGATTCGACTTCTCACGACTCGGCTGCCGTTTTGTTTTGCCGATCCGATTCATCTCGAGCGCCGTCCCGATGTATCGATTCGACTCTGGCTTCTCCTCCGAAGCGCCCCGGTTTGCCTATAGGCCCACCAAAGGGCCTCTTGTGGTCTGCACGAACTGTGTTCTGAGAACGTTTCGGGTCGAGAGGCCGTCTTGTGTGAGCACATCGGGTATACGTTCTAAAGACACTGGTGTGTTCTTAGAGCATCTCTGGGTTCTAAGATCATGTCGTGGTGGGCCTTCAGAGTGCCGGGACGGTCGGCCCCTGGTGCTCTTGGCTCCGCTCGGACGGGTGCATCCTTTCTCGGCGGGGACCATCAGGGAGCATGTGTGGGCCATCTCGCGAGGAAAACACGCACGAGACCGACAGATGCACGGGTTCAGCTTCGGCCAGGCGCAAGGGGGCGGCGGAGGAGGAGGAGGAGGAGGAAGGAGGAGGAGGAGGAGGAAGGAGGACGAGGAGGAAGCAGGACGAGGAGGAAGGAGGACGAGGAGGAGGAGGAGGAAGAGGAGGAGGGAGGTGGGGGGGGGGGGGGGGAAAGGCTTCTCGAGAGGCGCTGGCCCTGTCTGTGGGTGTGCGGCGCGCGCCCTCCGAGAAACAGCCGCCGCCTGTTCTGAGAAGCCGCCGCCCTCGCCTTCCGGGTGCTCTCGGCATCGCTCCGACGTGTGCATATTCTGTCTCGGCGAGGACCATCGAGGAGCGTTTGTGGACCATCTCGCGGACAACATAAAAAACGCCCTCGCCTTCCAGGTGCTCTCGGCATCGTTCGGACGTGTGCAGTCTGTCTCGGCGAGGACCATCGAGGAGCGTCTGTGGACCATCTCGCAGACAAAATAAACAATGCCCTCGCCTGCCAGGTTCACCCACGCGCAAGGGGGGCACGGGGATGGGTGGGGGGTGAGGCTTCTTATAGGAGCAGCCCCGCTTCTCAGAGGGCGCGGGCCCTGTCTGCAGGTGTGAGGCCCGCGCCTTTCAAGGAGGAACCGCCTTCGGGAAAGCCTTTTTCCCTCCTCCTGCCCCTTTGTGCGCGCGCCGCCAACATCGGGCGTTGATGGAAGTACCCCTGGCCCACGGTACCCCCGGGATTCTCGGGGTGGCCCAGACGGCCTCCAGGGCACCCCTCACGAGGCCCAGAGGGTCCCAAAGGCTTCAGAATGGAGCGAAAAGCGGGGGGCACCTTGGGGCAGGGGCGCCTCTAGCAACACCCGCCAGCAGGTGCTGCGGCAGCCGGCTGCCGACGCCGCCCGCGGCGGGACGCCGCCCGCCCCGGGGCCGCCGGGGCCGGCGGGGCCGCCGGGCGCCGGCGGCGAGGGCCCCGTCGCCCCCTGCCGGGAGCCCGACCCGAAGTGGTCGCTGATCTACCATCGCGGGTGTCGCCAGGGGGGGGTCCCTGGGGCCACTGGTGCCCCCCAGGGTTTCCAGCGAATGGGCGACGAAAGAAGAGGGTGCTCTCTCTCTCTCTCTCTCTGCATGAAGAGGGTGCTCTCTCTCTCTCTCTCTTTCTGCATTTGTTCTTTGTCGTTGCTTGAGCCCGTAACGTCCGTGACTGGGGGTCGCCTCCTCTCCACCCCTGTAATTCCGAGCGCAGTATAGGACCACAGCCACGAAGATCGGGCAGTACCCTGTGACTTGATTGCCAACCCACTGGCATCAAGTGACAGGAGGAGCTGGCCCAAGCTTGCCAAGACAATGACAGTGCAGGCGCCGTCATAGGTTGTGCAAACTACATGGGATGCGCACGCGTGGCGCGATGTACAGAGCAACAGCAGAAGGACGAGGAGCGAGGGCCCAGGCTTGAGGAGGGCATCGGGGGCGGGAGCGAAGGGCAAGAGAAGGACGCGTGGGGGGCCGAACCGTCGGCGCGGCAACAGCAGAGGGAAGGTGGCGGGGGGCAGAGGACGACGACGAAAGTGACGGGAGGAGACCCAAGAGTGTTGTTTTTGTCGGTAGCGCGCTAAAGATGCAGCGCTGCCTGCGACATGTCGCCGCGGTGCTCGGCCAACAAAAACAGACAGAGCCTGTTTATGTTTAGTGCAAGGAGCGAGCGAGGCCTAGCTCGGCCGCTAAGTTCGGTGCTTCCTTCTTGGCGACCCCATAACTCGACCCCCCATGAGTAACAGCAAACGGTGCCACTCCGCCGCGCTCCAGGGATGGCGAGGGCTTCCTGGTGGTCCGCGTAAGACTTCAGTCCGGTGGACCCCCCAGCAACCCTCGAAAGAGTCGGCAGTTTCGCAGATCGCACCCTCCCAGGGATGTCGAGGTCGAAAATGAATCTGGGTGGTGCCTCGTTCCGCTGAACCCCCCAGCATGTCTCAAAAGTGGCGTCAATTTCGCAGATCGCAGCCCCCAGAGCATGGCGAGGTCAAATTTGAATCTGGGCGGTGCTTCGTTCGGCTTGACGGCGGCTTCGCCCAGCAACCTTGGAAAATGGCGACAGTGTCGCAGAGCGCTGCCTCCCAGGGATGGTGAGGTCAAATATGAAATTGGGAGGTGGCTCATTCCGCTGGATCCCCCAGCAACCCTGGAAAATGGCGACAACTTCGCAGATCGCAGCCCCCCAGGAATGGCGAGGTCAATTCCTGAATCTGGGTGGTGTTTTACTCCGTGGGGCCCCCCAGGAGCTTTCGAAAGTGGTGACAATTTCGCAGATCGCAGCCCCCAGGGATGGCGAGGTCTAGTTTGAATCTGGGCGGTGCTTCGTCCCGCTGGACCCCCCAGCAACCCTCGAAATTGGCGGCGGTTCCGCATATCGCAGCCCCAGGGATAGCAAGGTCTAGTCTGAATCCGGGTGGTGCTTCATTGCGCTTGACCCCCCAAGAGCCTTCAAAAGTGGCGACAGCTTCGCACACCGCAGCCCCCCACGGATGGCGGGGTCAGGTCTGACGCCGGGTGGTGCTTCGCCCCACTGAACACCCCAGTGCCCCTCGAAACTGGCGGCGACTTCGCAGATCGCAACCCCCCCGGGATGGCAAGATAGATTCTGAATCTGGGTTGTGCCTCGCCCCGCCCGCTGGACCCCCCAGCAGGTCTCGAAAGTGGCGAGGGCGTCGCGGAGCGCAGCCCTTTCATGGATGGCGAGGTCTAATCAGAATCTGGTTTGTGCCTCGCTCCGCTGAACCACCCAGCTGCCCAGGAAAAGTGACGACATTTTCGCAGATCGCAGCCCCCCCCAGGGATGGCCAGGTCTAATCTGAAACTGGGTGGTGCCTCACTCCGCTGGACCCCCCCGCAGCCCTCGAAAACGGCGACAGTTTCGCAACCCCGCAGAGATGACCACGTAGGGGGTAAGAAGCTTGCACGCAAGACGGAGCCTGATAAGTGGCGGCAGGGAAGGGGGAAGAGGGGGGCGGGCAGGAAGGTCGCGACCGCAATGATCTATTCAAATCGAATACCGAACGCAGGAGGTTTGTGAAACATCTGCGGTCCGATGTGGTGCAGCTTGATGTTGGTGGAAGACCCGCAGCTCGCCCCCGCCGCCAAGGGCGACCGGTTTGCCCCCCCTCTTTCTGAAAAACCGAAACAGAATTCAGTCAACCACGATGGTAAAGATGGGGACAATTCCCAAGGCTGCCCTTGCATCCTTGCACTTTCGGTTTTCGGCCTCCTTCGGCATTATGCTGCGCCCCGCACGGAAAACGTCAACATAGCGTCCCAAGGCCCTTGCACGTTTGCCGCGCATCCTTACTATCATGGCCGAGTGTTCTTCAAACGCGTGCGGTGGTGGATGCTCAGACGAGCGATCCTTATACACAAAGGGGTGGTTTCTGCACGCCGCCACCCAGAAGCGTTGCGCCTGCTTCCAGAGATCCCCATGCCACGGCGCCCGCGCGCCGCGCCGTGCTCCAGATCGCCGCGGAGGGGTCGCAACGCCGTCTGGCATGCCTTTTGCCTCCAACCATGTCTACCCATCGGTCGTTGGAACTCGATTTTTTTGATAGATTGGCTTCTCGTATACTTGTAGCCGTCATCCTACTCAAACGATCGAGCGGTTTCCTTTGCTCCCTCCTATTTAGGAGGCGGGCGGACACCCAATCTACTTGCAACGCCTTCCTGCTTCATGTTTCTACGCACTTCCGACCGACGGGTATTTGATGTTGCGGGCGGTGGTGGTGTATAAGAGTTGGCCTCGCTGTGTGGGTATCGAACGCACGCGTGGGTGGTGCCGGCCCCCCTTCAGGTGTGGCGCTATGCTCACGGGCAGGCTGTGGTTATGATGGGCACGTTTTGCTGTTCACAAACATGCTGTGGTGTTCGCATGCATCCAGTAGGTCCGCAATGCAAGGAACGCCGAAATTTGGGTATTGTTGTTGTTGCTGCCGCTGCGACTAGCAAAATGTAGAGCTGCAGGATAATTGTCCAGGGCCCTCAGAGCACAAGGCTGCCCGATATATGCAGACATACGATATAGCTGCTATTCGGGCTGGCCGTCACCCGACGTCGGGACTACTGTTAAATCCTGACCGTATTTCGTCAAGTACAGGCCCGCGTTCCCGTCTGTCGGCTACGCGACTCGGCCTTGCTGTGAGTATTCCTGCTGCTTTTTTGTTTATCATGTTGTTGCTCTGGTTGCTCCTCCTGCTGCTGTCTTCCTTGTTGCCGTTCCTCCTGATGTGTTTGCGCGTCCTGTGTTGTTTCTGTTCGTGCTCCTCCTCCCGCTCCTCCTCCCTTTTTTTTCTGCTCCTGGTGCTGCTGTGTTTCCCCTCCAGTGCTCCTGTTTCTTTTCCTGATACTAGCGTTTGTTGTTCGGGTGCTCCTCCTCCTTTTCCCTCCTGCTCCTGCTCTTACTGTTTTTCCCTCTGCTTCGGTATTCCTTCTGCTGTTTATTTGTTTTTTCCAGCGACTCCTAATGTTTATCTTGTGGTTCCTTTTGTTGTTCCCCCACTTGCTCATACCGGTCCTCCTGATGAGTATATGTTTCTCTTGCTGTGTCTTCCCTTATGGCTGGTCATCTGGCTGCTGCTTCTCCAGTTGCTATCTGTTGTAATGCAACACCACGTGTCATTGTATTAACGATCGCTACTACTATTTTTACTACGATCGCGTACGACCACGACGACGACTACGACTATTACTACCACTACTACTATTACTACTACTACTACTACTACTACTACTACTACTACTACTACTACTACTACTACTACTACTACTACTACTACTACTACTACTACTACTACTACTACTACTACTACTACTACTACTACTACTACTACTACTACTACTACTACTACTACTACTACTACTACTACTACTACTACTACTACTACTACTACTACTACTACTACTACTACTACTACTACTACTACTACTACTACTACTACTACTACTACTACTACTACTACTACTACTACTACTACTACTACTACTACTACTACTACTACTACTACGACTACTACTACTACTACCTACTACTACTACTACTACTACTACTACTACTACTACTACTACTACTACTACTACTACTACTACTACTACTACTACTACTACTACCTACTACTACTACTACTACTACTACTACTACTACTACTACTACTACTACTACTATTACGACCACTACTACTTTTATTATTATTACTATTTTTATCACCACTACTACTACTCCTACTATTACTATTACTACTACTACTACTACTAGTACTAGTACTACTACTAGTACTAGTACTAGTATTCGTACGGGTACTACTACCACTACGGCGACTACCACTACTACTACTACTACTACTACGACTACTACTACTACGACGACTACTAGTATTACGACTACGACTACGTCTCTTATTACTACTACTACTACTACTACTACTACTACGACTACTACTACTGCTACTACCTTTTCTCTTTTTGCTACGACTACTGTTACTACTACTACTACTACTACTACTACTACTACTACTACTTTTATTACTACTACTACTACCACTACTACCACTACTACTACCACCACCACCACTGCTACTACTACTACTACTACGAATAATATTAATAATGCGACTACTACTACTACTACTACTACTACTACTACTACTAGTACTACTACTACCAGCACTACTACTACCACTACTGCTACTACTACTACTACTACTACTACTACTACGACTACCATTACCACTACCATTACTACTACGACTACTTCTACTACTACTACTACTACTACCACGGGTACTACTACTACTACTACTACCACTACTTCTACTACCACGACCATCACCACCACCACTACTACTATTACTACTACTACTACTACTAATTACTAGTACTACGGCGACTATTACTAGTACTACGACGTCTACGACGACGACGACGACTACTACTACTGTTACTATTCCTCCTACTACTGCGACTTCGACTACTACTGCTTCTACCACCGCTATTACTAATACGAATACGACTACTTCTAGTAGCACCATTGTTACTACCACTACCACTACTGCTGCTACTACTACTACTACTACTAGTACTACTACTACTACTACGAGTACGAGTACGAGTACTATTACTACTACTACTACTACTACTACTACTAGTACAATTACTACCACTACTACTACTACTACTACTACTACTACTACTACTGCTACTTCTGGTATTCCAGTAGTACGAACAATACGACTACTACTACTATTACTACTACTACTATTACTACTACTACTACTACTACTACTACTACTACTACTAGTGCTAGTGCTAGTACTACTGCTACTACTACTTCTATTACCACTAATACTACGACTACGACACGGCTAATATACGACCGCTACTACTCCGATTGTTTCTTCTACTACTAGGATTATGACTTCCACGACAACTACTGTTGTGTTTACTACAGCACCTACCACCACCACTACCACTACTACTACCACTACTACTACCATCCTTCTACCACTACTTCTGCTACTACTACTACTACTACTTCTTCTTCTTCTACCATTACTACTATTACTGGTACTCTTCTGATTACGATCGCCAGTAGCACGATTACTACGACCACTACTGATTGGCTCACTAGTTCTACGGTTGCTGCTACTACTTTTAGTACTACCACGACGACTACTACGATTGTTACTGCCCCTACTACACCCCTTACTACTTCGATTACTACCACTACTACCCCTAGTACTACTACTGCTACTTTACGACTACTTTACTACTATTTCGAAGAATATTACTACACTTACTACTATCATACGATTACAACTACTACCACCACCACCTACTACTACAGCTACTACGACTAGGACAACTATTACGACTAGCGCAACTACTTCAACGACAACGGCGACGACGACCAGTACGACGACGACCACCTACTACGACGACTATCAGTACTATCGCTACTACTACTACTACTACTACTACTACGACTACTACTACTTCTACTACTACTACTACTACTACCACTACTACCAGTGCTGCTAAAGCTATTTCTATTACTACGATACTACGACTACTACTACTACTACTACTACTACTACTACTACTACTACTACTACCACTGCTACTACTACTACTACTACTACTACTACTACTGCTACTACTGCTGCTACTACTACTACTACTACTACTACTACTACTAGTATAGGTGGGGCAAGGGCGGCGGCGGCCACGGCGGGGCGGTGGCGGAGCCGACGCGCGCCGAGGCTGGCGACGACGACGACCGCGACGACGACGACGATGACGACGACGACGGCGAGGACGACGGCGACCGCGCTGCATGAGGCGCCCCTCGTGCACCACGGCGCCGTCGTCACGTTCTCGCCGGAGCTCTCCGCCCCCGTCCTGGGCATTTTTGTGGACGAGGACGCGGGCGCGGAGTACATGGGCGGTCTGGGGTGGGTCCAGAACGAGGACCTTGAACGACGACGACGACGAATACGACGACGACGACGACAAAGACGATGAGCGAGGACACCGAGCAGCGGCGCGTGCGCTTCCGGCGCCACGCGCCGACGCGCTTCGTCATCGGCGAGCGCGTCTTGCACCAGCTGACGCGCAACGAGCGCGGCGACGCCGACGCGAACCGCGCGGAGTCTTGCTGGCGGGAGAACGAGCACGAGGAGATGGGGAAGGGGAAGGGCAAGTGAGCGCGCGTTCGGTTCGGTAGAGGGCGGTCGCGGCGGCGGCGGGCTCGTTTTTCCAACGTGTGAAAGAGCGAGGAGGACGGGGGGGGGGGGCAAGGAGAACGAGGGATATAAGCACGAGGGCACGATGCAGTTTCGACGGTTTTTGACCGTCTAGGCATGTTCGTGCGCGGCGGAGTCTCCGCGTGCTCGCAGCAACGGTAGGTCGCTAGGGTGGCGGCGAGCGCGAGTCGTCTTGGTCGAGGCGCCACCGTGCGGGCGTTTCGGCGTCCGAACGGGCGTACAATCCCGAGTGGGCCATGCAAAGTTATCGATTTTTGGTCCGGTAAGACGTTCTCGGGCGTCGCGGCGTTTGCGCGCTGCCTCGGCAGTAGGATTTCGCCGCGGCCGCGGCGACCGCGACCCGTCCGGGACTGAGCGCCGGGAAACGTATTTTTTGGCGTCTGAATCGTCTCGCGCTCACGAGTGGACGAAACAAAATGCAGATTTTTGGTCCGGCCAGAGGCGTTCGGGCGACGCGGCGCGCGCGCGGCGCCTCAGCAGCAGGGTTGCGCCACCGTCGTCGCGAGCGCGATTCGCTCGTGTCGGAGCGCCAGGAAACGCGCGTCCAACGCATTGATTGGCTTTAAATCACCAGCGGGCGCGACGAATTAATGATTTTTGGCCCGCCCAGAGGTGCTCGGGCGTCGCAGAGTTTCCGCGCGCCGTCGTCGCGAGCGCGATTCGCTCGTGTCGGAACGCCGGGAAACGCGCGTTCGAGCGCGCGGGTCGGCTTGAACTCACGAGTAGACGCAAAAACATATCAATTGTTGGCCCGTCGTCGCGAGCGCGATTGGCTTGCGTCGAAACGTTGTGAAACGTGCGTCCGGGTGCACGAGTTGGCTTAGACGCGCGACTGGACGCAATATATATATATATATATGGTTTGGCCAGAAGTGCTCGGGCGTCGCAGAGTTTCCGCGGCGCCTCAGCAGCAGGATTGCGCTGCCGTCGTCGCGGGCGCGATTCGCTCGTGTCGATGCGCCGGGAATCGTGCGTTCAGGTGCGCGAGTTGGCTTGAAATCGCGAGTGGACGCAATAAAAATATTGATTTTTGGCCCGGCCAGATGCGATCATGCGTCGCGGAGTTTCCGCGGTGCCTCAGCAGTAGGACTGCGTTACCGTCGTCACGAGCGCGAATCGCTCGTGTCGAGACGCCCGGAAACGCACGTTCAGGGACATGAGTTGGCTTGAAATCGCGAGTAGACGCGAACATCTTATCGATTTTTGGTCCGGCCAGAGGTGATCGGGCGTCGCAGAGTTTCCGCGGTGCCTCAGCAGTGGGATTGCGTTGCCATCGTCGCGAGCTTGATTCGCGCGCGTCGAAAAGCCGGGATACGTACGCTTAGGCATTTTGGCTTGTAATCACGAGTGGGCGGATTCTTTTTTGTCGATTTTTGGTCCGGCCAGCGGTGTTCGGGTGTCGCAGCGTTTCCGCAGTGCCTCAGTACTAGGATTGTGCTGCCGCCGTCGCGAGCGCGATTCTTTCGTGTCGAATCGCCGGGAAACGCACGTTCAGGTGTATCTCTGCGTTTGCAATCGCGAGTGGACGAAAGTGTTTTATCGATTTTTGGTCCGGCCGCAGGTGCTCGGGCGTCGCGGCGTTTCCGATGCGCCTCAGCAGTAGGAATGCGCCACCGTCGTCGCGAGCGCGATTCTTTCGTGTCGAATCGCCGGGAAACGCGCGTTCAGGTGTATTTCTTGGCTTGCAATCGCGAGTGGACGAAAGTGTTTTATCGATTTTTGGTCCGGCGCATGTGCTCGGGCGTCGCGGCGTTTCCGAGGTGCTTCAGCAGTAGGAATGTGCTACCGTCGTCGCGAGCGCGACTCGTTCGGGTGGAGACGCCCGCAAACACGCGCATGGGCGTGCGAATCGGCATGTATTCATGAGGGAACGGAGAATTTTAGATTGTCGGTCTGACCAGAGGCGCTCGGACGTGGCGGCGTTTGCGCGGTGGCTCAGGAGTAGGGCCGCGCGACTGTCGCAGCGACCGCGGTTCGTCCAGGTCGACGCGCCAGCGCAGCTCCGTTTAGGTGTCTGAAGCGGTTTGTAATCGCGAGTCGACGCGAGTTGAAAATGTTACCGATTTTTGGTCCGGCCCGAACCGCTCGGGCGACGCGGCGCATGGGTGGTGCCTCAGTACTATGATTGTGCCGCCGTCGTCGCGAGCGCGAATCTTTCGTGTCGAATCGCCGGGAAACGCGCGTTCAGGTGCATGTCTTGGCTTGCAATCGCGAGTGGGCGAAAGTGTTTTACGGATTTTTTGGTCCGGCCAGAAGCGCGCGGGGGTCGCGGCGTTTCCGAGGCGGCGCCACCGAATTTCAGAAATGTGGCAAATCCCATGTGTTTTTAGACCTTGATTCCGCCGATCTGCGTGAAGGGCGCCGCCGAATTTTCAACATGCTGCACATCCTCTTGTGTTTTTGGACCCTGGCCCCGCCGATCTGCGCGACGGGCCGAATTTCAAAAAAGAGGCAATCCCTTGTGTTTGTCTACCCGGACCCCGCAGATCTGCCTGAGAGGCGCCGCCGAAATCCACAAATGTGGCAGCTCCCCTTTGTTTTTGGACCCTGACCCCGCCGATTTGTGCGAGAGGTGCCACCGAAATTCTGAAATGAGGCAAATCCCCGGTGTTTTTGGACCCTGACCCCGCCGATCTGCGCGAGGGGTCGCCGATGTTCGTTCTTTACATGGGATTTTGAACAGTGCCCGCGCACCGTTTTTTACGATGAAAAGCGGGGCTCGCGGACCTCGTTAGGCAACGAGGATTCGAGATGGGGGGTGCATCGTCCTCGGGCGAGCACGCACGAAACGCTATTTTTTCCATTCCGAGTGGGCCGATACATTGCGTTTCTCCGCGGGGCCCGATTTCGGGGACCGAGTATCCCGCAACACACCCCGCATACCCTAATGCGTAGTGTGGGGTACGCGGCACGGGAACGCCAGAATACACTGTTAGTCGTCATCCTGCTCAAACGATCGAGTGGCTTCTTTTGCTACTACTACTACTACTACTACTACCACTAGAGTACTACTACTACTACTACTACTACTACTACTACTACTACTACTACTACTACTACTACTCTTACTACGACTACTTCTACTACTACTACTATTACTACTACTACTACTACTACTACTACTACTACTACTACTACTACTACTACTACTACTACTATTATTATTCTCACGTTTACTATAGCGACTACTACCTTTGCTCCCGTTCTTGCTAGTCCGACTACACTTGCGATTGTTGCCTTTGCTTCGATTGGTACTACGATTCCTCATTCTACTACTACCACTACGCCGACCAATACTGTTAGTCTTAGTTTTCCTACTACTCGTCTTCTTTCTGCCTTTTTCATCCAGGCTACGTTTGCTAGTAGAGTTACTAGTGCTATTACTACCATTACAACTACGACTTCTACTAGTAATATGATTAATTATGCTTCCTTTGCTTCTGCTACTACTGATAAGACTACTACTATTACGAATATTACTACTACTGCTAGTAGCACTATTGCTACTACCACCACTTCTACTAGCACCACTACTAGTACTAGTACTGCCATCACGACTACAACGAGGACCACCATAACGATTACGACTTACACCCATTATTGCAAGTCGCCAGTCATATTTTTATTTTGGCGGGCAGCGCTTGACGTTCCAGTCATTTGCTACGGCGAACATTAGCAGTAGTGGCAGGTGTCATTTTGTACGTCGTAGCACACGCGTGCATGTTACAGCTAGTACAATCACATACTCCACTCGTACTACTAGTACTAGCCACATCATTCCGACTACTACTACTGCCATTTACTGCGACTACTACTACTACTGCCATTTACTGCCACCATGCCTACGACTACTTTTACGACTACTACTATTATTTCCCGTGTTACGACTCTTGTACTATTACTATTGTTTTAGTTATTGTTACTACTACTACTACTACTATCAGTAGTATCACTACTACTACTACTACTACTACTACTACTACTACTACTACTACTACAACTACTACTACTACGACCTCCAACGACCGACTACCTACTACCTACTACCTACTACCTACTACCTACTACATACTACCTACTATTATTCTTATTCCGACTACCACTATCATTCTACCGCTGCGACGTCTTCTACTACTATCACCACTTCTAGTATTACTACTCGTGCTACTACGACGGCTACTACTATTCTTTATTCTTATTAGTAGCACTGTTAATACTACGACCACAACCACCACTAGTACTACTACTACTACTACTACGACTACCACTAGTACTACTACTATTACTACTACTACTACTACTACTACTACTACTACTACTACTACTACTACTACTACTACTACTACTACTACGGCTGCTACTACTACTACTACTACTACTACTACTACGACTACTACTACTACTAATACTACTACTACTACTACTACTAGTACTACTACTACTACTACTACTACTACTACTACTACTACTACTACTACTACTACTACTACTACTACTACTACTACTACTACTACTACTACTACGACTACTACTACTACTACTTTTAGGACTAGTACTACTACCATTACTTCTACAACGGCTACGACCACCATTTCTATTGCTTCTCCGACCTCTACGACTACTACTACGACTACTACTAGTGCTACTACTACTACTACTACTACTACTACTACTACTGCTTCTGCTTCTGTTACTGCTACTTTTACGATTACTATTACTAGTACTACTACGAGCAGTGGCAGACGCCGTGCGAGTCGCAGGAGTGGCCGTTGTAGTCGTAGCCGTGGCGCTAGCAGTGGCAACCTTTATTCAATGCAGTGATGTAGTAGTGGTTCTACCAGTGCTACTAGAATTTCTACGGTTGACATTGCTATTACTACGTAGTGCGACTTCTCTTATTGTTTCTACTGTTACTGCATCGTCGCCACCAGTCGTCATCGTCACAGACGGTCGTCGTTGTCGTCGTCGATGGTCGTCGTGGTCGTCGTCGTTGTCGCCGCCGCTGGTCGTCGTCTTCGCGGTCCTGGCGGTCGTTGTCGTCGTCGGCGTCGGCGTCTGCGTTGCTGTTGTCGTTGTCGTTGTCGTCGCCCCTGGTAGTCCTCGTCATCGTCCTCTTCGTCTTCGTGGCTTACTGGTACTCCGACCATTGCTAGCACTGCTTCTACCATCACTATTATTACCTTCGCCCAGCCCGCCACGCCACCCCCGCCTTTTCACAGTGGCTGGACCTCACCTCCGTCATGGAAGCTACGGGGGACGAGTAAAAAACGCCTTCGAACAGCGTATGCAAGTGTGTACATATATAAGTATATATATACACATACAAGTATATACTCTTATATCTATATATATATATATATATGCTCCGGGGGAGCAGGCCCCGGGCCCGAAAACAGCTGCCTCGACCCTCCATGGGGGTACCGGGGCTCATTTTCCCTATGTTTTTAAAAAGGGTTTCCGCGTCCAGGGCCTCGGCGGCCGCCGCCTCCGACCCCCCATGGGAGGACGGGGCGGCCGGGGAGGTCCGAAATAGTCCAGGAGGGCTTCCAGAGGCTCCCAAGACGGCCCAAGCGGGCCCCGAGTCGCCGAAAGACCGCTCCAGGACGCCCAAGGTAGGCCCAAGACGGCGCGAGAGGCCCCCCAAGGCACTCCACGACGCTTCAAGACGCCTCTCCAGAGCGCTTCAAGAGGCCGAAGTCGTCAATTTTACGAAGGTTTTCGAACGATCTTTTCGGCTGTCCGACGTTCCAAGACGGCTCCATAGGCCCCCAAGAGCGCCCCAAGACGGCCCAAGAGGGCCCCAAGACGGCCCCAGAGTCGCCCAAGACAGCCCAACAGAGCCCCTAAGACGGCCCAAGATGCTCCCAAGAGGGGCACCACGTCTCCAAAATTCGACCCTCCCGCTTGAAGAGTGCCCCAGGAGGCCCCAAGGAGCCCCCAAGAGGCCCCAGGAGGCCCCCAAGAGGCACCCAGGAGGCCCAAACGAAGCCTAAAGAGGCCACAAAACATCCCCGAGGAGGCCCCACAACGGTCCCAAAACGGCTACCGATAAGCTGCGAAACTGCCTTCACGACGTCCCCGACAGGCCAACCACGAGATCCAAACCAAGGCCTCTGACCCACCACCCAGGGCACGGTGGCGGGAGCAGTGACAGCACTTGTGCACAGCATGTTCCGGCGGGAGCCTTCGGAATGCGCTGCAGGAGGAGGAGGAAGATCAGGAGGAGAGAGAGTTGGAGTGGGAGGAGGAGGAGGGGGATGAGCAGGAGGAAGAGGCCTCCCAGACAGCTCCAAGATAGCCGAAGAGGCTTCAAGAGGGCCCTGGGCGGCCCACGAGGGCCCCAAGGCGGTGCCTGAGGCGCCCAAGACGGCCTGAGAGGGCCCCAAGACGGCCCCAAGAGAGGCCCAAGAAGGGAAACATGAACCGAGAATCCGAGCTTTCTACCCCGAGAGGTTCTCGGGAAGTCCCAAGAGGCCCCCAATCGGATCCAAGAGGCCCCCAAGAAGCTTCCAAGTGGTCCGACGAGGTTCCAAGAGATCTCCCAAGGTGGCCCCAAGAGGCACAACTCATTGTTTTACGATTGGGCTTTGATTGGTTTGAATGTTTTCGGCCTTTTGGCATCCCGATGCTCCAAGACGGCCCAAGAGGCTTCCAATACCGCTCCCATATAGAGGAAGAAGCCTCCAAGAGGGCCCGAAGACGGCCCGCGAGGGCCCCAAGACGATGCTCGAGGCGCCCAAGACGGCCCGAGAGGGCCCCAGGAGCCCCAAGAGAGGCCCAAGAAGGGGAACGCGACCCAACAGCAGAGCGGTCCCCTCACAAGGCCCACAGGAGGCCGCAAGAGGCCCCCAAGTAGTCCGACGAGGACCCCAAAAGCTTCCCGAGGGCCTAAAAGACCCCTAGGAGACGTCCAAGAGGCTCTAAACTAGCCCAAGAGTGTCCTCGATGCGTCAAAACTGCTTCCAGGAGGCCCCTGGGAGGCTTCCGGATTGCCTCAACCTGGCCGCAGGTGGCCTCAAGTCGGGCCTCCACGCAGCCAAGACGGCCAATGACGGCTTCAGATTGCAGAACCGGTGCCCCCAAGGGACCCTCAGACGCCCCCCCAAGAAGCACTCCAACAGCCAGTTCACGAAACATGCGGAACACCCCAGAAGTTCCTTAGATGCCGTCGCGCGCCTGTGCTTGATAGCGTTGTCCAAGATCGTCCAGCGCCCCCTTCAGTCTGGGCTAGAACCTGAGCGCGCGCGAAGCGCGCGTGATGGTTCTAGTATGTATGTATGTATGTATGTATGTATGTATGTAGGTAGGTAGGTAGGTAGGTAGGTAGGTAGGTAGGTAGGTAGGTAGGTAGGTAGGTAGGTAAGCAGGTAGGTATGTAGGCATGTATGTATGTATGTATGTATGTATGTATGCATGCATGCATGCATGCATGCATGCAGGTACGTATGTATGTATGTATGTATGTATGTATGCATGCATGCATGTATGTATGTATGTATGTATGTATGTATGTATGTATGTATGTATGTATGTATGTGTATACTTTATATATTATATATATATATATATATATATATATATATATATATATATATATCGCAGATCCGAGCGGTTTGGGGAATCTGCGCCTGGGCCCCCCTGGCGGCGCTTCCGGCGCACCCCATGGCGCGCTCCGCGCGCCCCGATCCAAGTAATCCGCGTGGACCTCAGCGAAATTATATTGCTAAGGCCTTGCGGCCGGTGCGGCCGACCCTCGACGACAACCCCCACGATGGAAGAGGCTCTCGGGAAGGGTGGTATCAGACGCTCCCATAACGTTCCCACGAGGCCCAAGAACCCCAACAGGGGTTTTTGTTGGGGGGGCGGGGGGGGGGTCTTTTGGGAGCCTCCTGGGGCTTCCTGGCGGTTCCTTGGGGGCATCGTGGGGGCCTTTGGGGGGCCTCTCGGGCCCCGGGACCCCCCAGAGGGGATGGCATTCTGACTTGGGACCCCCTCAGGGACCCCCCCTGGGCGGGGAGGGGATCAAGGGGACGAGGCTTCCCTTCGCTTAGGCTGTTTCGCTTTGGCTGACGCGCTGAAGGAGGAGGGCCCAGGGAACAGGGGGGCACGCCGACCACGACGACGACGGCGACGGCGACGACGGCGACGAATGTCGACGACGACGACGACGACGACGACGAGTCAAGTGAAACAGCCTCTCGCACACGCCGATGGGGTCGGCGGATTAACTAATGCATTGTTGTGTCCCTCTGCCATGGCCCACCAGTTCTAGGTCTCCTAGATGGGGTCGGAGTAGATGGGGTCGGCGGATCGCTCCGCATCGCCGATGCATCGGTGATGCGGCTGGATGTGGGGCCCGATTTTCTCCACGCCAACGGCGCCGATGCATCGCCGATGTGTTGCCGATGCATTGCCCCGATGCATCGGCGATGCAACGCCGATGCATCGCCGATACAGCGTGATCCTCCGACCCCAGCTACTCGGACCCCGTCTAGGATTGTGGAGGACGATCAATGGAGAGGAAGCAGGCTGCCAAATAATATCCTGATGTCTAAAACATGTGTTAAACATGCTTCAAACATGTGGAAGACCTGTTTAAAACATGTTTAGAACATGTCCCGACATTTTAAACACAGTTTAAACTCAATGATAGGACTGTCGGGGTGTCCACTGTCGTGGAATCCGCAAATCTAGGAGGCCTCTACCAGTGCACCCGGGATTTCCTGGGAGGCCCAGGTGGCCTCCGGAGCACCCCCATCACGAGGCCCAGAAGGGCCGCCCAGGGGCTCTTCCCAGCGTCGCGGGAGCGAGGGGAAGAAGAACACACAGACACAAAGAGTCGCCGACCCCCAGGAAAATCCAAGAAAACATAGGAAGTGTGTGTGTGTGTGTATGTGTGTGTGTGTGCGTGGGGGGGGAGACGAAAACCTAGAAGACATGCGAGAATAGAGGGGATCATGGGATTTGTGTCCAGTTATTTGTGTGTGTATCCCTGGGCCCCTTTACTCTAGCAGCACCCGAAGCATCAATCGAGGAGGGAAACCTTGCGGAAGCATCGACTTGCGGATGTCTCGGTTTGGCGCTCCGGGAGTGGGCCAGGGAGTGGGCCTCCAGCGCCGATCCAAGACGTTCGCGCGGGCCTGAGCAATTTTTACGATGTTCCAGCCTGCCTTAGCCTTGACAGCCAGAAATAGTTTCGAGCACAAAAAGCAAGTACCGAAACTTGAGGGTTTTCACGCGTCGTGCCCTGGGAGGCGATGCTTGCTCGACGCTGTTTCGATACCTTCCTGGGTGCTCGAAGTTGTTTTTTGGGGGTGTGGTCCTGAAGTACGAGGGGGGCGTCGTAGTGCAAGTCGATGCTTATGCTGCGTTGCCTCCTCCTGATCACTTCTCCAAGTCGGGCGTCACCACCACGCAGCAGTTCCTTGCGGGCGCCGTCCTGGCCAACGGGCCGCACACGGGGTACCGCATGCTGCGGGCCGCGGACTACCCCTGGACGGCGAGCAGGCACGAGTTCCTGCTCGGCACCGTGCGTTATCCCTGCGAGTGGTACGTGAGCCTGTGGGCCTTCAGCACCGCGAAGCACACGGGGCCCATCTACTCCGAGATCCTGGCCCTGGACGCGGGCATTGCCGGTGACCTCTTCAACGCCTCGGGGCCGTTGGGCTCCCCGGAGAACGTCGCGCGCTTCCGCCGCTTCGTGAGGTACGCGCTGGCGCAGTCTGGGGCGCCGTTCGGAGTCTACACCACGTACTTTGCCGCCTCCTACGTGCCGACCAAGCACGTGCTGCTGGATCACCGCAACATCACGCGGCGCTCCCGCGGCGTGCCCGCCGGCAGCGCGCTCGGGGAGGCTGCGCGGCAGCGCCGCGGCGTGTGCACGGCGGTGGCGCTGCATGGCTGTCGCGATGCATCGCGGGAAGGGGGGGGCGCTTCGCTGCCTCACGGGAGGCCGCTCGGGCGGGCCGCCCGTCGTCTTGGGCGGGGTCATTCCTGGGGAGGGGAGCGCGACACCACCACCACCAAGGGAGGCGCCTCGAGCGAGGAGGTCCACGGCGCCTCCCCGAGCCGGGGACACGGGACGTCTCGAGCAAGGGGGGGTGCCCCCCCCGGCTCTTCCCGCTCGTGGTCTCCCTGGTGGTAATGCTGTCGCTTGTCCTCGTTGTTATTCACTGCGGTGCGGCGACGTGTTGTTTACTGTGCGAGTGGGTCTTGGGGTCGACTCGGGCCTCGGGTCGTCTTCGCGGCATCCTGGAGGGGCCTCCTTCGGTCCAGTCTTGGGCCTCCTCTGGGTCGTCCTGGGCCGGTCCCGGGACGCCTTAGAGGGCCGCCCTGTGGAGGTCTTGGGGGTTCGCCCTGCCTGTGTCGCGGGGGATCGCTGTCGGCCCTCTGCAGTGAGAGCGTGCAAGCAGTTCGGACACCGGAGGTCTTTGCGATTCGCGCCGCCTCCCTCCCTTCCTCCCCTCCTCCCCTCCCCTCCCCTCCCCTCCCCTCCCCTCCCCTCCCCTCCCCTCCCCTCCCCTCCCCTCCCTCCTCCCTCCCTCCCTCCCTCCCCAGGTGACTCTCCGGGGTCTCGGACACGTTGCTTCGAGGTAGGTGGGCCGTCCTGAGCGGCCTTGCGGGCACTGGTGGAGGTCTCGTAGCAGCCTGAGCGGCCTTGCGGGCACTGGTGGAGTGCGAGTGCAGTGTCGGTGCAGCTGGGCCCCTCCTGGGTCGTCGCGGGACGGCTCGGAGCCTTGTCCTGGTGGTCGTGACAGTCCCAGGTTGCCCGCTGACCTGTCGGGTTTCCCAACCCCAGCTCGGTGCCTCCAGTCTGGAGGCGCCGAGAACCTGGGGGCAAGGCGTTGTGGAATGCGAGCCCGCGCTGGGATCAGTCTCGTGGGCCATGGCTTCGAAAGATGCGGCGCGTCGTTGCTCAGTTGCCAGCGCTCTGTCAGCGCGCCCACCGCGGCGGGTGGAGGCGGATCACCCCTCTGCATCCGGATCCCCGGGCTGTGGCGCAGGTGCTCGGTAAGATGGGCTCGCGGGACCTGGCGAATGCCACCGGCGTGCATTGCTGGGCCCGCACCGAGCGCATCGTGGAGGACCTTCGCACTTGCCTGGAGCGCTACGAGTGCCGTGCAGGTGGCAACGTGTCTTGGCCCAAGTTCGACAGGCTGCAGGAGAAGGAGAAGGCCGGGAAGCTCAACAAGAACCCCACCGCGCACACGAGCTGCACCGAGTACTTCGACGAGGAGACGGAGGCCCTCGTCCGCAAGCACGACAGCCTGATGTTCGGTTTCTTCGAGCCCGCGTTCTGGCAGCCGCAGAGGTGCTGCCACGCCTGACCCTCGACTACGAGTGCCGTGCAGGTGGCAGTGTGTCTTGGCCGATATTTGATGCGCTTCGGGAGAAGGAGAAGGTCGGGAAGCTGAACAAGAACCCCATCGCGCACACGAGCTGCACCGAGTACTTCGACGAGGAGACGGAGGCCCTCGTGTGCAAGCACGACAGCCTGATGTTCGGTTTCTTCGAGCCCGCGTTCTGGCAGCCGCAGAGGTGCTGCCACGGCTGACCCTCGGCTACGAGTGCCGTGCAGGTGGCAGTGTGTCTTGGCCGATATTTGATGCGCTTCGGGAGAAGGAGAAGGCCGGGAAGCTGAACAAGAACCCCATCGCGCACTCGAGCTGCACCAAGTGTTTCGACGAGGAGACGGAGGCCCGCGTCCGCAAGCACGACAGCCTGATGTTCGGCTTCCTCGAGCCCGCGTTCTGGCAGCCGCAGAGGTGCTGCCACGCCTGACCCTCGGCCACGAGTGCCGTGCAGGTGGCAGTGTGTCTTGGCCGATATTTGATGCGCTTCGGGAGAAGGAGAAGGCCGGGAAGTTGAACAAGAACCCCATCGCGCGCACGAGCTGCACCGAGTGCTTCGACGAGGAGACGGAGGCCCTCCTCCGCAAGCGCGACAGCCAGATGTTCGGCTTCCTCGAGCCCGCGTTCTGGCAGCCGCAGAGGTGCTGCCACGCTTGACCCTCGAGGGCGACGCGGCGCCACCCCGTCGACCGCACCTCTCGCTGGCGGGTGCCCGACGAGCAGCACTGCCTTCCGGGAGGGCGCAGCGCCGGAGGTCCACCGCAAGCAGGCTCTCGGCGTTGCGTCATGGGGGGGTGGGTTACGCTTAGGGGGGGCGGCGGAGGAAGCGGGCGCCCTGGGGGCCTGATAAGGGGTACGACAGGCGCACGCCTGCTCGGCCCCCCCGTGATCGCGCCCCCTTGTGATCGCTTTCTCGTGCATTGCTTTGCCGATCGGCGTGGGCCCCCAACTCCTCCTCCCCCCCATGGGAGTAGGTCTTGGCTGTTTTTTGGCGCCTGTTTCGAGCAGGCGGAGTCACCCTCCCCCTGGGGCGCACCGTTGCAAGCAGTCGCATTAGGCCGAGGTCCGGAGCCAGACCCCCCGCCTCCCCCCCTTCCGCCCAATGCCGAACCGCCGAGAAAGAACACGATGGGCCTGCTTTCCACCACCACCACCACCATAAGTTGGAGGGGGAGGGGGTCCTCCTCCTCCTCCTCCTCCTCCTCCTCCTCGTCCTCGTCCTCCTCCTCCTCTTCGTCCTCCACCTCGTCCTCCTCCTCCTTCCCCCATCCAACTTATGGCGGTGGTGGTGGAAAACAGGCCCATCAGAACACGCTCAGCAACGCTCCAGGGCCCGCCCCCGTGGGCCTCCAGTCGAGCGCGGGGTCTACGAGGGGCCAGCCCGGCCCAGCGCTGCCCGCCAGGCTGCGGGGGGGGGCTGCCAGTCCGAGCGGCATTAGGCGGTGCGCCGCCGCGCCGCTCCGGGCGGGCGGTGGCGCTGCTCAGGGGCAGCGGCATGCCCAGACCCTCTCGAGCAATGCAAAAATCACGTCGGGAGGTTTTTCGCCATTTTCGGCCTCTGGAGGCCCTTACCAGGCTTCGGGACCGTCAGAGGACGACTCAGGGTGAGGATCCGGTCACGGGGAAGAGGTCGGAACCTCTGGGGGTCGACACAATGAAAAAATCATGACGTCGGGGGTCCAGGGCTTTGTGGGCCCCGGAAACGGCAGGGCTGTTTTTTCACGGTTTCCAAAAACATGTCCTTTGAAAATGAAAACGACAAAAAAACGGCGACCGGAAACGGCAAAAAAATAGCTCCGGAGGCGGAACCGGTCAAATAACGGCGACGGAACGGGACAAAAAAAACGGCGTCGGAACCGGCAGCAAAAACGGCAAAACGGAACCGGTGACAAAAACGGTAAGGTCCGGGGGTCCGGGGGGGGGGATGGGCTCAGGCTGGGAGCGCCCCCCAGTCGCCCACGCGTCTCGGGCAGCGGCAGTGATTCCGAGGGCAGGGCCCTGCACGAGGGTCTGCGTGGATGGCCCCTCGCTCTCTCCTCCTCGCCCCAGCCGAAGCCCCCCCCGTCTCGCCCCGCGTTGCGCCGCCTCCTCGTGCTCCTCGTCCTCCTCGTCCTCCGCCTCCTCCTCCTGCTCGCCCTCCTGGTTCAATTTCCCCTCTCCCTCTTCGTCCTTCTCCTGCTGCTGCCGCTGCTGCTGACGGCGGTGGAACTGCTGGGGAGCGCAGCCGTGGCTCCCGCCCCCCACGGCGGTTGGGAGGGGGCCGGGGCGCAGCCGGAAAATTGGCCGGGGCGCCCGCGGGGGTCGGCGAGGCGCGGGGGGAGGCGACGACGGGGGCCGGGGGCGGGGGCGAGGCGAGGCGGAGGCGAAGACGCCGCATCGAGGCAGCAGGCCTCCCATCGCTCACCCACGACTGCCGAGGACGCGCACGCGCCCCAACAGACCCCAGAAGGAGGAGGAGGAGGAGGAGGAGGAGAAGGAGGAGGAGGAGGAGGAGGAGGAGGAGGAGGAGGAGAGGTCTGGTGGGGCATGCCGTTGCAGCCGCCCTACCCTGCTGTGGCCACGCGCAGAGCTGTCGCCGACAACGCGCGTCCCCGCGCTCCCTTTTGCACCTTGCTGTCGAGGGGAGCGAGCACGAGCCAGGCGAAGGAGGGGAGGAGGGGAGGGAGGGAGGGAGGGAGGGAGGGAGGGAGGGAGGGAGGAAGGGAGTGAGGGAGGGAGTGGAGGAGGAGGAGGAGGAGGAGGAGGAGGAGGAGGAGGAGGAGGAGGAGGGGGAGGAGGAGGATGAGGAGCGAGCACGAGCGAGGAGGGGAGGGACGCGGAGGAGGAGGAGGCTGCCGCGGGGTGCCCGGCGCAGGGGTCTGTCGGAAGGGGGACAAAAACACACAGAGACACAATGCATCGTCGACCCCCAGGAAAATGTAGGAAAATCTGGGAAGTGGAGGGGAAGACAACATCCCAGAACATATGCGGAAATATGAAGAGTCCTGTTACGTGTGTCTGTTTAGTTGTGTACCCAGGGCCCCTTCGTCTGGGTCCTGCCCCGCCCCAGGTCTCTCTCCGAACCCACACCCGGCCCACGTCCCCCCCACCTCCCTGCTGGGCCCTCAGAGGGCGAGGTCGAGGTCGGCAAGGTAGGAGTCGAGGTCGACAAGACAGGAGTCGAGGTCGACGAGGCAGAAGAAGTCGAGGGGAGAGCCTGTACATGAGGCAGCCGAGGTCGGAGGAGTCAAGGAGGTATTTGGAGTCGTAGAAGTCCGAGAGGAAGTCGGTCGTGAAGTTGAAGGGAAGTCGGAGAAGTCGGAGGGGTCGGAGTGGGTGGTGGTGCTGTGACGGCGTCGGGCGAGTGGGCACCACGTTCGGTCGTCCAGGCCTGGGTTGGTGCTGGCGAGGATTGCTATCGCCAGTGGTTAGGGGCGTAGTTGGTTGACGTAGTCGTTGAGTTTGTCGAGGAACTTTGAGGTGGAGTCGTTTGCCGAAGTGATCTCCTTCTCGATGTCGACGGTCGTGTTGTAGCTGACCTGTGGTTTCCCTACCATCGTGGTAAGGGTGTCGAGCTTCTCCTGGGTGTCGTGATAGTGGGAGCTGTAGCGGTACTCGGTGATGTTATCTGCGATCAGGGCTTGTTTGCTATTTCGCATGTTGTTGGGTTGAGTGATGGTAACGCGTGCCCAGAGCTCGTTCTTGCTGTTGGTGGAACATGTTGAGTATTGTGACCTCGTCGCCCTCGTTGACAGTGATGGTGCCGTGGGCGATGGAGTCCTCAAGCTTGGTGTGGCACGAGTAGCGTATGGTGGCCCCCATAGGGAAGGTGATTGTGTCGGGGTTTACCTTGTGTCGGGGTTTACCTTCTCTTGGGTGATCGTCGTCACGGGGTACCATCCCTTGGGCTTCCGGGGCTCCACTTGGATGGGGGGTGGTTGGTTGTCGTTTGCGATGGGAATGTTGGTGCTTGGCGTCGGTTCGCAGGTGCTGGATGTGGTAATGTGCATGTGTTGTTCTTCTGCGTCGAGCTCCTGCTGTGTGATCGTGTCGCCGGATTCGGTCTTGTCCTTCGGTTGTGCTGCAGCGTCTTCCTTGACGGTCGGCAGGGTGGGTGGGGCCTTGGATTTTACCGGCTTGGGCCCTTGGTTGGGCACGCTTCGAGGGGAGGCTTGGTGAGCTGTGTTGAAGGTCGCCTGCGAGGGAGTGGTTGCTGGCATTGTGCTGGTATTTGTACTGGCACTGCTGGTAGGCATGGCAGTGTGAGTCAATTGGCCTGTGTTGTCGGTGGCGGTCATCAGTGTAGTTTGCTCTTTGTGGGTTCTTTCTTCCTGTCCGTGAGGCCGGCTCCCGCGTAGGTAATATCTCGACGTGGATTTCACGCTCGAAGATGCTGTGGTCGTCGTATGGTGCCAGTATTGGTTTCGGGCTGCGTATCTGCTTGGTGCGATGGAGAATGTGGTATACGCGTAGAGGGTGTGGGCCTCCTTCGCGTTTAGGTGCGACAACGAGCAACTTGTTGCCGAAGATGATCGGGCCGGGCGAAAGGGGGGGATATTGGGAAAGGGAGGGTTACGAAATTTGCTGCATGCAGCTGGTTTCGGCCTCACCGAGGGGCCCATTCCTCGATACATAGCCGCCTCCGGCGCTGGGAAAATCAGCTACGTGAGCTGATTCTCACCCCCCCCCTTTGCTATCCCCCCCTTTCGCCCGACCCGAGATGAGGACAGGCTTGGTGTCCTGGTTCACCTTGAGTTTGGAAAAGGGACATGCCATCTGAGTGCTCCCATTCGTGAGCTTCTGGTTCCCGTTTGTAGTCGGTCCGCATTCTGTCGAGTAGGTCGTGGAAGGTGAGTGTCATGGTTTTGTCGATCTGCTCGCGTTTGACTGGGTGCTCTGGTATAGGAATGTGGTCATTGAGGGATGCAGGCTGTGGTAGAAGCAACCGTTTTTTGTTGATGCTGAAGGCCTCGATGTTCTGGTCGGTGAGCTGCCGAGTGCAGCATGGTTCGTAGTTGGAGTCGCCTGGGAACTTCCACTGGGTGATGCCTGTCTCCGTGTTGTGGTAGTAGGCGAGGCTTCTCGTGACGTCAGCGTGCGCGGTCCAGCCTGGTGGCAATCGGCCATGGTGAGATGGATCATGTCGGAACGTTTCGCCTTGCTTGTACACTGGTGGGGCGCATGGGGCGGAAGTATCGGTTGGCCCCTGGCGTCGTTGTTCCTCCTCATCCTCATCCTCATCCACCTCCTCCTCCTTCCCTCCCTCATCTCCATCCCGCTTGCTCTTCTCATGCACCCTTTCCTCCTGGCAGGGGGGCGCATGCCGATTTTCTTCGGCGCCCTCGCCGCCGCGCCCGGCAGGGGCGCGTTCTCGGATGACCAAATCACGAAGCCGTCGGGGCAACGGCCGTCGGGATAACCCCGCGAGCCGCTGGGGCGCGAGAGCAAGCCAGTGGGACCAGTGGGACAACCCCGCAGGCACCGAGTTAGTCGCGGCCGCGCTCAGGCGGGAGGCAGCACGAAGTTCAGCTCAGCCGCGAGCTGCTCCGCCTCAGCCCATGGAGTCCTCCGCTCTCTTGTCGATCTCCTCGAACAACTTGTGACCAGGGTGCCTGAGATCCCCTTGCAATTCATTCACAGACGCGCGAGGAACGCCTCGTGCTGTGCCCATTCGGGGTGCTAAAGTGCTATGCCTGGTAGGTTTGCCGGTGGCCCGCCCAGATTACCGACATGAGGTGTTACGGGCCCCATGGGGAGGGGGCTCCCGCCTGAGACTTCCACGCTATCCACTCATAAACGAACCCCCCCGTGAGACTTCGTCCATATTCAGTCCAGAGGAGCCGGTACGTGACGACAGTTGCAGGTGCCCGATGACCCGTTCGGACTACCAACATGAATTACGGACCCCATCGGAGGGGGCGCTGGCCTGATATTGTTCCACAGTTCGCATGTACGAAACTCCCGCCCGCGACAAATTCAATATTCAGTCCACCAGAGCCGAAAAAGTGACGACGGCAACAGGTTTCGCATGAGCCGCTCGGATTGCCAACGTGAAGCGCGGGCCTCACAGGAAGGGGGGTCTCGCCTGACATGTCTTTGCAATTCGCTCACTGGCAAAGCTCCCGCCAGAGACTTCTCACACTTTCAGTCCTGAGGAGCCGAACAATGACGACGGTTACAGGTTTCCGATGACCAACATGAGCTGCGGACCCCCACTGGTTACCCGCTTGGTCTCCACAGTCAAGTTGCAGACGAGGCCCCTTATTGGTCGATGGTCACGATGATATGGTGAATCTGATGAATGTGCGATGGTAACAACAGTGACAATGAGTGTTGGTGGGTGGTGGCTGACAGATGCTGATGGTGGATCGTGGTGGTGTTGATGACGGTTGTGATGGTGGTGATGATGCTGTGTTTGATGATGGTAAAATGCGGATTACGGTCGCCATGGTGATGAATTCAATTTTGTGACAGCGACGGTCAGTGACCTTGACGGTTGTGACGGCGACGGTGATGAGAGCGCGTGCGAATACGATGATGTTGATGACGATGATGATGCGTGAGTGTGTGTGGGAATGATTTGATGACGATGAATGGGTATATGTGGCCTGAAGGTGATGGGGATGGTTGCAGTGATGATGATGGTTGTGATTGCGATTGTGCTAGTGATTGTGATGCGCCGGACAAGAGGGTTTGTTTGTGAAATGTGTGATGGTGATTACAGAGGCGTGTGTATGTAATGCTGGTGATGGTGGTGGTATTGATTATGATGAGTGCGATAAGGATTTGGATGGTGATGGTGATGAGGTGGAAGAGAGGGGGGTGGGAGAAAATCTTGCGCGGAGGTGTGCCAAGAAAACAAGAAACACCCCACTCAGGATGTGGGGAGAAACGGAAACATATCATACGGGAGATCCGCGCGGGATCCCCCGAGAGTTCATATTTGTGCCACGTTGTGCTCCTCTGACGTTGCCGATGCGGGGCCTGGGCTCATGGGTTCTCGGTGGGCTTCTGTCCTCGGGGTGCGTTCCAGCGGCTGCGCCTCGCCGAGAGCGCTGCAGGGGTGCCCGGGTCGTCCCGACTTGCCGCCAAGGCGCCGAGCTATGAGCCGAAAGCCAGGGGTGATGTAAGGGGGGGATAGTGAGGTTTAGGTTTGAGTCGGGCATGTCCCTCTGCAGGAGGAAATTTCGAGAATGGTAGAACAATAATATGGGGACGATTGTTCTATTTTGCATCACAGGGGCCTGTGGCCAATCTGCCGGCGAGGTGGCCGATTCCAGCTTCGAAACTCGAAGAAGAAACAACGGCATAACCATAAATTGTTGGCGCTCCGCGCGGATTCTCTGGATCCGCGCTGGGGCCCCTTGGCGGCGCCTCCGGCGCCGTCCTTAACGCGTTCCGCGCGCCAGGAAGGGGGGTCCGGCGAAGATCCAAGAAATCCACGCGGAGCGTCAAGAGTTTATATGTTTATGGCGTTTTCTCTTCTTAGAACGACCCCCGCTGAGCCAGACCCCCCTCTGATGGTCGTTCGCCTTCAGCCGACGCAGGCCGCCTTCAAGTTCCCGAGCGGCGCGCGGGCGTGCAGGGTCGGAAGCGGCAGGCATGCAGCTACACGGCACCACCTCGGGGGGCCAGGAACAGGTCCGCGATGCGAGATCATGTCTGTCCACCGCCAAATGGCAGATGGCGGCCCAAGCACGGATATTTGAAGGTCAACACCTGTCACCCCTAGATCCGCGCGGAAAATTATGCATTCTACCTTGTCCAGTGGCGCCGCTGCGAAGCCCCCTGGGAAAGGGCCCAGATACCTTAGTGTACACGCGCGTGGTGCCCAACCATCATCCCCTGGCCAGGGAGGTCCCGGGCGCCACAGACAGACCGACAGAGACAGACAGACAGACAGGCAGGCAGGCAGGCAGACAGGCAGGCAGACAGACATAGACGGAAACAGACATAGACGGAAACAGACATACATAGACAGACATAGGCAGACATAGACAGACATAGACAGACAGAAACAGACAGACAGAGAGACAAGAGCCACGCCCAGATGGCGCATTGGCACGCAAAGCTTCGACGGGTGATGGTGTATCTGGGCACATGCGAAAAACACACGAACTGGATCACCGGTTGCACTGCAGGCAGCTCGATTGCGTGCCTTTTGAAGCCTTTGTGTAATACAACCTCCTCCTGGGTCCTGGCCTCAGGCCAGGCGGAGATGTGCACCGCTCGGGGGCCCAGGATGTCCCTGGCCGGGGATCAGGAGGGGAAACAACACACAGAGCCACAATTAGTCATCGATCCCCAGGAAAGGGTGGGAGACTATGGGAAGTGGGGGGGAAGACGAACACCCAGAGCATATGGGAACACGTGGCTAAGCCTGGGAGCTGTGTTTCTTCCTTCGTGTGGCCCAGGGCCCCTCTGTCAGGGATGGCGGCGGTGCGCTGCAGAGCTGCCGTCGCGGGGCCCACCCTGCACGCGGCACGCCTGCCTGAGGAGCGCACGGTGCTCGGCTCCCGGGCGCTCGAGGGCGCGTGGGCGGCCGCGAGGGGGCCGCCGGGATCGGGGCGGGGCGCGCTCCCGGGCCCAGGCAAGCAGTGGCGAAGCGTCCTCGGCTCGCCTGGAGGCCTACCGAGGAATGTTCTAAGAGGCTCTCGTGGTGCCAACGAAGTGCTCCTAGAACAGTTCTGGCTGGGGCTGCCTGGTTTTAGCACATGAGGCTGATGTTCTAAGAGCATTGTTTTTTGTTCTTAGAGCATTTTTGGGGTTCTGCGAAAACTTCGTGGTAGGCCTACAGGAATGCCGGGACGGTCGCTCCCTGCTCAACCCAGGCACGGGAGACGTGCAAGATTGAGTTGTCCATGTGGCGGCAGCGTGCAGGAGGCCTTACCGGCCTGGCGCGAGCTTGCCGTGCCCGTGTTCCTCTGGTGCCCTTCTTTCCTTGGCCTTCCCGTGCAGTGCAGCAGCGGGTCTACTTGCATGGGCTCGTCAGGAGGGAGGAGGAGGAGGAGGAGGAGGAGGAGGAGGAGGAGGAGGAGGAGGAGGAGGAGGAGGAGGAGGAGGAGGAGGAGGAGGAGTTGTTGTCCTATTGGTCGGCCATGTCATCCGGGGCCCGCTGCCCCCGCACCGCGCAGGTGGTCAATAGCACCACCGTCCACGGGTTCGAGACGCAGTTCAAGGAGCCGTGCCTGCGTGCTGACGCGCTCAGGCGGCGGACGGAGACAGAGTGACAGCAGGCAGCATGGGGCACGACATAATCGGCGCACTGCTGATTATCCCAGCGTCGTGGTTCGTGCGATCTCGTGCTTCCAGGGGCAGCCAGCTGGCGGGTGGTAGCCGTGTTGGTTCAGATTGTTCGGGTTGATCCAGAAATTGTTATAGATCGTTGTCACGTTCAGAGCATGGCTACGATCTCAGCGTGTGGGCACACGCTTGGCTGTAGGCGGATTCTTGACGCGAGTGCGTGCCATTCGGGTGTCTAATCTTGTGTGTTTGGTTGGACAGGGAAGCATCGTTGTACATCATACGCATGTGCGCGCATTTGCTATTAGCTCATGCGTTGGATATTTCCGGGCTACCCATGCCCCATGTCTTGGTGATTACCATTTTCTTTCGTCGTGGGTGAAGTTGTGGATGTTTCGACACCGCATTCTTGTGATTGGCATGATGTTTTCATAGTGTCATGCGCGTGACGCTGTTGCCACAGGGAGTAGCAGTGAGTGTGTCGTGGGATAGGCGATTGTCCAACCACATCGCGTTCGCAATTCGCTCCATCGCGTTCGCAGTGTGCTTCGGGCGTGCGCCGCCCTCTCGTGTCGTCTGCTCCGCCGCCTGGGCCTGGCCGACGCCCCCCCCCCCCCCTCGCACGCGCCCCTGCCGAGGAGGAGCTCGAGGCCTGTCCGCGCGCGGCGGCAGACGCGGGTGGTGTTGCTGGGTTGCAGCGTCGGCGATCCAACGGGCACGGGGCGCATGTAGGGGGGGTAGCGGCTTGCAGCGTCAGCGATCCAAAGGGCACGGGTCGCATGCAGGTGGGAGAGAGCGGCGTCCACCCCCCACCCCCCAGCGGGTCCTTGGGTATAGTAGAGTTGGACTGGTAGGCCGACCGTTCTTGATCAAGGGCGGTTCGCGTCCCATGTCCTCTGCGTGCGTGGGGCGGCGTGGCACTCGGAAGTGCCGTGCGTCCATCCTCGCGTGCACCTTGCACATCAAGCTCGATTGCACCGCACAGTTGTGCACCAGCGGTCCAGTGTAAAAGTAATGGCGCCCTTGCGGCAAACGGCCCGAATGAGTTTTGCTGAGCTACACGATGCGGGGCCACGATGTGGGGCAGCACGATTGGGGCGCACACGATGGGGGGCGTCGTCGTCTTAGTCGTAGCAGTAGAAGATATCCAGCTGTCTGCGGCAATCCCCGCCACCCTGCCTGTGCATCAGCTCATCAAGAATGGGGGGGCCTCTTGGATCCGTTCGAGCAGCCTTCTGGTGGTCTGTTCGGGGGGCTCCTGCCGGCCTCTCGAGAGCTTCAGGGGGGAGGGCTCTCGGGGAAGTCTTGAGAGTCTCGGGCCTGGCATCGCTCGGACGTGTGCATTTTTCCTTCGGCGAGGACCATCGGGGAGCATCCTTGAACATTTGGCGAAAAAACACACACGAAACCGACAAAAAAAACAGGGAACGGACGTCCGAGCGATGGCGAGCGGGGGGGGGGCTTTGGATGGGGCCCCCTCCTGCGCTTCGTGCTCGGGCGTTGCGCGCTGGAGTGTGCTCTTCGTCTCGTCCGCACGCCGCCCCGCCCAGTCGGGCACCCCCCTTTGTGGGCCCCGGAAACGGCAGGGCGGTTTTTTGACCGTTTCCAAAAACATGCCCCTTGAAAATGGAAACGGCAAAAAGACGGCGACCGGAAACGGCAACAAAAAGGGTTCCAGGATTGGAACCGGAGCCGGAACCGGTCAAACAACGGCGACGGAACCGGTAAAAAACGGCGTCGGAACCGGCAAAAAAATGGCAGAACGGAACCGGTAAAAAACGGCCCTGTCGTTTCCAGGGCCCACTAAGGCACCCCCTCGCACACGTTCCGTGGCCCTGCAGGTCCCATCGGGAGCTCCGCCGAAGATCCCAGTGGTTACGAGGAAAAATCCAGGAGGCCTCGCGCGGCGCGTAATAGTAGTATGATCTAGTCCACTTGACAGTTCCGTAAGCTATGGGTCGACGCTCGCGCGGCGAGTCGGTCCGACGTACATCCGACGTAGATCCGTCGCAGTCCGACGCGAACCCGACGTCAATACGTCGTGGATCCGACGTGAATCGGGTCTCAAGCTGCCGCGCGAGGCCTCCAGGATGTTCTTCATGACAGTGGCAGGGTCCGCACGTCACCACCGACCAAACCACCCCAACCCAACCCGAAGGCCTCACTTTGCCCTCCGTTTCCAGAGTGGGGGGGTCGGGGAACATAGAAAAAACACCTGGAACCCGTACCCCCACCAACCCGAAATTCGGGTAAAATTCGGGTCTTCGGGTTGGGTTGGGGTGGTTTGGCAGGTAGTTAGCACGCCACCCCGCCCATGTCAGCACAGTCCCCGCACGGTTCTCGCGGCCCCGCACGACCTCCACCGAGGGCCCCGGCGGCAGTGCCAGCATGCCGCCCCGCCCATGTCGGCACCTCTCACGCCTGTTGTGTGGCCCCGTCCTCCTCCTCCCCCTCCTCCGAGCTAAGCCCTCATAGTTCGTCCCGTCTTCGTATCGCACCGCGATAGTTCCCATTCCATTCCATTCCTCCTCCTCCTCCTCTGCTTACCCTGCATTGTGGCATGCACACCTGCATATGATTGGGTCCTCCACTCCTGTAATCTGGGTTCTCTGGCCCCTGCCATGCAGCCCCCCGCGCGCTTCCCCGCCGGCCGTTCCACGTTTCGTTTGCGTGCGCCTTCCCCGTCGCGTGCGGGCGCATCCGTCAGTCATGAGCGTCCGCGTTGGTTAATGGCTAGGACGGTTTGGCACACTGGGTGGATGCGCACGTAGCCGGCCCGCCCTGCCGAGCGTTTCAGCCCACGCCGCCCGGTTGCCGCCCATCGCTTCGGTGGCAGAAACCACCACGCCGACCTTGAGTCGACCCACCCGCTGAGCATCACCAGCGGCCTGGTCCTGCCCTCGGGTTGGGGGGCGCGGCGTCGCGACAGGTGGGGGACATGCTCCTGGTGCACCACCCGCACTCTCTGGAGGTGGAGCGCGGGGCGGAGAGTGAGGGCGGGGGATGATGAGAGCGGCGTCGGTGAGGATGTCGATGACCCTGCAGGGTCCATTTCGAGCCGATCGATCCAATTGGATATCGGTTTCGGCCAGCCGATCCGATTCGATTCCAATGTTATGGCGATGCGGTGCGGCCCGATGTCTGCGTGGCGCTGTGGTGAATCCTGGCGTGGCCGCTGCGATTCGATGTCGATCCTGTCCGAGTGCAGCCAGATCCGACGCACAGTTCGATTCGATCCGATCTCCCAGTGCGATGCTGATAGGTCCTTCTTCCCTGACCCGTGCGCCGTGAAGACACGCGACGGATGCGTTTGCCCCGTCACGGGGCCGGGGGCTCACGGGTCGGTTTGGCTTTGTGGACATCTTGCAGTGAGATGGGTTCGGGAGGTATGGTCATTGCTTTTCATTGCGCTGTATTTCACACGGTGTCCGACGTCCGAGGGGGGAAGGGTCACGGTGAGTGTGATTCAGGACGAGGACAGGGATGCCGACCAGGACGGGCCAGGCAATTGCATGCAGATTGAAGCCACCGCGGAGAGGAGAAAATGCCATCGCCAACGTGAGGTCCTTCCGACGAGGAGGGGTGGAGGATGACGACGGCCGAGGAGTGGAGGAGTCGAGTCGAGGAGGAGGAGGAGGAGGAGGAGGAGGAGGAGGAGGAGGAGGAGGAGTTGGAGGAGGAGGGGCAGGGGGAGGACGTTGAGGACGGGGAGGACGAGGAGGAGGAGGAGGAGGCGGAGGAGGCGGAGGCAGAGGGGGAGCAGGAGGAGGAGGCGGGCCCCCGGCACGGGGAGGGAGAGGAGCGGGAGGCGGAGCGGGGCGCCGCGCAGGAGGCGAGGCAGGCGGAGCCCTCTCGGGTGGAGGGCGGGGGAGGGCGAGGCGCGGTTGGAGGAGCCAGGGCGATGAGCGGCAGGAGGAGCGGCAGGAGGAGGGCTCGGCACGCGCGATATGGGTACAGAAGGACTGGGCACATTGCCCAACAGCAGTTCCTGTTCATCTTGAACAGGACTCGCTGTCCGCGCCGCCGCGGCCTCTGTCCATTTGAGACAGAAGGCCGCCTGCCCAACAGCGGCCGCTGTTGGTTTGGGACAAGATTTGTTGTTGGGCACTGTACCCATCTTTTCCGTACCCATTTCGGGCGTCCAAAAGTGCGGCAGGAGGGGCGGAGAATTTGCAATGTCTGCAGCAGCAGCCGAGCGGCACGAGGGCCGGCCGTGGAAGCGAGCAGCGACACAAACATGACAGCTCGGAGGTCCGCGCGGATGTCTCGGGTCGGCGCTGGGCCCCCTTGGCGGCGCCTCCGGCGCCGCCCCCGGCGCGCTCCGCGCGCCAGGGGGGAGGGGTGTCCAGCGCGGATCCAAGAAATCCGCGCGGAGCGCCAAGAGTTTATGGCCACGTGGTTGTTCTTCTTCTGTCAGAGCGTGAATTACCTACCCCGCTTTCGCTTCCAGGCAAAACCAAGCCATACCACGCGCCTCCTCGTCAAGCGGCCTGACCAGTACAGGCTGCAATTTGGCATCGTTTGGTATCTCTTGGAAGCGAGGGTGGTCAGAAGCGAGGTAGGTTTGTTTTCCTCCTCCTTCTGCCCATGTCGAGACGCCGAGTCACAGAGGCGCGCACAAGGCGCTCGCGGCCTCGCCGCGCGGCCTGCCTGTGCGGATATTGGCTGGGCGGCCTGCGCCCGCCCGGCGGCGCGCGGCGCCCGGGGCGAGGCCGCGGCTGCGGGCGGCCGATGCTCGCTGGACCCCCCCGGGTCGGGTGCCTGCCCCCCCCTCCCTCGTTTCTCGCAGGCCTAGAGATTGACACCAACACCAATTTCGGCGGTGTGCCTCCACCGAGGGATGAAGATCCCGATCTCGGTGATGGTGGTAATAGTCTAGGCCTCCTAAATGGGGTCGGAGAAGATGGGGTCGGAGGATCGCGCCGCATCGCCGATGCATCAGCGATTCGGCTCGATGTGGAGCCCGATTTTCTCCACGCTGGCGTCGCCGATACATCGCCGACGTCGCCGATGCATCGCTGATGCATCGGCGATGCATCGGTGATGCATCGCCGATGCATTGACGATGCGGCGCGATCCTCCGACCACATCTACTCCGACCCCATCTAGGAGGCCTCTAAATAGTCTGGCTTCCAAGGTGGCCGAAATATTACCACCAACACCAATCTAGGATCATATTCCCCCTGTGGAGGCAACCCCCCTGGGTTGGTGTTGGTGCCCATTTCCAGGCCTCCAAGTTTCGGGCGTTTCGAGTCGGGGGGGACGACCAACATCGAACTGTTTGGCGCTCCGCGCGGATCTCTTTGATCCGCGCTGCCCCCCCCCTGGCGGCGCCTCCAGCGCCGCCGCTGGCAAGCTCCGCGCAGACCTCCGAGTTTATGCTTATGTCATGTTTCGCTCCCCTAGTTTCGAGCGTTTCGAGGCGGGGGGGACGGCCAAAGGGGGGGGGCGCTGGGGGGTGGACAGAACCCCCACCCTGACACGTCGATTGGTGGATTGTCCGTCTTCGGTTCTCGAGAGGGCGCCACGGCCGTCATTTTCCAGGCTTGCGCCTGCCAGGTTTGGGCCCGAGGTCGTCGTCTTCACTGAACCGCGTCTCCTCCTCCTGCTCCTCCTCCTCCTCCTCCTCCTCCTGCTCACCAGCCTCGTCCTATACAGGGGAAGCCCATGCCAAGAAACACTCTGCTTGCCTCCAGGGTGCCCTGGGTTTCTTGGGCCTCGATGGTTCTGCTATATTGAAAGCGTCACGCTCCCACGCCAACAATCAATGGACGCCCTAGGGCCTCAGGGTCGGATCTCTTGTGAAGGGTTTCTTGTGGTCGAGTTCCTGCTGTAGTAGGGAAACAAAAGTGGCATAAACATAAAAACTCGGAGGTCCGCGCGGATTTCTCGGATCCGCGCTGGACCCCCCTGGCGGCGCCTCCGGCGCCGCCCCTGGCGCGCTCCGCGCGCCCGAGAGGGGGGTCCAGCGCCGATCCGAGAAATCCGCGCGGACCTCCGAGTTTTTATGTTTACGTCATTGTTTGTTCCCCTATGTCTACCCTCCCCCCGATAGTGCCCCCCTGGCCGAACCCCGGCAAGCCGACCCCTTCGGTGACGACCCCTCGCCCCGCGCCGGGGCAGCGGCACGACGCCGGAGTGCGAGGCCCCGCGGGGGAGGGGGGCTCGGCACGGAGGGGGCTCGTCGCGGGGCGGGGCGGCGAGGCCGCGCGCGAGGAGCAGGAGGGGAAGCGGGTGGCGAGGAGGAGGAGGAGGAGGAGGAGGAGGAGGAGGAGGAGGAGGATCTGTTCGAGGAGCAGAGCGGCATCGACGTGGGCTTCCGCAGGCCCACGCGGAGTTCTTGGGCCGGCGCTGGCCACACCTGGCGGCGCCGCCCCGGGTGCACTTTGCGCGCCAAGGGAGGAGGGGTCCAGCGCCGACCCAAGGGGGTGTCGGGGCACCCTTAGAACGCGAGAAAGGGGAATTCAGGTTTTTGTTTGTAATGCAAGTGTAGGGTCTACGATGCAGTGCGACGTTGATTGGAGAGTGCGCCACTGATCAGCATGCAAACCAGGCTCATGCCCTCGTGCTGCAATTCCGCATTTGCGGTGGAAGAACAACAGGTGAGTGACACGGGTGATGAACGCCCTAGATTTTCATCGTGAGATTCTCGTCCGAAGTGTGACGAAGCGTTCGCCCACGAGTTATGTGGGCATACCCACGAGTTATGTGGGCGTTCGCCGACAACACAGCGCGAGTACCTGCTCACGCTCCCGCTCTGTCATGAGCCCGCCTCCATCCTCTCAACTCCCAGAGGGGGAGGAGGAGGCTTCTCTGCCCTCCTCCTCCCCCTCTCCCCCCTTCCTCCTCCTTCTCCTCCTCCCCTTCCTCCTCCCCTTCCTCCTCCTCCTCCTCCTCCTCCTCCTCCTCCTCCTCCTCCTCCTCCTCCTCCTCCTCCCCCTCCTCCTCCTCCTCCTCCTTTTCGTCGTCGTCCTCCTCCTCCTCCTCACTCGTGCCGGCCGCCCAGGTGGAGGGCCGCATTGTCACCGGCGTCCTGAGCCAGAGGAGCTGCACCCTGCACTCGGCGTTCTCCAAGGCCCCCTCGCCGCTGGGGACGACGTCCAGGAGGAGGAGGAGGAGGAGGAGGAGGAGGAGGCGGCGGAGGAGGAGGAGGAGGAGGGCGAGGAGGAGGAGGAGGAGGAAAAGGAAGAGGGGCGAGGAGGAGGAGGAGGAGGGGAGGGATGAGAGGTGGTGGTCGGATGGCTTGCAGATATATGGCTTATATTCTCGTAGTGGCTAAATGATTTCCTGATGTTGTCGCGTGCATTCAATTGTAGTCTCTGACGTTTCTGGAACTCTCGGTGCAGAAGAAGGGAATTAATTCAAACAAGAAGGACACACGAGTATGATAAGGGAGGAGGAGAGTGAGTAGGAGGACGCAGCGGAGGCGTAGGAGGAGGTGAGAGGCAAACGAGGCGGAGGCGAAGGGGCGTATGAACAGGAGGATGTGGACGACACGATTCGATGGGGTCAGGTGTTCCAGAAGGCAGGCTCAATGGGTCTGAGGAGGGAGGAGGAGGAGGGTGAAGCAGGAGGAGAACGAGGGAGGGAGCAGGAGGAGGAGGATGAGGAGGAGGAGGGGATGGAAGGAGGAGAAACAGGGGAAGGATGGCGGGTCGGGGAAGAGGGAGGAAGGGGACAAAGGAGGAGAGTGACAACGACGATGAAGGCGACGAGATCGCGCAGGATCATAGTCGGGTGGAATTTGGAGGATAGTTGAAGATGGATATGTAGGACATCGGAAAGTGAGGGATGATGATGGGGGGACTGTAAGGAGGAAGGAGAGGACAGGAAGTAATAATGAGAGAAGGAGGAGGAATGGGGATGATGATGAGGAGGAGGAGGAGGAGGAGGAGGAGGAGGAGGAGGAGGACCGCGACGAGCATGCTGAGGACGAGGAAGAGAGGAACGGAGAGGGAACTGGACGGAGGCTGCTGAGAACGAGGAAGAGCCGGGCGAGCAGGGGGATGATGATGATGAGGAGGAGGAGGAGGAGGAGGAGGAGGAGGAGGAGGAGAGGAGGAGAGGAGGAGAGGAGGAGGAGGAGGAGGAGGAGGAGGAGGTGGAGGACGACGACGACGAGGAGGAAGGTCGGGTGAGCGTGCGTCCGGAGGACATCTCCTCGACCACGGAGTACCACATCCGCAAGGACTCCGTGAAGCTGAAGCAGAAGGCCAAGGACAGCGCCACGGGCGGCCTCCCGCGGGCCTCCGGGCGCGCGCGCGCGAGGGCCTTGGCATCGCTCGGACGTGTGCATTTTTCCTTCGGCGAGGACCATCGAGGAGCATCCTTGATCATTTGGGGAAAACACCACGCACGAAACCGAAAAAAGCACAGGGAATGGACGTCCGAGCGATGGCCAGGGGCGCGGACCGCCGGGCCGCGCCGCAAGCATGGGCCGCGCCCTTCCCTTATGTCGGGCCTGTCCCCCTACAGGGGGATTTTCGACGAACAATAAGAAATAACAATAACCCAATAAGGGCAAATAATACAAAAAAATATCCCGGCAAAGCAACCTAACAGCGATGTGTAGAAGCATATCTGAAAGCATTCCCCTTAAGATTCAGATGAAAATCCAGTTGTACAATTCTGCTGTTCTCGCAGTCGTAGTCGCATTCGCGATGACAGTCGCAGCGGCAACGGCTGTCGCAGTCACAGCCTCAGCCTCAGCCTGCCTCAGCCTCAGCCTCAGCCTGCCTCAGCCTCAGCCTGCCTCAGCCTCAGCCTCAGCCTGCTTCAGCCTCAGCCTCAGTCTGCCTTCAGCCTCGGCCTCAGCCTCAGCCTGCCTCAGCCTCAGCCTGCATCAGCCTCAGCCTCAGCCTCAGCCTGCCTCAGCATCAGCCTGCCTCAGCCTCAGCCTCAGCCTGCCTCAGCCTCAGCCTCAGTCTGCTTCAGCCTCAGCCTCAGTCTGCCTTCAGCCTCGGCCTCAGCCTCAGCCTGCCTCAGCCTCAGCCTGCCTCAGCCTCAGCATCAGCCTGCCTCAGCATTCAAAATGTGGCCCAGGAATGGAGTTCTGGGAACTCGAAGAACACGAAGTGGCCTACAGTTGGCTCCGGGCATTCAAAATCATGCCCAGGAATGGAGTTCTGGGAACTTGAAGAGCACGAAGTGGCCTACAGTTGGCTCCGGGCATCCAAAATGTGGCCCGGGAATGGAGTTCTGGGAATCGAAGAGCACGAAGTGGCCTACAGTTGGCTCCGGGCATCCAAAATGTGGCCCGGGAATGGAGTTCTGGGAAGTCGAAGAGCACGAAGTGGCCTACAGTTGGCTCCGGGCATCCAAAATGTGGCCCGGGAATGGAGTTCTGGGAGCACCAAGAGCGATTTTGCGAGGATGTCCCAAGCGATTTCGGCTTCGGCGGCAGCCTCCCCGGGTCCCGCCCAGACCCCCCTGAGGAGTCATGATGCTCTCTTTTGACACCACTAGAAACCTATCAGCAAGAGCTGTTAGGTAATAATCCCCAGGCTATTTGTGGACTATATTTTAAATATTTTTGGGGTATGTTTTATTTTTCGTCGAAAATCCCGCTGTAGGGGGACAGGCCCGACTTAACCCTTCCCCCCGGCGGCACGCGTGCCTTGGCTCGGGCACGGGCGGAGGCCGCCGGGCGGGGCTCGGACGAGGTCACGTCCGTTCCAGAGCGTCCCGGAGCGCCCTCAGAGCGCTGCGGAGCGCTCCGAAGAGGCGAGGCGCCCGAGACTCGAGCAGTGGCGAGGCGTCCTGGCGTGCCTATAGGCATACAGTGCCGTTTCTAATGCATGCTCCGCGTGCGGGTCATGTATTAAAAATGCAGGGATCCAGTACTAAAAACAACCATGAGTTCATGCACACATTTATGCATAAATTCGTCATGCTTCAAAATCTAAAAGAAGAGATATGTATCAAAACAGCCCCAGCCAGAAAGGCTCTTAGAGAGCATTTCTGGCTGGGACTGTTTTGTGTTAACACATGTGGTATATCTTCTAAGAACATTGCTTTTTCTAAGAATATATTTCGGGTTCTAAGAACATTCCGTAGTAGGACTAAAGGAATGCCCGGACGGTTGGTCCCTGCTCAAGAGACATCCTCCAGAAACGCCAGATCTCAGAGGTTCTCGATTCATCCTCACCCGATGTGATCCTCGCCCTGGCGTCGTCTTGGGAGGGTGCCGAGGACTGGAGCTGTCCAGGGGTCTGGGGCGGCCTGGCACTGGTTCTGGCCCGCAGGACGAGGAAGAGGTCGGGCAGGTTCGAGGCGCTGGGTCCGGGGAGGGTCTGGCCCTTTCCCTACTCCGCGGGCCTTTTGCAGGCCGCGAGACTGTCAAGCATGTATCCCAGGTGAAGATCTGCGCCAGGTGGATTCCGGGAGTGGTCTGGGGACCGATTTTGAGCGGAGCCGGCCGCCTGCAAGGGGAGGGTGCCGAGGAAGCGCAGGCATGTGCCACGGCACGCGGAGTAGCGACGGGCCCGGACTCTTCCCGAGAGATGAGCGCGTTCCATCGCCAGAGCTCTTCCTGATCACTGGATCAGCGCCCACGCGGCAGGTCCACGGATCCGCAATCATGGTGCCGCGTGGCCGAGGGTTGGCGTGGGGGGCTGAGGTCCGGGAGGCGCACGACGACGAACGACGGCGTCGAAAATACGTCAGTGCAAGAGAATCGTGTTCGGTGCTTCCGCGATCGTTTCGTCTCCGATGTTTGAGGCGAGCGGCGCGACTCCTACACGCTTCCCGCCTCCCGAGGCGAGGGCCCACTCTGGAACCGCGGGGGCCAGGAAGAATATGTCCGCGACGAAGACGCGGTCCTGGGGAAGGGTCCAGGCTCCTGGAGGTTTCGGGGCCCTGGGATGGTTGCCATTCGCCGCGCCTCGCCGAGAGCTCAGTTGCGAGGCCCAGGCAGTCCTGAGTGGCCATTCGGGGCCCGAGTTATGGCCCGAAGTCTTCTGACGGCGGCGGACTCTTCTCCCAACACATCTGAGTAGTTGGCTCCCTGTTTTCACTCCGCTGCGCCGCGGGTCTCCTTCCTCCCTCCTCCTGCCTCCTCCTACCCTTCTCGCCGCTGCTGCTGTTGCTGTTGCAGCCGCGGCCAGTTGCTGCTCTTGCCCCAGTGCCAGCCTCTGCTGCTATTGGTTGTTGCCCACATGTCCGCCACCTTGTATGGTTTGGCACATCCCTAACTTGGATCATGCCCCTTAGTGAACTTCGCCGATGACCGAAGTGGGCACGTCCATACTCCTCATTACGTCAAAATCTGCACTCCTCACATAGGTCGTGACCAGTAGGCCGCTGCACCCACGGCCCCCGCGATGCTCGACTCGGTACACCTTTCGCATAACGTGCGCCGTCGGAGCTCCAAGTCCATCCCTGCCGCGGCGCGCAGTACAGGAGGACAGGGCAGTTGCGCTAGACGCAGAAGCACGGGGCTGGGTCGCTCGCTAGGCCCGGCGGCAATTCGGACACCTGTTCGCCCGGTTTGGGGCCTTGGGGACCAGAAGGCAGGCCTTGGCAACAGACATGCATCTGCGATGGGGCATCGCTGTGTGACCCGTTTCGAGCAACCACGCTTCACACTGATTCATCCCGTCTCCTCCGCCACCCTCTGCAACAAGACAGGGCCACAGATGCAGAAGCGGTGTTATGCTTGATCGATGCTCCGACTTTCTGTCAGGCTCTCGTCAGCCACCCCTCCTGACACGCAAGGGCAACTGCCTGAGCCCGCTGCAGAGAGGACAAGTTCTGGGGCCGAGAGCGCTGGAAGCCACGCGCCGTGAGCAGGAGCCGAGACCTCGGAGGTTTGGAGCATCCCCGGGCAGTTTGGATGCCTCTTGGGCTCTTGGGGGCTGTTTCGGGGCCTCTTTTGGGCCTCTCGGGGGCCTCTTGGGGGCCTCTTGGGGGCCTCGCTGCGCCTCCTGCGGCCTCCTGGGGGCCCCTTGGGGCGGAAGGCTCGGATTGTCGGTTCGTGCTCCCTCTCTGGAGCCCCTCCCTGGGGCCGCCGTGGGGCTCTCGTGGGACGGCCTCTGCGGCCCCGCCCGTCTCGCCGCCCTCCCCTTTCTACCCCCAGGGAGCCGCGCAAGGGAAGGAAGAGGGCAGTGCCCGGAGCGCAGAGTCGCCGAGGCGGCCGGCGTCGAGGGGCCTTTCTGTGGCCCTGCGCGTCGTCGTCGTCGTCGTCGTCGCCGTGGTCGCAAGGATCCCGTCGTCGTCGCCGCAGTTCGTCGACGACGGTGTCGACGTCGTCGAGGTTGCGACGACGACGACGGCGACGAATTCGGGCGGCGTCGTCGTTGAAGAGATCATTCCTCCTCCTCCTCCTTTGCCTCCTCCTTTCACCACTCCTTATCCTCGCGTTTATTTCCCCCTTCAACTTATTATTATATCGGTCCTCGTCCTCCTCTCCTCCCACCCCTCCCATCCCTCCTATGGGAAAGGCAGGTGGGGGTAAGTGAGGAGGAGGAGGAGGAGGAGGAGGATAAGTGATAGTAGGAAAAGTGGGAGTGGGAAGAGGATGGGGATACGGAGGAGCAGCAGGAGCCGAATGCTGGGATGTAGCTCTTCCTCGGCCTCCTCCTCCTCCTCATCCTGCATTCACCTCTCCCCAAGCGATATGGGGACTGACGGGAGTAGCAGGAGGAGTCATTTCTACGCATTTTGTTGCTCCCTGCAATCCTCCATCCCCCCTCGCTCATGACCTGCACCGACGGGGAAGGATACGGAGGTCTGATGAGGAGGAGTGACCCCTCGAAGCCTTACCCGTCGGTCGTGGAAAGTATGTATTAGTGGACGCCCAAGTCCCAATCTACTTCAGGTGCCTTCCTACTTCAAGAGTCGAGTGGCATTCCCTCCGCCTTCGTTCTCAGTGGGCGGGCGGAAGCCCAATCTACTCTCAACGCCTTCCTGCGTCATGCTTCTACACACTTCCTCTGACCGACGTGTACCCCCTTCCTCAAGATCATGCTCCTCGTCCTTCCCGCCCGCCTCCTACCACTCTCCCTCCTCTTCCTCCTCCGCACCCCTCCATACGAGATGTGATGATTCACGTGAATAACAGAGGGAGGATGGGAACGATGAGGATGAGGATGGCGAGGCACAGGATTGATGGGAGCGTGGGACGAGGAGGAGGAGGAGGAATACACCCCCATCGACTTCATAATGCCCCCCCTTCTCGTCTTACAACTCCTCGTTCTCCTCCTCCTGCTTCTCCTCCTGCTTCTCCGATCGCCACCCAATCCGTCCCCTTCCCCCAGGACAGCTGCATGGAGGAAGAGGAGATACCATGAGCATGAGCAGGGCGAAGATGTGATGGTGAGGAGGAGGATGAGGAGGCGAAAGGAGGCAGGATGCGGCTGAATAACTCCTTCTCTTCAGCATCATATTCATCCTGCGCCTCCTCTTCCTTTTCCTCATATCGCCCCTCAGCCTCAACCTACCACATCATCCTCATCGTCCTCCTCTACTCGGAGATTCATGGGGAGGAGGAGCGGGAGTCGAAGGATGATGTGCACAAGGATGATTCGCAGGACGATGGGTGACGTGAGCAGGAGAGGGACGGTGAGGATTCGCGGCCCCTCAACTCCACCTCATCATTATCATCTTGATCCGCATCCTCCTACTCCAGCCGCATCATTTGCCCCCCCCCCCTCCTCATCAGATCACTTGTACCCCCCCCCCCCCCGGTGATGATCGTCTTCTTCCTCCCCCCATAGAGTAACAGCAGACGGTTGGTATCGTAAATTATGGTGAGGGGGATGTGGCTCAGGGAGAGTGACAGAAGGAAGGCGAGGAGTAGGAGGGCGCACCAACCCCTAGTGGTTCTCCATCGCCTTTTTTTATCAGATCAAGATTCCGTGTTCTCCTCCTCTTCGCACCCAGATTTCTACCATAGAATAGCGGACGGAGGGTGGCAGAGAATGGTGAGGAGGCGACGGGGGGGGTGATATAAGGAGGGTGGGACAGCGGAGGAATTGTGATAGGAGCAGGGTGGTGTGTGATTCCTCAGGCCTCTCCTCCTCCCACCCCTCCCACCCCTCTCCTGGTCCTTCACGTCCTTCTCCTCCGTACTGGCATTCCCATCTCAGTCTGCCTCGTCCTCTCAATATAGGAGAGGCGGGGTTGTGGCATGAGGAGGGGGAGGAGGAGGCATGATTGATGCAAGCAGCAGGAAAAGCAGGATGAGGCATGACTCTTCAGCCTCCTCTTCCTCCTCATGCCCACTGGGTGTCCCCTCTCTAAGTGAGAGCTAGATGCAAACACACATGAACAGACATGGTCGAAAGCACAGGGAGTCACAGTGTTGGTGTTGCTATTGTTCTCGTCGTCAGTGTGCGTGTGTCCTTGTTGTTGATCTGCGTTTTGTGTCGGCCCTTGGTCTCTGACCTGCCCGTCTGGGCTCAGGACCCACGGGGCTTGGAGCCAAGCGAGCAACCCATCAAACAACACATCAGCACATGCACCTAACCAAACAGTGGTTGACATTCTTCGTTTTCAACTGAATCGGTGTACCATTACATGTACTTGACTCTGGTTGTATGTGTCGAACACGCAGGGCGTCACAGTTTGGTTTGCGTTTGCCTTGTCGTGTACATATATACCTATTTGTACACATAGATGTGTATCAAGCAGTACTTCAGCAGTGCTTGCATTCTGGGGTTCTGCTGCTCATTCTAAGGAGCTGTTCTGTCCGCAGACCTGGCGGCCCCGTTCCCGTCCGCCGCCGCACCACATAAATTACACCGAATAGTTTGCACCACGTAGATTGCATGACAGAGCTTACACTACATAGTTTGCACCACACAGCTGGCACCAGACACAGCTGGCACCACAGAGTCAGCACCGCGCAAATTTCATCACACAGCCTGCACCACACATATATAGCACCACGCAGACTGCATCACACAGCCTGCATCACATAGACTGCACAGCACAGCTTGCACCGCAGCGCTGGCACCTCAGGCGCACACGCTTGCAGTGCAGTAGCTGGGTCCCACGCTGGCTGGAATACGGTGTGCTGCTGCTGTGTGACTGTTTGCCTCAGGTCTCGGGCCTGCCCGTCTGGTCTCGGGACCCGCAGGGCTCCGGAGCCACGCAGGCAGAAGCACACACACGAACCACGCGAGGCAAGCGCCAAACAGCAACACCACAAGCAGGGCAGACGCTGGACGACAAGCAGAGCACATGACCTTGACTGCATCCTGGATGGAGCTGCCACAGGTCAGTGAAGATGGGCGCGCTTGCTTTCGCGGGCTTGCGTGTGCTCCGATTTTTTTTTTTTTGGGGGGGGGGGGGGGGCGCACGCCCCTCTGGCCCTCGGCCATTCCGTAATGAGAGCAAGAGAGGGAGAGAGAGAACAACAAAACAAAATTAGACACAGAAAGAGACAGAGACGGGGAGAGAGAGAGAGAGAGAGAGAGAAAGAGAGTCAGAGAGACACAGAAAAGGGGGACAGAGGAATATCACGAGACAGAGGAATCGATAGAGAAAGAGACACAGAAAGTTAACGACCATGGGAAAGGGAGACGGAGAGAAAGAGAGAGAGAGAGAGAGAGAGAACTAACCGACCAGTGGGGGTAAATAAAGCCTACCCCCCCTTAGCCCCCTCTATTTTCATTTTCCCCGTTCAACAGGATTTACTTGTGGAGAGGGGCGCGGGGACCGAGTTTAATCATCAACGGAGGGAGTTGCGAATCGAAGTTACGATCATCTCATGTTGACTAACAAAACATCAAGAACGCTGCCGAACGCCTGCTTGCAAGTCATATAGCCACGAGCCTCAAGTCATATAGCCACGAGCCTCGAGATCTCCCGAGTCAGTCTTGCGCCGAGTGCCCAGGATCACCATGATCATGATCATCGTCATCATCATCATAATCATCATCATCATCATCATCATCATCATCATCATCATCATCATCATCATCATCATACTTACTTTCCCCGGGACAATCCGTTAGTATCCCCGCCAGACCCCCGAATTTGATTATCCTTCGTTGATTATGATCGCTCGTGGTCGGTTCGAGAGAGAGAGAGAGAGAGAGTTAGAAAGAGAGCAGCACCAACAGCAAAGGAGTGAGCACAACGCAAAGTGCGAAGAACGCGAGCCAGTCAGGCAATCGTTGGTTGGCCTCCGGGCCCTGTGGGGGAAGCAAGCGCATCAATTCTCCATGGGTCGGCCTCTGGGCCCTGGAGGTGGGGGGGCCCTGGAGGCTGCCTGGGCCTCCCGAGGCCTGGGCCTCCCGAGGGGTCCCCGAGGGAGGGACCTCCAGGGGCTGCCTGGGCCTCCCGAGGAGTCCTCCCGAGGGGCCTCCCGAGGGGCCTCCCGGGGGGCCTCCAGAGGCTGCCTGGGCCTCCCGAGGGGTCCCCGAGGGAGGGACCTCCAGGGGCTGCCTGGGCCTCCAGAGGAGTCCTCCCGAGGAACCCCCGAGGGGCCTCCCGAGGGGCCTCCAGAGGCTGCCTGAGCCGAGGGGTCCCCGGGGACGTCTCGGGCCGCGGCGGGCACCTCGGCACCCGGGCGCCCCAGGAGCAGATCCAGCAGGCCGGCACGGACGACCCGGAGGCGCTCCAGGACGCCACCTCCCAGGAGCTGCAGAGGCTTGTGTCGGGGGGCAGGGAGGGCGCCGCACCTGGAGCCGCCTCCTCCTCCCTCCTCCCTCCTCCTCCCTCCTCCTCCTCCTGTCCATCCATCCTCCTCCCTCCTCCTCCTTCTCCTTCTCCTCTTCCTCCTCCTCCTCCTCCTCCTCCTCCTCCGCCTCCTCCTCCTCCTCCTCCTCCTCGTTCTCCTATGTGTTTCCCCAGCGAGGCCCCGCGCAGCCGTCTTGCCCGCGGCGGGCGCGGCGGGCGGATGGGCCCGTGCAAGGGAGCCTCCAGGCGCCGAGGGCGTCGCGAGCGGACTCGAGTGTGGCCTGCGCCCGAGCGAGGTCACGAGCAGTGCCGCGAGCGACACACCGAGCTCGGCGGCAGAGGTTCCGTCGGCGCGCGCTGCACGGCGGCGGGAACGCCTGCGGCAAACGGCGGCGCGGCGGGCTCAGGCGCGGGCCGTGGAGGTCATGCAGCTGCTAGACCCGCCCGCGCCTCCGCCGGCTGCGCACCCCATGCTGGCCGACGCCTTCGGAGAGGGACTGGCGGCGGGCTGGAAGCTCGCAGTGGTCGAGCTGACGGGAGTACCGTGGTGGGGCGAGCAGTGGATGTAGGCATGCTTGAAAGAGCCAGATATGAGCAGCTACTGCGCCGCGACCAGCCCTTGCGACAAGTGGGAGGGGCAGCTAGAGCCCAACACGACCAGCTACAACGCTGCGATCTGGGCGAGCCTCAACCCTGGGAACAGCAAGTACGCGACGTGGGAGCCCAACACGACCATCTACAGCGTTGCGATCAGGACGTGCGAGAAGAGAACGGCGAAGCTAGAGCCCGTTATCCCTAACCACGATTATCGGACTTGCGAGGGCGACCAGTGGAAGGCGAGGAGTGAGTCCGACGCGATCAGCTACAGTGCGGGGACCAGTACGTGCGAGAAGGAGACAGCGAAGCTGGAGCCCACTATCTATCCCAGCCAGAGCCAGAAGGGAAAGACGGAGCCAAACGCGACCATCTACAGTGCTGCGATCAGGGTAACAGTGGTGGATGCCAAGCTGGAGCCCAATATCACTAGCGTTTCGTCCTGAGGTCCCCTCGTCGCCACGGCTGGATCTGCGAATCGGAAAGCGGTTCGATTACAGAGGCGAAGGAGGAACCCGACGTAACCAGCTACAGCACGGAAGTCAGTGGCGGTGGCACCAGCGGGGGCCCTCTAGACAGAACGTGCGAGAAGTTTGAGGCGAAGACAGAGCCTGATCTGAGCAGCTACAGTGCGGCAGATAGGACATGCACCAGCACGGCGATGTGGCGAGCGCGAGCCGAGATCTCCCGCAAGTGGCTAGGCCCGAGCAGGTGCCAGCGCGAGCAGAAGGATGAAGCGAAGCCCAAGCCCGACGCCGACAGCTAACAACGTGGAGAAAGGTAGCCAATGGGAGGCGCCGGGCATCCATGGAGAGTGGGAGCCCTTACCAGGGGAGGACCAGCATAATATCGAGACCAGATCGCAGAAGTACGTCATCACACCCAGCAGGAAGTTCAGCCCCCTTCACCCTGCTGGGCTCGAACGGTAGGCCCACGTGGCCATTCAGACCCGAATTCGCAGGGCAAGGGGCGCGTCCAGATAAGGCGCGCGTGAAAAATGTGAGAGAGGTGCACAATCTGTTCTCTCCTCCTCCTCACTCTCCCTCTTTCATCCTCCGCCCGCGCCGTTGGCGCATCTCCCGGTGCACCCGAGATGCGGCGCCCCCCGCGGCCCCATCTCTCTTTACTTTTTGGCCGAGGTCGCAGCTCACGGGGGGGTGCTGGTGACGCATCCACAGTGACACTCAGCGATATCCATCGTAATATTCGACCAAGCAGACGACGCCACCCCACCTGCGGCCCTCCATGTTGCGTTACGGCCCATCGGATGCCGTTGCGCATACTGCGCAAAAGCCCGCGTTGGATTTCCGGGTATCTGCTCAGCCCCCTGGGGCCGTAGGTGGGGTGGTGTCGCTGGTTTTTCTGGTCCAAATATGGGGCCCAATGTGGCTCAAAGACGCTGCGTCGTGGTGGTTCTCAGGGCTGGCTCACTACTACCTCTCAGCCTCTCCCACCCAGACCGCCCAGCAGTTGCCTCCTCCTCGTGCGTCTCCGAGCGCCGCGCCCGCGCGCAGGGGCAGGCGCCCTTGTCGAGGCGCGCGGCGAGGCCCCCCGCCGCTGCAGGGAGCGCGGAGTTGCTGCAAGGCGCGACTGCGGCGGCTGGCGGCCGTTGGCCGGGCGTTGTCCTCCGTGGTTCGGTCGCGCCGTGCTCCGCGGGTCGGAGAGCCCGGATGCCGGGCTCTCCTCTGGGGCTCGGCTCTGTCGTGGCGCGATCGTCTCGGGCCGGTCGCAAGGGGGGATTGGGAAAGGGGGGGGTTCGAAATTTGCTGCATGCAGCTGGTTTCGGCCTCACCGAGGGGCCCATTCCTCGATACCTGGCCGCCTCCGGCGCCAGGAGGCGCCGGGAAAATCAGCTACGTGAACTGATTCTCAACCCCCCCTTTGCTATCCCCTCCTTTCGCCCGACCCGATCGTCCCCCCGGCGGCCTCCAAGACGTGCTGCCCCCGACACGGCGGGGGCGGCGGGCTCACCCGGCGTCGGGCTACCCTGCGAGTCCCAGGGGCGCTGCGGGCTATCGTCGCTGACAAGGCGGCCGGAGCGGAGAAGGACGGGGGACGAGGCACGCGCGCGAAGGAAAGGTTCGGTGGCAAATCCACGGGAGCCTGGTGTACCCTCTGAGTTTTGTCTCTGGCGTTGACTGGCGCCTGGGGATCGATGAGCGAGCACCGACTTGGCGTCGGTAAACGTCGACCAGCGTCTACTCGCGTCGATTTAGCGTCGACTAGCGTCGATTCAGCGTCGACAGGCGTCGATTCGCAAGCGCCGACAAGATGGTATGGGAGGCTCCCATGAGTTGCCACCGAAGAAAGGGTTCTGTCCTGAGGGAAGCATGTCCTGGAGAGGTGGTTCTCCGACGTCGGGCCCTCCAAGCCCTCCTACGGGTCTTGGGGCTGGCAACGCTGATTCAGGATTGACAGCTGGTCCTGGGACAAGCCCTGGAGGTCCAGGACCCGTTTCCCTCAGGTCCCGCGTCCTTCATGCCAGACGGGTTGGAGCGAGGAGTAGGGATTCCAACATCACCATGCCAGGTGGGCCGCCCTGGCGAGGAGGTCCACAGTGGCTTCCCAAGCCGGGGGTGGGCGATGTGTTGAGCGAGACGCCGAGCAGCAGCGACATCACACCATCACAAAGACGCCTCCTGCAGTGAGAGTTGATGCTGGTGCCGATTTCTTGTCGTTCTGGCTTTGGCAGGGGGGCGTGAGCCAGCAACGCCTACGTAGCGCCCCTGGCATCCATCTACAGGTGAGCAAAGGGAGGCCTGGCATTCATCTCACCGCGTGTTACAGTGGAGGCCCATGCCATGGAACACCCTGCTCGCCTCCAGGCTGCGCTGTGCTTCTTGGGTTTCGCTGGCTCTGCGATGGAAAGCGTGACGTTCCCGCACCAAAAGTCCATGGACGTCCTGGGGTCTCAGGGTTGGATTTCTTGCGGAAGGTCTCTCTCTTGTGGACGAGTTCCAGCTGTATACCTTCCCCCCCCGCTTCTGCCCCCCTGCCCGAACCCCAGCAAGCCGACCCCTTCTGTGAAGACCCTTCGCATGGTTTTTTAAATATTCTGGGGACGATATCCCCATTATTTGTTTGACCATTTTGGAGTATGTTTGTAGTATTCGTAATTCTTCGTCGAGAATCGGCCTGTAGGGGGACAGGCCGGGCCTCCACTGGACGCAGTGCCCATGGCCTCTGCCGGTGCGCAAAAGGAGGCCCTGGGTTTCTTGGGTGCCGAGGCGTGACGTTCCCGCACCAAATATCCACGGACGTCCTGGGTTCTCAGGGTTGGGTTTCTTGCGGAAGGTTTCTTGTGGACTGGCCTACATTGTGCGTAGCGCCCATGGCATCTGCCAGTGACGCGCGCGCATTCTCGCGCCCTGCGTCGCCCCTGCGTCGCCCCCCCTTGGAGAGGTGCAGACCGCCAGCCGTGCTCGTCGGGGATCTCCTGACCCGGGTCCACCCAGACCTGTCCTCCTCCTCCTCCCCCCCCTCCTCCTCCTCCTCCTCCTCCTCCTCCTCTCCTCCTCCTCCTCCCTCCTCCTCCTCCTCCTCCTCCTCCTCCTCCTCCTCCTCCTCCTCCTCCTCCTCCTCCTCCTCCTCCTCCTCCTCCCCCTCCCCCTCCCCCTCCTCCTTCTCCTGTGCGCAGCGCCCACGGCATCTGCCGGCGAGCAGCAGGGGGGCCCAGCGCGCCTCTCCGCGCGCAGTCGTTTTGCTTCGGGCTGCGGCGAGGCGCCCTGGCTCCCAGCAGGAAATGCATCGGGAGGGGAAGAACAAAAGCACAGACATAATGAATCGTCGAACAAAAAATTAAAAAAATGAATCGTCGATCCCCCCAGAAGATATTGGAGAACATGGGGAGTGGGGGGGGGAAGGCAAAGGCCCAGGGAAGATGAGAAAGTATGGGGACTCCTGCTCTTTGTGTGCATTCACGTGTGTGTGTGCCCCTTGAATGTTCTAAGGACCGTTTGTGGTCTGCACGGGATGTTCTCAGAACGTTTTTTGGCTGGGACTGTCCTGTTCTGGGAACATGCTTGGGGTTCTACGAATGGGTTTGTGTTCTAAGACCATTGCTCTTGTCCTTGGAACATGTTCGGGGTTATACGTATCCTTCGTGGTAGCCCTACAGGAGTGCCGGGACGGTCGCTCGCACACAGCAGTCACGTGCTCGGCCGCCCCACTGTTTCTTTCCGCCGTGCCGATGTAGTCAAGCTCTTTCACAGTCCCTTCGAGCTCGCATTCTTCTGGGTCTCGGCGGGAAGCATCGCCATTCCTGCGACATGGTGGGAGCAGAGCTCGAGCAGTGGTGAAGCGCCCTGGCTCGCCCATAGCCCTACCAAGCAATGTTCTAAGAACCTTATGTGGTTTCCACGAAATGTTCTTAGAACATTTCTGGCGGAGTCTGTCTTGTTTGAACACATCGGGTTCATGTTCTAAGATTTTGCTTTTCTTATTAGATAAGTTTTGGGTTCTACGAACATTTCGTGGCAGGACTATAGGAATGCCAGGACGGTCGGTCCCTGCTCAAAGAGCAGACAAGATGGCAAGGATAGCTTGAGCACCCACAGCCCGGCAGGGGTGGCTGGTTCGAGTTGTTCTTCGTTTGCTGGGCGCGGCATCACGAATGATATAGGTCTCGCTCCATGCCTGGTCACGCACGTCTGTTTTCTAATGGTGTTGCGACGCGACAGTGTGCGATATAAGCATTGCGAACGCGGCGATGTTGACTTGTACAACACGAGACCTTCTTTGTGTGATGCTCGAAGGGGGGGGGTCGAGTCCCCACACTGAGTCGAGCATCGCAGCCATTGCGGACACGGATTCGCAGTCCTCGGCGGGTGTGCTGTCATTAGTCGAGCCCGTTCGACGACACCGTTCGGTTCGATCGATTATATGACATCGGTGGTACATGCTGATGTCTGCACGTGGCATCGGTCGATCAGTCAACGCCTGCACCCCAAAAAGCGAATCCTCCTGTCAGCAGATGAGTTCAGGTCGGATTGATTCGATCGCGCAGACGATTTGATGGATCTGGGATGGAGGTCGGCCTTCGGCCAGCCATGGGGAGGTAGTCCAGGAACCGCCAGAAGCCGCCGAAGAATTTCCGACTACTTCCGGACACCATCTCAAGCTTTTGGAGGAAAGAACAACAGGACCAACAATTTCAAAACTTTCCGAAGATCACCGAGGGCCTCCGAAAGCCTCTGCGAGGACCTCCGAAGAACTCCGAGAGCGTGCGATGACCTTTGAGACCGCCCATGATCCTCGGAACAACTCCCAACTCCTTTCAGAACGTGGAACATATTCATAACTCTGGAAACAACAAACAACAGTAACATAACATTTGGCGACGGGCAGCGCGCGGAGCTCATGCTGCGCACCAGCCTCGAACTGATTCTTGTCCCTGAGGTCGACAAGCCCATGCAGTGGGGGCCCATGCCAAGAAACACCCTGTTTGCCTCCATTGTGCCCTGGGGTTCTCTGGTTTCGATGGTTCTGCTGTGGAAGGCGTGACGTTCCCACACCAAGCATATGTGGACGTTCTGGGGTCTCAGGATTGGGTTTCTTGTGGAAGGTTTCTTGTGGTCGGGCCCCTACTGTATCCGTGTCCACGACCTCGCGGGCCGGGCCCCTGGGCCGCGACCCCGCGAATACGGGGCGCCTGTTTCTTCGCGGATGCCCTAGGCAGGACGTATCCGTACGGCTGCGTGTGCGCGGGATCGCGCCCCAGAATCCAGGCCGAGAGGGCGCGGTCACGGACATGTTCGCCGCTCGTGGATTGTTGGGCCCAGAGGTTGGGTGTAAATTCATCGAGCAGGAAAAAACCGAACCCGAAGTAGCACGATGAAGACGTGGCCTCACTGATAACCCGGCTTCGCATTAGGGATCATGATTCTGGGCGTTTTGGTTTGACACATCCGAAGAAAAGACCCCGGTCTCTGATGTTCCTGGCCCTCCCGACGTAGGTACTCTCCCAGAAGGGTCATCGGGGCCCTCTTCTTATGCCTCAGCACAGGTGCCACCTGCCCCAGACCGGGAGGGCGCCAACACCGATCCTGGGCCCAGGGGGGGCCTGGCCATGATCGATGAGAGGGTCAGTTGGCGTCGCCCCCAGAGAAGGGACAGTCCAAGGTGCGAGAGCCGTCCGAGGCACGGGTCGAGAGCTGTGGGAGCCCCTTGCGCTGACGTCTCGGAACTCCGAGACACCAGGACAGGGCTCGTTTGGATTCCTCCAGTTCGATTTTCGGTTTCGGTGGCCTTCGACTCCGATTCGATTCGTTTTCGGAGTCCGAGTTGGGCTCCGATGCCTTACTGGACGCATGCTGGCGTGCCGATAGTCCGCCGAGTCAATTTCTCCCGACTCGGCTGCCGATTTCCGCCGGTTCGATGTATGTCGATCGCCGATCCGACTTGTCGATTCGACTCTGGGCTCTCCGGCCAGGACCCCAGGCCCAGGCCTGTGTCCGAGGACGAGCCTGTCCCGCCTGCCTTGCCGCCAGCGGGCTTGCGCCGCCGATCGTCCGCCGTCGTCCCGTTCTCGCTCGTCGTTGCGCTCGTCGTCGCTCGCCGTCGTCGTCGCTCGTCGTCGCTCGGCTCGGTCGGTCCGTCGCTCGCTCGTCGCCGCTGGTCGCTCGTCGTCGCCCGCCGCCTCTGTCCGTCGCGGCTGGCCTGCGGGGTGGTGGCAGGCAGCTCGAGAAGCGGCTGCGCAAGCAGCGGAAGATGTGCTCCGTGCGGGAGAAGAGCGGCATGTGGGGCTACAAGGTCGGGGGCTTGGGGTGGAGGGTTTCTCCCAAAGGTTAGGCGTCCTGTCCTCCTCCTCCTCCTCGTACTCGTCCGCCTCCCCCTCCTCCTCCTTCTCCTCCTCCTCCTTCTCCTCTTCCTCCTCCTCCTCCTCCTCCTCCTCCTCCTAGCGCCAGCTGGCACGAGCACGGATCCCGTGGCCAGTCAGCGTCCACCGAAGGCCCCAGTGGCACAGGCCGCATGCTAGGACCGCCACCCATGTTTGCACACCCCTCACACGGTTCGTGGCCCCACAGGAAGCTCCACCGAAGGCCCCAGCGGCACAGGCCGCATGCGGGGATTGCGTTACATTTTGGCACATTGTTTCTTCGGCTTGTGGCCCCACAGGGAGTTCCACCGAAAGCGGTACCCACGATGCGGTCTTCGCAGCTGCATATGCCTGGGTCGTTCGTCAGGCTAATGATCCACGCCCTTACCGAGAGCAGCACGGCAGCTTGATGACGAAGCTGACCTCGCGGAGGCAGTGCTCCTACAGAGTGTGTCGCGCTCGACCTCTCGTCGACCCGCCGCCGCCACCACCATCTACCTCCACCTCCGACCCACACTCCACGTAATTAACAGCGGTGCTTGGCCAGAACGTGAGACACGAGGCCGCACGTGTCAAACCAAAGTTGAAGTGTACGGCACTCGCAGCAACCAGGCACGAGGTTGACAATGTGAGAAAGGTAGGCACCTGGCACTCGCAGCAACCTGGCACAAGTTGAAGTGAAAGGCACGGCAACAGCGGCACGAGGTTGAGAATGTGAGAAACACGGCAGAGACGTGCTGGGCCGATGTTCAATTGTGTGACACTCGCCGCTATGCTTCTGAGGCTCTGCCGTCCCCCTCCTCCCTCGCTCCGGCGAGCCCTAACACCTCCGAAACCGCCCATTCCGAGACAAAATGCCGATAGCGAGGAACATTATGACCTTCGGAGCCTCACTGGTGCAAAATAGTTCGAGATGACAAATAACACGCATGCAAACGACGATGGGAGGATGGAACAACCTTCGTGCGTCTGTGTCTTCGTACCATCTCCGAAGTGCCGAATGCACGATCTCTGGCTCTATGTGGAATGACTGCTGATAGAGGTGCCGTTGCCATCCGTCAGGCATTCGTTGCCCCTCCTCCTCACCCTCTAGCTGGAAGAGGAGGAGGAGGATAGGAGGAGGAGGAGGAGGAGGAAGAGGAAGTGGAGCAGGAGGAGGAGGACCAGGAGTAGGAGTAGGAGTAGGAGGAGGAGGAGGAGGAGGAGGAGGAGGAAGAGGGCGAGGATGATGAGGGGGGGCGGACAAACAGAGGAGAGGAGGAGGAGGCAGGAGGAGGAGGAGGAGGGGAGAGAGGAGGAGGAGAGGAGGAAGGAGGGAGGAGGAGGAGGAGGTGGACGACGCCCCCCCACCTCCCTCTCCTCGTCCTGCACGCCCCCCCTCCCCGCGTGCCTCTCTGCCGCTCCCCGCGGCCGCCCCCCTCCGCGAGAGGTCGTGACCACGAGGCTCGACAAGGAGGCGCGCACGCGCTGCTCTGCGCCCGCCTGCCCCGCCCGCCCCCCCCCCCCCGGCTTCAAAGGCGTGGGCGGAGGAGGAGGAGGGAGGAGATCAGAGGAGGAGGAGACAGGAGGAGGAGGAGACAGGCGGAGAAGATGGGGGGGGAGGAGGAGGAGGCTTCAAAGACCTCTGCGCAAGCCGGGGACGTGCTCCCAAGGCCTTTTTCCTTTTCGGCCCAGCGGTGTTTCAGAAGGCGGCGGAGGGGGGGGGGGCCGGAGGGGTAGGCGAGGGGGGAGGGGGGGGCAAGCTCGCGGGGCGAGGGGGCTCGCGGGACGAGCGGGCTCGGACGCCGAGCTCGGCCGAGAAGGGGAGCCCCGGGGCCATCCAGGGCGGATGGCGAGATGGAGGGGCAGGGAGAGGCGTAGGAAGAAGAGGGGAGGAGGATGAAGAAGAGGGGTGGAGGAGGAGGAGGAGGAGGAGGAGGAGGAGGAGGAGGAGGAAGAGAGGAGGGAGAGGAGGACCAGGAGCAGGAAGAGGGGAGGAGGGTGAGGATGGGGGGGGGGGAAGCTAGATGCGCTCGCGTCATATCTGTTCTCCTACCCCTCACGCCCATCCCTTCCCATTGCGCTGCCTGTCTCTTTGGGTTCCCGGATGCGTGCCACAGCGGACCTGAAATTGCAACAACAAGACATTTTGCTCAGCGCCATCGGAAATGGGGGACTTGTGTTCATACTTTGGAGGAGGAGAAGTGGCGAGGGAATGAGCGTCCTCCCCCACCTTTCTCCTCCTCCTTTGTCCTCCTAGGAGCGCCGATATCCTGGCGTGAGCCACGAGATCTCCTGGATGTTGCGCCCCCCTCTTCCTCTCTCGATGCGTTCCCTGCCCACCTCTCGTCCGCGCCCGCACCTCGGGCCTTGACGCGCTAGACCTTCTTCCCCTCCTCCTCCTCCTCCTCCTCCTCCTCCTCCTCCTCCTCCTCCTCCTCTTCCTCCTCCTCCTCCCTCTCCTCCTCCTCCTCCTCCTCCTCCTCGTCCTCGTCCTCGTCATCATCATCAGCATCAGCATCAGCAGCATCATCACCCTCTTCACCATCACCAGCATGAGCATCAGCACCATCATCATCAGCATCACAATCACCATCACCATCCTCATCATCGTCATCATGATCCTCTTCATCATAATTATCATTAGCAGCACCATCATCATCATCCTCATCCTCATCAGCAGCAGCATCATCATCATATTTACCTACCCTCTTTACCCTCCTCCCCCTCATCATCATCATCAGCAGCATCATCATCATCATCATTAGCATTATCAGTATCATCATCATCAGCAGCATCATCATCATCATCATCGTCATCGTCATCGTCATCGTCATCATCATCATCATCAGCATCAGCATCAGCATCATCATCATCATCATCATCATCATCATCATCATCATCATCAACATCATCATCATCATACTCATCGTCGTCATCCCCCTCGTCCTCCTCATCCTGCTCTTTCTACTCCTCCCCCTCCTCTTCCTCCTCCTCCCCCTCCTCCTCCTCCTCCTCCTCCTCCTCCTCCTCCTCTTCGTCCTCCTGCTCCACTCCTCCCGCCCCTCGGCGCACCCGCTCCCCCCTCGCGCTGCCGCGGCAGGCGTCCCAGGAGGAGCTGCTGGACGAGCGATGCAAGCAAGGCGCAGGGGGACGGCCGCGGCGCCGCTTATGGCGAGCACTCCGGAAGGACGGTGCCTTCTGAGAAGGCACCGTCCTTCTCCTACTAATTTTTCTCTTTTTTGCTTTTTCTTTTTTTCTTTTTTTTTTCTTTCTTTCTTCTTTTTTTTTTTTTTTCTTTTTTTTTTTTTTTTCTTTTTCCTTCCCTCCTCTCCTCCTCCTCCTCCTCCTCCTCTCCTCCTCCTCCTCCTCTCTCCTCCTCTCCTCCTCCTCCTCTTCCTTTCCTCCTCCCCTTTTTCCTTCTCCTCCTTTTCCTTCTCTTCCCTACTTCCTCCTCTCCTCCTCCTCCTTCCCTCTCCTCCTCCTCCTCCTCCCTCCCTCTCTCCTCCTCCACCTCCTCCTTCCTCCTCCTCTCCTCCTCCTCCTCTCCTCTCCTCCTCCTCTCCTCCCTCCTCTCCTCCTCTCCTCCTCCTCCCCTCCTCATCCTTCTCCTCCTCCTCTCTTCCTCCTCCTCTCCTCCTCCTCTTGTCCTCCTCCTCTCTCTCCTCCGTCTCTCCCGCCTCCACACCCTCCTCTACTCTTCTCTCCTCTCCCCTTCTCTGCTTCTCACTCTCCTCTCCTTTCCTCTCCTCCTCCTCCTCCTCCTCCTCCTCCTCCTCCTCCTCCTCCTCCTCCTCTTTGTTTCGGAGGGGTCCCGATGATCCCTGCACGGGCCTTTGCATGAGCGGCGCAAGAAAAACAGGATCGTTGGCGCCGACACTGGCTCGCAATGTGGCCCCGCCCAAGGTCGCGCGTGAGCGCCTTCGTCTCTAGTGTAGCGTGCCGCGCCAGCGGCCCGCGTGAGCCGCGGCGCTAGGTCGCTGCGCCATCTCGCGCGAGACCCGTTGGGGATCGTCGCACGCCTGGGCGAGGCAGAGGCCCACAAGCGGGCTTCGGTCCTTCTCCGAGGCCCCTCCTCGTGGCAGCACTGGACTGCCGCGGACTGCCGGGGAGCTCAGCCTCCCGAGACGCCAGGGGGCGTCCCTGCCCGGGCGCCACGGGCTTGGGAGAGCGGCCCCCCGGGGGCCCCCCGCGCGGCGTGCACCGGACGCCCCCGGGGGAGCGCCGATCCGCAGGTGCGCCGCCCCGGCCTGGGCGACCTCGCAAGACGTGCGGAGGACGAGGAAGAGAGGAGGAGTGGCCTGACAGTGCGTGCCTCTCATTGCTCAAAGGATCCAGCATGGGCAAGGCAAAGCGAGCATCTCCAGGACCACTCATCAGCACGATCACGTGATGCTTGCGGGGCTCCACAGGAGGCTCATGGAGGTTGCGGAGGAGGAGGTGGAGGAGGGTCAGGACCCGAGGTGGAGGCAGCGGGTCCCCACGACGGGGCTCTTCTCAGAGGTGACCATTGACCTGAGTGGGAGGACGAGAAGGAGGAGGAGGAGAAGGAGGAGGAGGAGGAGGCGAAGGGGGAAGAGGAGGAGGAGGAGGAGGAGGAGGAGG
>CAUYUJ010004091.1:12500-49241 GCA_963575745.1 Prorocentrum cordatum | reverse complement strand
AGGGCGATGGGACTATGGGGCTGTAGGGCTATGGGGCTGTGGGGCTATAGAGCCATAGGGCTATAGGTCTATAGGTCTGTAGGGCTATAGGGCTATAGGGGCATATGGCCATATTGCTGTAGGGCTATGGGGTTATGGGGATAAAGGGCCATAGGGCCATAGGGCTATGAGCATATAGGGCTATGAGGCTATAGGGATGTAGGGCCATATGCATATAGGGCTACAGGGCTATTGGGCTATGGGGCTACAGGGCTGTTAAAGCTATAGGGAGTTAGGGCTATAGGGCTATAGGGCTATAAGGCACCCGGGCACTTGGGGGGGCCGTGGAAGTCGGTGGCAAAGCTCACCCAACCGTATGAATCCGCTCGGACATGCCCACTGCTCCTGGCCAGGCCCATCCCTTGGCCCAGGAGCGACGTGCACGCCCTCCTGGCGTGGCCAGGCAGGCACATGCGCCGCTCCTGGGCCCGGGCTGGGCCTGGCCGGGAGCAGCGGCTGTGCACAGACCTCGTCGCCCTGTCTCGGTCGGTTTCGGACCGCGCTGCCGCCGTGGACGGCCCCGGGGCGAGGAGGGCGAGGCGGGCGAGGAGGCGAGGAGAGGCAGCAGCTGCGGGGCGGGTGTGCGGCAGCGGCAGGGCGTCAGGCCTTCCTCCCTCCCCCTCTCCTCCTCCTCTTCCTCCTCCTCCTCCTCCTCCTCCTCCTTCTCCTCCTCCCCCTCCCCGTCCTCCTCCTCCTTCTGATCCCCCTCCTCGTCCTCCTCGACCCCCAGCCCACTCTCTCCACCATCCATGCCATCCACGCGGCCGGTGTGCATTTTAGCATTCTTCGCAGCGAATTTCATGTAATTATTGTATTTACCATGGGTTTCGTTGAGTTATCCGAGATGTGCATCGTCATCGTCATCGTCGTGATCGCGACGCGTGTCCGTCACCATGCCATATGACGAAAGTCGCCGCGTTGGCTAATACTGGGGCCGCTCTTTACGGTTATAGATTGGATGCGTGGTAATTTGGAAACCCAGGCCCGCGCGGGCCCGCGCCAGGATACATGTTAATTCGGAAATTCAATCGGTCGCCGCTAAAGGTTCACTTCAGTTGTTCGGTTATCATGGCTGCGCAGCTTAAGAAATCAGGAACTCCCCGCGTGGCGCGCGCGCTCGTCGTTCGCCGCCCGCCGCCCGCCCTCCGCGCACCCTCAGAGAATACGTGCAGCAGGGCCGATGTTAATTTGGAAATCGAATCGGTCGCCGATGGGTTCAATTTAGCTGCCAAGGCAACATGGCAGGGAAAACGCACACGACCCATATGAATCTGGACATATAGTCGTTCGCCGCTAAGGCATCTGAAGGTTCCAAGGCAACATGGCGGCTTCCTTATATATTTTAGGAGAAAAAAATCCCCGCGGGCAGCCCGCCGCTTGCCGCCCGCCTTCCGCGCGTCGTGGGGGGAAAATGTAAAGGGGCCAGTGTGAATCTGCAAATCCATCGGTCGCCGCTATAACGGCCCACTTCAATATCCGAGCCAACATGGTTGCTTTTCTATTGCGGATGCTCGAGAATTCTCCACGCGGCGGGCGCGCGCGCGGCGGGCGGCGGGCGGCGCGCGCGCGCAGTTCGTCGTCCGCGGCCCGTCGACCGCCGCCCATTTTCCGCGCGCCATCAAAGAAAACATGCGCCGCGGCATGCTAACTTGAACCTAGTCGCCGCAATGGGTTCATGTTGGTTTCCAGGCCAACATGGCTGCTTTCGCACTGTGGACAAGCAGGAATTCCACGCGGCGCGCGCGCGCGCTCGCCGACCGCCGCTTGCCGCCGCGCGCCATCCGAGAACGCGCGCACAATGACCTGCGCCACCAAAGGTATTGCTTTTGTTGCCAGGCCGACATCGCAGCTTTTTTTTTTCTGAGAGAGAGGGGGGGGGCGCTCGGGAATGCCCAGCGCTGCGCGCGCAGCCGTCGGCGGGCGGCGGGCGGCGCGCGCGCGTCGCCCGCGGGCCGCCGCCCGACTGCAAATCTAGCATGGGGCGATGCAGCGCCCCATGCTGCGGCCTAGAATGCAGATTTTACATGTGGCCGTCGATGATTAGTTCTGGGCGTTGTGACGGATCAGGGCGATCGGTGCACCATGCGACGCGCTGGCGCGCGCGGCAGCGGGCGCCGCCGCGCGCGCGGCGGCGGCGCCCCGCCCGCACGGCGTCTTGCGAAGCTAGCAGGTGGCGATATGTCACACCACGTTGTGGCGCAGGGCGCACGTGTAACATTTTCTGTTGTAAGAATTTCGGTCTGGGCGTCAAGATGGCCCGTGGCCGCCAGTTTTCCGCGCGCGGCGCATGCGCGCGCGGCCGCCGACGCCGCCGCGCGCGCGTCGGTGTCGACGCGCCTGCGCGCTGCATAGCAGGATTCGCAAGTGGCAGTACGTCACGTCATGTTGTGGCCCAGGACGCAACCCTTTTTCATGCGAGTTGCAAAGGCCTAGCGCCGCGCGCCCAGATGGCCCAGAACTATCGGTTCCCAATGCGGCGCCCTGACACGCGCACGGCAGTTGGCACCGCCGCGCGCGCGGCGGCGCCGCCGCGTCCGCGCGGCGCGCTGCAAATCTAGCACGCGGCCTCGGATCGCCCCACATTGTGGCAAAGGGTGTATTTTGTTACAATCGGTTGTCGCAATTTGGTTCTGGGCGTTCAGATGGCCCAGGGCCACTTGCCCCCTAGAGCTATCGGCCCATGGCGCGCGCATGGCGGAAGTGTTAACGCATGTTTCCAACATTGGTTCCTGTGCGCTCAGATTGCCGATGGCCCGCGGTTCGCCATGCGTCGCGCTGGCGCGCCCATTCCAGCTGGCGCCGCCGCGCGCGGCGGCGCCGCCGCGCCCGCGCGGCGCGTTGCGCGCCTGGCAGGTGGCAATGGATCACCGCATGTTGCGGTCGAGGGCGCCAATGGCACGCGTGGGTTGCAGAGCTTTTCTGGGTGTTCAGGTGGCTAATGGCCGCGCGTTCCCCATGCGCCGCGCTGGCGCATGCGTCGCGGCGGCGCGCTCGCGGCAGCTGGCGCCGCCGCGCGCGCGGCGGCGCCGCCGCGCCCGCGCGGTGCATTGCACGTTTCGCAGGTGGCGATAGGCCACCATGCGCCCTAGCGTAACATGCATTTGTGCACGCAGATCGATGCGTAACCTTGCGGCCCTTTCACGCGCGCGGGCGCGCGGACATGCGCGCACGTCGGGTTCTGTTTTCACCGAGCGCCGCCCCCGTAGCGGCGACCGATTGGATCTCCAATGTCGCGCGCTGTTTCATGTGAGTCACCGCGGGGTCTTGCGGCTCTTCCCCGCGCGTTCGGGCACGGGCGCCATGCGTTTGCTATGTTTTGTGTTCCCGAACATATGGGTCGCCATATGGCTGTCTAGCAGTGAAAGCCGCCATTTAGCGGTGGCTGGTTATACCTTTCCAACTTAACAAGATGTTGTATATGTACGTCAATCTGGATGTTCGCAGGACCGCCTCGCGCGCATCCGCGCGCGTTTTCGCGCGCCCTGGGTCGGGTGCATTCCATGGCGCAAGATAACGGCGTTGGCTCTGGAAAGGGAGTCGCCTCGCAACGGCGATCGATTGGAGTTCCACTTGAATGCGCAGCGTTGCATGTGAGTCAAAGAAGAACGGCCGGTTGTCTTCTCAAGCGCGTTGAAGCGCGAGCGCGCGCGTTCTCGCGCGTGGTGGGCATAGTATTCACCAGATGAGAAAAGGCGCCATGTTGGCCTGGAAACAAAGGTCGCCCCTTATCGGCGACCGCTTGGACCCCCAACCCAACGCGCAACCCCACGAGGTCAACGCAGAAACTTGCGGTGTTTTCTCATGCGCGCTTTGGGCATTGTATTCTCCGCAATGAAAGAGACCGTTATGTCGGCCGAGAAAGACAAGTCGCCCCTTAGCGGTGGCCGATCGGATTTCCCAGTTAACATGTTTTTTTCGCATGTCAAAATGGAACATTGCTGAAAGGGGAGCGCGCGCGTGTCTGCGCGGACGCGCGAACGCGCGCGTCGTGGGTTCGGCATGCCACATTTTCGCATGCTAGCACTGGCGGCCTAGAAGCCGAAGTCGCCCCTTAGCGGTGGCCGATCGGATTCCAAATTTAACATGCGGCTCCTAGTGCGCAGTCGTATAACCTTGCTGGGCCGTCTCACGCGACGGCGCGCGGGCGCGCGCGTCCAGGCGCGTTTTGGGCCTTGTATTTCCAAGATTAGAAAGGTCACCATGGTGGCCTCGAGGTCGGCCCTTCGCGCCTATGAGCGCATGTCGAACTTAACATGCTGCTTCGCGTAAGTCGACGTGAGACCTTGCGGGGCCGTCTCACGCGCGAAGACGCGCGGGCGCGCGCGCGTCCGCGCGGGCACGCACCCCCTCGGGCGTGTTGGATTTTGTATTTCCCAGGTGCAAAAGATTATGAGGTTGGTCTAGAAACTAGATGACAGCGGACCCCCAGCGGTAGCCGATCTTATTTCCAAGTGAACATGCTCCTCCACGCGTAGGTCGACATGGGACCTTGCGGAAGCGTCTCGCGCGCGCGGGCGCGCGGACGCGCGCGCGTCCGCGCAGACACGCGCGTCCTGGGTTTTGTATTTCCCAGCTGCAGAAGGTTATGAGGTTGGTCTAGAAACTACAGGTGACCCCAGCGGTGACAGATCTTATACCCAAGTTAACATGCTACTTCCCACGTAAGTCGACATGGGACCTTGCGGACGCGTCTCGCGCGCGCGGGCGCGCGGACGCGCGCGCGCGTCCGCGCGAACACGCGCGATCTCGCGCGCGTTGGGTGTTGGATGTCCCAAGTGGAAAAATATGATGTTGGTCTAGAAACTAGGCGGGCCCCAGCGGTGACCGATCACTTTCCAATGTAACATGTTCCTTCACGAAAATTGGCATGGGACCTTGCGGAAACGTCTCGCGCGCGCGTCCGCGCGAACACGCTCGTCCTCGCGCGCGTTGGGTCTTGTATTTCCCAAATCCAAAAAAGCTTGCCATGTTCGCCTGGGAGCGACAACCGCCCCTTAGCGATGACCGATCGGTTTTCCAACTTAACATGCTGTTTTGCATTTAAGCATTTTTTGATTATTGCGGAACCGCCCCACGCGCGCGGACGCGCTGAGCCGTTTCGCCTGAGATTTCCGCACAATCCATTCAGGAACCATGCTCTCGCCCAAACGCAGTCCACCACTGGGGGGGGCGGGAAACCCGAGCAGTCAGGGAGTTGTTTTTCGTGGGACTTCCTCTTTCCCCATGTGTTCCAGAGTCGTGCTCTCGCCTCAGTGCCGGAACGCGTGCTCGCGCGGGCTGGGTTTGGTATATGTTATTGTGGAAGACCGATATCTCGATATATTGGTCTAGGAACAAACGTCGCCCCGAAACGCTGACCGATTGGATTTCCATCTCAGCAGGTGGTTGTACTTGCACGTATGCTGACATCGAACTTTATGATGCCTGCTCAAGCACTACCTTTAAAGTTCTAGGAACCATGACGGTTCATATATGACTTCCCCGTTACAGGACGAGGAGTGGAACGTGGACGGGAGGACGGATACAGGGAGGGACGGCCCAGACACCACCTGAACATGGGCTGGTATCCTCGCCCCTGGTTCAGGTGGTGTTTAGGCCCCTCCTCGTCCTTTGTTATGTCGCCCCCCCTCCCTGTTCCCCCGTGCCCCAGTTCTGCCCCCTCCCCGCTGCGCCCAGGGTTCGGTAAAGGATGCCCCTTTCTCCCAGACTTAGTTTTGCAGGCCCAGCGGGCTGGGGGCCCCGCATGGGGCCCGCGCCAAAATCCGCGACCCCGCTCGCGGGCCACCCAGCTTGCAGCACGGGCCGCAGGCAGGCAGGTGGAACCTTCCCCCGTCGTTGGCGTCGTCGCCGCCGTCGGCGTCGTGGTCGTTCCTCCTCCTTCCCTTCCTCTCCCTCCCCGAGGAGCCCCATAGAGGGCTCCGCCGAAGCCCCAGTGGCAGGGCTCGCATGGCGCCACCGCGTTCATTTCGGCACACCCGTCACCCTCCTCAGTTCTCCTCCCTCCTGCTCCTCATCCAGCTCCTCCTCCTCCTCCTTCTTTTTCTCCTCCTCCTCCTCCTCCTCCTCGTTCAGGAGCTGTCAGGGCCCAAAACCCGAGCGAGCTCCCACAGCGCCGCATGCCATCACGACCACTGATGTGCGAGGCGTAGAGGGCGGCACGCGAGGGCCAGGGCCGACTTGGGACAGTTCCTGCTAGACACGATCTACTCCACCCTCCCATCGTACATATTGCCGCAATGAAGCTGATTTACCACAACGTTCAATGGGCAGATTTTACGAGACTGGAGGAGATATCCACACACACAAAATGCACGGACTTTGTGATATGTATAGGAACAGGACGATGGGCTGAGAGCGCTGACATGACGGCCACCCAATGTCAACTGCCCAACCACAAGTGCGTGCAGATGGGCTGGCGCAAGTCGCGCACATCGAACAACTCCTGCGGGCTGGCGGTCATGCACGGCAAGCGCGCACAGGGATCGCTACAGCAGGTCGCAGTGCCGCCGACAAAGCTGGGGATCACAGGCAGAGTGGGCATGGTGAGATTTGCGATGCAGGGCTTGTCGATCGCCATCTTCCCGATCTACGTACCGCCGAAGGGGATGGCAGCAAATACTCTTCGACAGGTGACAAAAAGAATTCTTCGTTGGATATCAGACGAGATCGACAAACTGGGACATGCATGTGTACCGATAGTGGCAGGAGATTGGAATTGCGGGTTTGGATACCAAGTGGACCAGACGGGCAAGAGATTTGTGCAACATGATAGTGAAGAGATTGGCACGGCCGAACTGACACACGAATCGCAAGTATCACGTCTGGTTCGGGACTTTCTGGAGGAAAATCACCTCAGCATGTTCGACACGTACTGGAAGACGGGGCCTACCTTCTTCAAAGGACCCCATAGTAGTAAGATAGACCACGTAGCGGGACCAGCAGCCATGAGAGGACGTATACAAAGACTGAACACACTACTGGGGCTGGGAAGGCGACTACAACGATATATAAGTACACACCTCCACGACCATGTCCCAGTGCTGATGGAATTAGACATCAAGCCGCAAGAGGTCTTCCATGGCAAGTACACCCCCGCCGTCAACAGAGACCTTATGATGGCCGCATATACCAGCGGAAGGGGACGTCTTGAATATCTCAGAGCGCTGGAACAGGAGGTGACCGACATCCCAGAAGAACAATGGCGAGAAATATGGGATCGAGGTGACGTTCAGGCAGCGTGGGACAAGCTCTCGGAAAGCATACGCAAGGCAATGCAGCAGGTCTTCCCAGCCAAGAAGCAGGACATAGTGGACTACGAAGGTCACAGGAAGAGAAGAATGGAACTACTGCGACTGCGTGGGCGGCTACGGGAACAACTTCATGCTACGGGGCTGAAGAGTTTTACAGAGAATGGAAGCACAGCATTCGATGAGATAGAGGACGAGCTACGCCGACTATCGCGCAGAATGCAGACGTTACGTAAGGAACAGAAGAAAGAAAAGATGGAGACACTAGCTGCAGAGATTCTCCAGGCTTGGAAGCAGGGAAGACATGCTGAAGTACATCGGCTGAGGGTTCAACTTGCGGGACGAGGCCGAGGACCGAAAAAGAGGCTACTGTTTGCACCACGACAGAGTATGACGCTGAGTGAATGGAAGGATGGTCTTGGAAGCAAACCTCACGAAGGAGGAATGGACTGCAGACAGATAGATTGGGACGAGTGGATTGCAGACAAGTCGTTCATGCCCCACATATACGGTTCGCATGAACTGACAGAACACGTGCGACAGGACAGAGCTGGTCAAATCACATATCTGCGACGTGCGCCCAAGCGGCGTGCGGGCCCCGCATGGGGCGTTTTGGCCGAGGCGTTGGGCATGGGCATCGACGCGAGGCGCTACACCAACGAGCATGACAGGAAGTACGTGCCAGTCAATTTTTCTCGTCGTTATAATGATCTACTGGCACTTATTCGGCTCACGGGAGCCTTTCCTCTCACCGCCATTAGATCGCAGGCGTATGCAGCGCCCAAGAATAATTCCAAGCAGGGGATTAAGGGCCAGAGAATCTTGCACTGTTTTGACTCTTTTGGCATGTCATACTTCGGACACCTCCAGAGGACATCTCGAAGACCAAAGGCGCCAGATTTCGCACACGGGGGGATACGAGGTCGTCGGAGAGAGGGAGCCATCTTGAGTTTATCTGCGGCCTGCTGGAGATGCCGCACAGCACGAATAAGTCACAGCATGTCCAACTACGATGGCACGAACGCATTCGCATGCACGGCACGTGACAAACTGCAAGCACATCACCACCGCTGCAGCAGAGCAGAAAACACGCACCTCATGATCCAGGCGATAGACAACGCGAGCATACACATTAATGCAATAAACGGTGAAGCCGATTTCTTGCCGCAGACTGGCACAACAATGGGACACTCTCTTGCAGCAGGAGATTTTATTGATATTTACTCACCCTCTGTGAGCGAGTGGAACTCGTATCTGGGGGAGGCAGATTACTCTTACTCCCTGCTGCGTGGCCAGTGTCCGATCAGCAAGACCACCGTGGACATAGGCATTGGACTTTTCGTTGATGATGTTTCCAGAGTACACGTACATGCATATGCACCGAACGCGAAGTATATCACACAGCAGCTCAACCACGCGACGCACACACTGCAGCAGCACATCAACACGAACGGGCACCACCTGAACATGGATAAGACGAACCACATGATCGCACTTGCAGGCGCAGGCTCTTTTGAGGCGGCCAGGGAACTTGGGAGACAGAAAAAGGTACAGGGAGAAATACTTCGGGAAGTCAGGGTCCTTGGACCGATCATCAGCTTCGACGGGGTCCTCAGGACAGAACTCAAGAGCCGCATCAGAGGAGCGCGTGCAGCATGGCGTTCGCTAGGACAAGTATGGCACGAGCACCTCCCGTTCAAGATGCACCGCATGTTTTTCTTATGCTTTGTTTACAGCGCAGCGATCACAGGTCTCACAGCTTTCGTTTTGCCGAAGGAGTTTACGGACGAGATTGACTCGACACTCGCCAAGCTCCTCAGATGTCTCATGAAAGGCAGTGCGGCTACAGAATATGATAACGGACGAGTACGGACGATTTCCAACAGCGAAGTTTTTGATCATTGGAAGCTTAGCCGCACTGCCACAGAGCTGAGAATTCAGAGAATACGCTGGTGGCAGCAAATTTCGAGGGAGCCTGACAACCATCGTCATGTGCTCACGGCCATGTTCGGGACAACAGAGCTCGACATGCAGCTGGGCAGGCGCAGGCTCAACCAAGTTGGCACGCTGACAAAATACAGTACTCCTTGGGCAGTGCAGTGTCTTGAAGATATGAAGTTTGTTGCGCAGTTTGCGCGCGACTTTGATGAAGCATGGACTGATAAGGAAAACGTCCTCTTGCCGTTCCAGGACTCCACCCTCAGTAAGATCTTTGTGAAGTTAAACATAGGCTCCCTGAGGCCCCTTATGAGCACGAAGAACATTACAAAGTGGAACAAGGTACTACAAAAACTAGGACTTCGGGAGATTTCGGAGGAAAATGCGATCAAGATGGGGATTCTGGAGGTACAGAGTAACGTTAGCAGCAACAGCAGCATCGCAGAGGAGTTCATATGCACGCACGAGAACGAAGACGGCACTATATGCGCAAGCACGTTCAACAGCATGAAGGCATTAACAGCACATGTGACGCACGCACACAAGATGAGGAATCTATATGCGCTACTGGTTACGACAAATGTTTGCCCGTGGTGTCGCACAGCCTTTGCGAGTCGAGCATCATGCCTGCGACACGTTCGCACAATGTCTCAACGGTCTCCTCGTTCTTGCCCGACCCGATCAACGTCATTTGCTTTTCGGTTCGATGAATTACCAGTGTACTACTGCGGCTTCTGCCGCCACGAGGATACCGAACTACACAGCCATCTGGACCACGTGCAGCAGCACGCGCCTGGCCCTGTCAAAGCACAGCATCAGCCGAGTCACGAGCCGCAGGGCGACGAGCACGATGTGGCGATCGTACGGAGAGAGAAGCGGAGGAAGACCACGATCGGAGACGATGGACCGCGACGCCAGCGCATCACAGTCACCCAGCAAGTACGGAGGTGGCAAGGGGAAGAAACTCAATGGCAAGTCGAATGGATCCGCCAACGAGGTGAGCAAGGACGACGAGATGGTGACGATCGAGAAGCTGTGCCTCAACAACGCACAAATCGTGCGACAACTCTCGGGCAGCTTGTGGGACTTCTACCTGGTAGAGGGAGAGCACACGCCGTCGGAGGCGGGAGCCAACGAGGGCCAAGAGTACGCCAACAAGGTACAGAACGGAGCGAAGAACATGGGCTCGCCGCACGTGTACATCGGAGCGACGTTCTTCGAGGAGCTGGCCAGCCTGACTACTACGCCGTCACCGTACAAAGAGACCCTCGAGCAGTTCGCCATGCTGATCAACGTCATCCACGTGGACCATTTCGGGGACATACTGCCGTACTTCAAGGTCAAGAAGGCATACAGCGAGGCAGGGATGGGCACGAGATGGAAGATACACATTCTCTTCAACGCGCTGGCGATGAGCCCGTGGACGGAGGAGAACGAAACCAAGATCAACCAGCAGCGCGAGGCACAAGGACAGACGCCGATCAAGCTGGAGCAAGCTCAGACCTACCACCTACGCCAAGCGACACACGTGGCCATCACGAACAGCGGGGGCAATGCCATCGTGGGGGCGCCGCCGCCGAGTGCACTGGAGCGCCGCCTACAGAACTACCTGCGCGAGAGGCTCGCACACAGGTGAGGCAGACAGTAGGTCGATCAGCAGCCAGCAAGCAGGCAGCAACCAACGAGGCAAGCAAACAGCAAGTAAAAATTCACGAGCTTAGGCAATTAGCAGCCAAAGGCAGCGTGAGGGCAGCAGAGCTGCTCTCGAGACTCGGCAAACGCAAATGACTGTCTGGGGGTGTGTGGGGGGAGCTGTCTGGAGGAACATTTGCGCAGCCGAGACTCGTGCAGCGGCCCGTAGAGTAGCTAGAAGTATCACGCGTATAGGCCTCGGGGCCTTGCGGACTATGAGATTTGATGAATACACAGGCTCACGCCAGGACGTGCCAGCAGCCCTCATGGAGGCCTTGCGAAGGGTCATCCTCTCTTTTGTTGGGCCTCCTGTCATTTCTCTTGTATAGGGCCTCCTTTCCTCAGAACAGTGCTGCCCAGCAGCTCACATCGGACTTCCTCCGAGGCTGCTGAAGCACTGTATAGAGATGAATGTGCCCAGACGAACGGGCAGAGATCGGCTTTGGGGCGGGAGTTGGTGTTGGTGGTGGGGGGTGGGAGTGGTTCCTTCATAATGCAGCGACGAGTAGAAACGACCGGCTTCGACTCAGGCAAATAGCGTTTCTTCCGACCCAAGTGCGGTGGGGATGGGCCACAGTGTCATAAACCACCGCCCTGGACTGAGTGTTTTGAGTATGGACACAGGGGGTTCGGCCCTGAGCCGAAGTGGGCCCAAGGCCTCGTCGGTCAAGAGGGTCCCACAGGCTCCCTCGAGTGTCCGCCTTTAAACCTGCCAGCAGTAATCCGACTCGCTGAAAGCGAGTTACACGCGAATCGAGTTTCCCGACCCGAACCGCGCCGCTGCCGAGGCTCTCGACTCGACTCGACTCCTCCTCGTTCTCCTCCTCCTCATCCCCCCCCTCCTTCTCTTCCTCCCTCTTCTTCTCCTCCTCCTCATCCTCTTCCTCCCCCCCCCTCCTCGTCATCATCAGCATTATCAGCATCCCCATCATGGTCATCATCATCAACATCACCAGGATCACCACCATCATCATCATCATCAACATCATCAGAATCATCAGCAGCATCATCATCATCTGCATCATCATCAGCATCATCATCACCATCCTCATCATCATCAGCATCACCACCATCCTCACCATCATCATCATTATCACCATCCGCCTCCTCCTCCTCCTCCTCGTCCTCGTCTTCGTCATCCTCCTGCTCCTCCTCCTCCCCCTCCTCGTCCTCTCCGCGCTCCTCCTCGTCCTCGGCGGGAGGTGCAGGTTACGCAGCCTGCCATGGAACCCGAGCCTTGGGGTTCCTCCCGCCGCCGCTGCCCTTCTCCCCCCTCATTTTTTTCCCGTTCGGGGCGGGGGTTCCCTGGTGCGCGGCTAGGCGGTCTTCGTGGGCCCCTGGCGACCGCCGCGCAGGAAAAGCCAGTGGCAGCATAGGGCACGGGGGCTGCCTGGGACGCCAGCGGCCCCGACCGATGCCCTTTCCCACCCCCTCTCCCCGCAGCGTGGAAGGGGGCGCCCCCTGGGCGCAACGCCGTCCAGGGAGGCTTTGCGCCATGCGAGCGTCCTCTGAGGGTGTCGCCGCCCCTCAGTTGCATCGTGGCTGCACTGTGGATGTTAAAAATCGTCCTCCCCGTCCTCCTCGTCCTCCTCGTTCTCCTCCTCCCTCCCTCCCTGCCTCCTTCGCCTCCTTCCCTCCGTCCTCTTCCTCCTCCTCCTCCTCCTCCTCCTCCTCTTCCTCCTCTTCCTCCTCCCCCACCTCCTCCTCTTCCTCCTCCTCCTCCTCCTTCGGCTCTTCCTCCTCCTCCTCCTCCTCACCCCCGCCAGCTTTCTTCATTGTGTGCGAACGCAAAGCGTTTGGAACACGGAGCCGTGGTATCGAACGCGAAGCGTTTAGATAACGGATTCGAGTTTGTCTTCGTCGTTGCGCCCATGGGCACGCGTTCGACCACTGTTATTCGCGAGCAGCGGCCCGCGCAAGTGAAACCATGTGAAACTACCGATGGAGGCCAGCCATACATGTGAAACGTGTGAAACGAACGATACAATATGCAACCATGTGAACATATTGAGGCACTTGTTGCGTGTGAAACTATCGATGCAAATGACGCTATGCGAAACTAAAGTGTCAACATGAATTCATACATCCACTTCGTCAACCACGTCTCCGTGAATTTAGGGCGGAACAGTCCAGACGCCCTAACCTTGCTACAATAATTCTCCGATTCGTCTGTGAAATTGGCCGTGCAACCTGGGTTCCCGCTCCATTCCGCTTGCTGGCGCATGTGGCATCCGAACGCGTGCCACTTCATGGCTACTGGATACCCGTTTTCGACCCACTTGCGAAAGCACGCGTCCGTCAGCTGACCAAGCTGGGCCAGCGCAGCTGGCGACATCTGTCGGGGCCCTGACCTGCAAAGGTTGATGTACCCAACCATTGAATTACCACACTCCAGCAACGCTGAGCCTGCTCCAGCGTTTGAACGGTTGATGAGGGCGGCCCCGCCCTTGACTTCCAACAGGTGGACGAAGGCGGGCAACAAATACCTCGTCCTGGCAGCTTTCAAAGCGATCTTTGGGTTGTCACTTGTCACGTCAACCTGTGCCGTTGAAATGCTGGTCACGCGAACGTCGGTTGGTGTTCTGTGCTGCTCATAATATAGATCAAGGGCTTGCTGCAACTCAATGTCCGCACTGTCTGGCTCCAACTCGTTCCAATATCCGAAGAATCCCACCTTTAACAGCTCGACCAATACACGGGCGATGAAATACTGGGCGATTCCTAATTCCACCAAGTGCATGGAATCGTAAATGAAATGTTGGGCAGTCAGCCCCTTGATCCCCATCTGGCCTGGGATGTCCATGAGCCTGTTCACGAACAGAACGCCATTCTGAGGGCGACGATAGAACCAACATCGTCGCTTCGCTGGCGGAAAATCACACAAGCGCTCTCCATGCACAAAGTCGGGCTCGCCGATGAAGGTCGGTTCCAAGCGGTCTCCCCGTTGGGCGTCTGGCAAGCCGTCAAGCTTCCGCTTTAGCACAAGGCCGCCCTTCCCGCGCCGCCGATCCAGATTCCTCAAAAGGACAGGCGCCTGCGCCTCGGCGAGTGGCACATCGAACAAGCAAGTCCTTGCGATGTCGCAAAACCACTGGCGGGGCCGAGGCGCAGCTGTTTGGCCCAATTGGTTGAGGCCGTCCTTGTGCACGAAACGCCGCAGGCACCCGTGCCTGGCACGATGATGGGGCATGCCGAGTGTTTTCGGAAACTCGTCGAGGTCCGCGCACACCTCGACGCAGACAGCTCTTATCAATTCTCCAGTGTCGGCCCTGTCGAACAGAGGCGCGTTCGCAACGAGAGCCCTTCTTGACCCAGCGGGCCAGGCTCTGCCGTTCACGTCCGTGGATGGGAACGAGCCGCTCGCAGACACGTTGAACACCCATGATATCGTTTCAAGCAACTTCTGGATAGCGTGGGCCCCTCTGCAGCCGCATTTGCACATGGGGCTCCCTGGGTAGGATCCAAGTGGTATCCGTTGCTTTTGGCCAATAACAGACGCAAAAAACCGCGCGCCATTGTAGCGACCTTGCGCGCTCAGCGTCACATTCTGCCCCCTGTCATCCTCATCAGTTTCCTCCTCCCTTGCTTTCTTGTTTACGCTGGACCGACCTTAGCTGCAAGATGTGGCGCTGTAATTCCTTAGCTGCATCTTCCTTGTCCTCCTCCCCCCCTTCCCCCTCCTCCTCATCGCCACCCGCCTCCTCGTCATCCTGTTCCTCTTCCTCCTCATCCCCCCTCCTCCTCCTCTTCCGTCTCCTTCTCCCGCCTTCTCTGCCTGCGCCTCCTCCGCCTCCTCCCCCTCCTCCGCCTCCTCTTCGTCCTCCTCCTCCTCCCCCTTCTCCTCCTCCTCCCCCTCCTCCCCCCCCTCCTCCTCCTAATCCCCCTCCTCCTCGAATTTTGCGCTTGGGATCGGCGGCAGGGACCATCGAGCGCTTATATATTCAGCGCAGAAGCATGCCCGTCGATTCGAGCGTAATCGAGAAACAACCTGAGAGGGATGATGTTTTCCCCACCGCATGTGCGAGCGAGTTCGTTGTCCCAGAAACTCTCGCAAAGGATCCGAGGGTTGGATCGGTGACTGAGAAACTCATGGCTTTTCTTTGGAAACAAGAGTGCGAGGACCTCATACACAGGCAAAAACGGCAATGGTCTCAGTTTTTTTTTCTGCTTCCTGACATGAACGGGCGCCTGAATCCACATCGAGCTCTCTTTGGCCACAACGTCAAATCCCAAAGCTGTCTTCAACGCTCGAGTTGAATTCCTGCTATGCGCCAGGTCACGGCCGATGTCTGCAACGCCTTGCCCACCAGCTTTACTAATCAAATGCGATAAATGAACAGCCATGGCCGCCGTCAACCGCCCCGAGAGGTACAGCCCCAACAACGTACCCCTCAGCACCGCACCATGGTCAGTATTGTCGGGCGGCGCCTCGAGCAGACTAGGTGCTTTCCTCCTGGCGTCGGCCACGCCGCCCGACATCGAAGGCGAAGACAAGATCTGCCGCGCCCTGGTTCTCAGCTCAGCGCGGCGCTTGCTCTTCGGGCTGGGTGGCTTCGAGGAGGGGCCATTCGCAGCGGCCCGACTCGCTGTCGGGCGGGCCATGCTCCAGAATGGAATTCCCACGGGACTTGGCCAAAATGGCTACGGATGGACGTCGCGCCCCGATATGGTGGCAAGCTTTGACTCCAGATCCGCCCTGCGTTGGCTTTTCTTCCAACTTAGAATTGCGTCGGGAATCCACCTATAAGAGGACGAACAAGTAAGGCGGACATTTCTGCACCCAGCGTAACGTAGGGCGGAAATCCACAGAAGTAGGGCGGAAACAGCAGCAGAAAAGTAGGGCGGAAATGGCAAGCCCTACCCACGAACTTCCCCAAAGCAGGGCGGATCTGGAGTCAGGGAGGTGTCGCGGCGCACCTGTCAGCCAAGGTGCCAGCGCGCACCCTTAAGCCAAGTGGGCACGCCTTCGAGCCACGGGAAACGGGTGGCCAACCACGGCAGAACGCCTTGCGAACGGCACATGCAGGGAGGGCAGTTTGTGCGCGTTTGTCGCGAACCTTGTGCGGATACCCCAAGGGAGATGGTGTTTGCGTTGTCGTGCTTGTTGTGGTGTTGCTTGTTTTTTTGTGCGCTCATGGGCCTCGGCTGTCGATGCCTGCTTTTTGTTATTGTGTTGTTTGGTGCTTGCTTTGTGCGCGCTGTCTGCTTGCTGTGTTGGTGCCTGCTTTGTTGGCGCTGTGTTGTTGGTGCATGCTGTTTGTGCCTGCTGCATTGGTGCCTGCTTTGAGCAAGTGAGCGTGGCACTGAGGAATGCGACTCGTGTGTGTGTGTGTTTGTTGATGCCCGTTTCTGGTGTGTACCTTTCTTTTCCCGTGTCGCCCTGCCCCAGTTCCAGCACCTCCACTTCGTGCTCCTCCTCATCTTCCTCCTCCACCCCCAGATTCCCCACCTCCTGCGCCTCCTTCTCCTGCCCCACTCTTCTCTTTGGCCAGCTTGCAGAGGCCAGACACCACGTGAGTTGCATGCAGAAGCGTGCCCGTCGACCCTTGCGCAACCGAGAACTCAGAGAAGCATGATTTTTGATCCACCTCACGCGTGAACATGTTCAATGCCACTGAACGGATCGCAAAGGGGCCGAGGCTTGGATCGGTGAGCGAGCATCTCAGACCGTTCTCTTGGAAACAAAAATGGCGGGACATGATGCACTGGCAAGAACGGCGAACCGCTCAGCGCTGAACTGTTTTGCTTCACCACCTGCACGGGGACCTCAATCCACATCGATGGCTCTCATTTTTCCATACTTTTTGGCAACCGTGAAAGGGTGAGCTGAACTAACGTGGCATCCGCCAACCTCCCCGAGAGGTTACGCCTTTTACCACGCCTGGCGCTCGGGCGCCCATGGTCCGAAATAGATGCTACGCGCAGCTCGGCCTAACCCGCTGCGCACGGCTGCGATAGACGTCGCGCCTCGATCCACAGGCAAGGGACCATGGCACACATTTGACCCGAGATGCCACGGCACACCATCTAGCCAACGGCGGGCGCGCCTTCGAGCGGCATGAAAAAGATGGCACCGCAGCACCTGCTGGGAAGGCACCTGGTTGGACACGCGTGGAAACCACGGGAAACCCACTTGCAAATGGCACTTGCAGGGGTAGCAGCTTGCGTATGTGCGTTGTGGATGCGTTGTGGGTAGGTGCTGAATCGTTTCTTTTTTTCTGAGCCCTAAACGGTGCATGTATACAGTTAGTAGACGTAGGGCAAGAGGGGAATCTGACCGATGTGTGTTATGTTCGCGTCCCGCAATGACGCTCGTGCGTGTTATGGTTATACTATGTCTGCGTGTGGTGCTGTGTTATTGCTTTATGTGCCTGAATGTGGCGTCCAAGCTACAAGAAGAAACTTGAGTGGAAACGCTCGTTCACGGCGAGTATAGCGCAAATCGCCGCGGCCAGAGTGGCCTCCGATACAGGGCAGGCACACATCAGCGCATGGAGCCTATCGCTCCAGCCCGATGGGGCACTCTTGAAAGCCAGGCTCACACAGGCCTGCCGTCTCCTTGTCCTCACCTTCCTTATCCTCCTCCCCCTCCTCCTCCGCCCTCCCGAATCCTCCTTTTCTTCCCCTTCCTCCTCCTCCTCCTCCCCCACCGTCCTCCTCCGCCTCCTCCCCCGTCCCTCCGCCCTCCCCCCCTCCGCGTCCGTCCTCCTGGTTCACCGCCTCATCAGTTTCCCCCCCAGGATCGATCATGATCCCCATTCGTCCCATGCACCCTCGTCCTCGCCATTGCCTATCTTCTCAATGTTAGCTCCACCTCCTCGTCGTCCTCCTCTTCATCCTCCTCCTCCTATTCCTCCTCCTCATCCTCCTCCTCCTCCTCCCGAGTCACTGCTCGGTGGCTCAGCCCGAGTCACTGCTGGAACCACTGCTGCTGCTCTTGTGCTTGGGCTTGCCGACGGCCTTCGGCTTCGGCGTGATCTTCGGCTTCGGCTTCGGCTTGGGCAGTGCCTTGATCACGACCTTGGTTCTTCGGCGGCGGCTGCGCGGGCTCCGACTCGCTCGAACTCGAACTGCGTTTCTTCTTGCTCTTTTTCTTGGAGTCCTTGCCCTTTTTCTTGCTGCTAGTTTTGGAAGTCTTGTCCCTGTCCTTGCCATGTTTTTGTCGTCCTTGCTGTTATTTTTGGAGTCCTTGTCCCTGTCCTTGCCCTTGTCCTTGCCGTCCTTGTCGTTCTTCTCGTCCTTGTCGTTCTTGCCGTCCTTGTCGTTCTTGTTATTTTTCTTGTCGTGCTTGCCCTTGCTGTTTTTCTTGTCGTGCTTGCCCTTTGCGTCCGAGGAGGTGCTCGAAGCTCTGGCCTGGCGTTTTTCCTTGTGGTGGCTCTTCTTCTTGGCCTTCCCGGACGCGCTGGAGCTGGGCGAATCCCCGCCAGTGCTCTCGGAACCCAGCTCGGGCTCCTGCTCTTCCTCATCCTCGTGGGCGTCTTCCTCAGCGCCAGGCACCTTCTCCTCGATTACCATCTCGGAAGCCTTCCTCGGTTGCCAGGAGAGGGGCGAGGAGGTTCGGAGGACGAGGAGGAGGTCCCAGTGCGAAGAGGGCGGCGTTAAAGGCAAGTGGGGGGGGGGGGGGGGGGGGGGGGGGGGGGGACGGGGCTTGGGGAAACATCTGACAGTCGGCCGAAGCGTACACCCAGAGCAAAGCATTCTCCAGTGTAAACCCAGAGCTAAGCACTATCGACCGACAGTCAATCGTCGGAAGAAAAAGTTTAAGATCTGGTGTCTAGGTCGTGGGCAAGCGTATTCACCAGAGCTCTGGTGTACTTATGTGTACATATGCGAACCAGAGCAGACACATGTTTCTGCAGAGACTCATAATTTACCAAAATTGAGCATCGAACGTGCATGCATAGTCGTTCATGCACGCATCTCCATCTACACATGCACGTTTACATTCATATACACCTAGATGCATGCCTTTCGTTCTATACAGGCTCACATTTTTGGATATGCATATAAGGTGCATACATTTGGAGGGATACATCTGTAATCGTCCTACCTGTCTCCACGTTAGTTTGAATGTCGGTGTCCTGCTGCCGAACCTCTGGAACTTGCGCTCGAAATAGTGCACGCGGCAGCTACGTTTCTCGCATTTCTTGAGAAGGCTCTGCCTAGTAGCCCACCGTACGTAGTTCACACCATGCTCATTGCTCTTGAACATGTCGATCAGCTCCTCCTGGCTGTAGAAGGATCCCTCGCTCTCTGTCTCTGACCTCGCGGAGGTGATCACTAGTTCGGAAAACTGACGGGCAGGGTAGGCAGGGGGAGTGGCGTATGAGGATTGGGGGCAAGGAGGGGGGGTGATGATAATCATGATGATGTTGAGGATTATGACGACGATGATGGTTATGTTGATGATGCTGATGCTGCTGATGCTGATGCTGCTGATGGTGATGATGATGGTGGTACTGATGAATGGTGGTTATGCTGATGATGATGATTATCATAATAGTGTTGGTGATGATGAGGATACTCACGATGATGATGACGACGATGCTGCTGATGATGCTGATTATGCTGATGATGATGATGGTGATGATGGTGATGACGATGATGATACTGCTGATCATGATGGTTATACTGCTGACGGTGATGATGATGAAGATGCTGCTGATGATGATGACGGTGATGATGATGATAATGATGGTGATGATGATGACGATGATGCGGATGATCATGATGATTATGATGGTACTGATGATGATGACAATGATGGTGGTGATGATGATGGCGATGATACGATGTTGATGCTGGTGATGGCTATGGCGATAGCGAGGATGGTGCTGATGGCGATGATGGTGCTGAGGCCGATGATGGCGATGCTGATGATAGTGATGCGGATGATGATACTGCTGATGACGAGGAGGAGAAGGAGGAGGAGGAGGAGGAAGGGCGGGAGGAGTCGGAGGAGGTGCAGGAGGAAGGGGAGAAGGGGGAGGAGGCGGAGGAGGAGGAGCAGGAGGAAGAGGAGGAGGAAGAGGAGATGAGGACGAGGAGGAGGGGGGCAGGGAGAGGAGGAGGAGGAGGAGAGGAGGATAAGGGGACGAGGAGGAGGAGGAGACAAGACAAGACAGATCACTTACGAGCCAATTGGTCACTGTCTTGCTGGGGGGGGGGGGGGGGGACCTGAAAAGGCTTGAAATCAGTTCGACTGAGAATGTGAAGATGGCTCTGCGGGCGCTGTGTGAGAGCGCCTACCAGCGGCCCTGCGGAGGGATTCCTCTGGTCTGGCCTACAGAGGGGCCAGGCGGGGGCAAGCAGCCCCTCAGAGGCCCTCCAGAGGCACCCCATCCCCTGAGAGCTCTAGGTGCGAGTCAAGTGGTCGCAATCCTAAAATATATTATCCTTCTGGCGCGGCCTGTGCGAGGAGGAAGAGGATGGGGATGAAGACCCCTCCCTCAAGCAACTCTGGCCCGAGCGGGGGCGGGGGGGGGGGTTGCAGGGTGGTCTCTGCACCATACTCCCTCCTTGTCACATTTTGTGCGCTTCTACTTGGCCAGTCCTCGCACCGCCTCGCGGTGCTTGCGCGGTGCTTGGGGGGCAACTCGCAGGCTGGACAGGCACAGATCATCGGCGTTATGGATCCTAATGTCTTGGGGTACTGGGAGGCATCAGACGTAGACATCAGTGTACTGGAACAGCGCCATGCTCAAGCCTTGCGGGAACTAGGCGTCAGCGTGCGAGAACGAGATGTACTTGACCTTTTTGGGTCAGCCCTTACAGTGGTGCCGTCTGTGGTTGTGGTATCCTGCATCTGTCCGCCGCTCTCGTTTCGCGATGACCTCGATGGTCTCTTGCATCGATGCCTAGGTCAGAGGCAGATCGACGCTACGACCCGCAGGCTCCTCTACGGCCAGCTCATATACGAGGCCCTCCATGGTCAGCTTCCGAACGCCACGATCATAGAGATTTCACGGCGCACGGACTGCATGCGGATCGCCGCGGTGCCCAGTTTCACGGCTTCATTACGCCCGATCCCGAATTACAGACCCATGGAAGGGGTTGCGCACAGTGACCCAGCGGCGGCCTTGCGCCCGCTCGTCCACGGGAGTGATTTGGTCATGCGAGGCACTCAGGATGGGCCGTTTCAGCTTCGCAACTATTTAGAGCCAGACGGAAGCTTCAATTTAGAAGCGCTGGTGCTTCAAGCCACTGTATGGCGCTGGCATGTTGCTTTCACAGCTCAATGGGACGGTTCCATGTGCCACTCCTGCGCAGTTGCTGCCTGCAGGGCTTTGGGAGCCGCTGCCATCCCGATGGAGCCAGCGCCTTTCCTGTTGCGCAATCACGAGTTTCGTCGCATGAGTCGTTGGTCAGGGCCGTACGCCTCGTACTGGGATCATGCCGTGGATCACCAGATGGAGCGAGTTTTGGACGAGCAGCTCGCAGCAGTCAGCGCGGACACGGTCGTCATCAATAGTGCCGACGAGCTTGCGAGACGCACCCAGCCGAGGGCCAAACTCAATGCCGCTGTCATGTGGATGTTTGCGGAGCGCTGCACATTCTCTGCTACAGAGCCGACATCGGGTGCTGAGAGGGAGGCTCAATAAATTTGGGCTCACGTTGTCGTTGCCTGAGGGTATTTCAATTCAAGTTTAGATTGGCCTCAGTGGGTGAGATCATTGGAGCCTCTTGCTGTTGCTTGTGGAATTTGAGGTTGCCCTGTTGGGCCGAGTCGAGTTGATCCGATTTCAGTTTTGTTGGTGTGCTCCCTGTGTGTTGGGGAACTTGATCAGGTTGTCTCAGTTCTGTTATGTGTATTGCCTGTCGTTGCAGACGGGAGAACACATTTGCAGGGCGTTGGCATTTTCTGATACTGAGCGAAAGGTGTGTTGTGCATCGCGATTCTCCAGCTCTGTTGCTTACTTTGTGGATGGGGCATGACATATGGTGAACACATTGTTGCATAAGAGTTCTGTCGTTTGCCGCGCCTCTTGTGCGTGCGTGGGCGTGCGCGCGGGCCGTGCGTGCTCACCTATAAGAGGCTTGCTTGCTTCGCACCGCGATGGGTCCCATTCAGCATCAGCATTATCAGCATCCCCATCATGGCCATCATCATCAACATCACCATGATCACCACCATCATCATCATCAGCATCATCAGCAACATCAGCATCATCATCATCTGCATCATCATCATCACCATCATCATCACCATCAGCATCAGCATCATCACCATCCTCACCATCATGACCACCAGCATCGCCCCCATCATCATCGTCATCATCACCATCGTCATCATCATCATATTCACCCGTATCAGCAGCAGTATCATCAGCATCATCACCATCATCAGCAACATCCTCAGCATCAGCATCATCACCCTTTGTCCCCGTCCGTCGTACAGGCCTCGGGAAAATAGCGAACACTCATGACACAGTCATCTGTGAACGCCTCCCCCTCCCCCCAATGTTCAAAGTTGGCGGTGGGTCTGATAAGTGGCACCTCGACCGCAGTCTTCTCCCGCGCGTGCCAACCTTGAGTTTGGGGGGCAGGGGGGGTGTTCACTAATTGTTTTCCTCTACCGCATCCACTCCCCCTGCCTACCCTGTCCGTCAGTTTTCCGAACTCGTGACCGCATCTCTTTCCTGGCCTTCAGGACGGCCCCCGCTTGGTCGAAGCTGCACTGCGCCCTCTCCCACGTGTCCCTCAGGCTCTTGAGCACCTTCACAGGGCGCAGTAGGAAAGCTGGCGAGGACGCGGGTGGGAGCGGAACGTTTGTGAATATGGTTACGTCCATGCGTGCGTTTATGCGTGTGTATGTACACGTATACGTGCATGTACATGAATAGGTGTGTGCATAGTCCTATGCGTATGTGCATGTATATGCATGCACGTTTGGGCTCGTGTGTTGGCGTGTGCGTACACATGGATACGACATGGTGTATGTATGTTGGTATGCGCATACGTATGGACAGCGGCAACTGTCGGTACCATGTACACGTGGATGGGCATGTGCACGTGTATGTACACGCAAGCGCACACACAATTTTCAATGCAAGTGCAAGTGTATGTTCATATGTATGTGCGTGTGTGTTTGTGTATATATATATATATACACACGCTTGGGTGCTCGCGAATGTATACGCGTGTGCCTAAAACGGTGTACGCATACAACTACACATGTGAGTGCATGCGTACGTAGATTCCCCCCTGCGCCTTTATCCTCGTCCTTTTTACCTCCGCCTCCCTGTCCCTCTCCTGCTGTGGTAGGTCGGCGTATCTTCTTCTCGCCGCCCACTTCCTGCTCCTTAGCTTGATCCTCCGCATCCTCCATGTCCGCCCCTCTTCCTCCTCTCCCTCAAATTTGTTTGACCGCGTCGCCTTGCGAGTGTGTCCCGAGCGGTACCGTTCGATGAACAGCTGTCCCTCTTCGGTCACCTCGCGGCGGTTCCCCTCCGCATCCTCCAAGTGGCGCAGGAACATCCTGTCCCGAGCCCGTTCCGCCTTCATGTCGGCCCTCGACTTGGGCCCGCGCTTCTTCTTCCTCGGGGCCTCGTCGCCAACCATCTGCGAAAGCATCCTGGCCACCGACGGGAATGCCCGCCGCGGAGAATCTCACAGGGAACGGCAGCAGCGGGGCCGCCGAGAAGGCCTGGAGAGGCCGCCCGCCTTGAGCCAAAACGGCTCGAACGGTGCCCAGCGACCACCAAATGAGGCATAGCGGGCCAAACAATTGTGAGCGTACCACACGACAACCCAATAAAACGCCGTGGGCTCAAATTAGGGAGGGGGGGGGGCGACCGCGCGCCTCTGGGGCGCGCGCATCTCCGAGCTACGTGATGTGCAGTTCCTAGCGGCACTTGTTGGGGCGGCAGATGGTTTTTGTGGCTGGGCGGGCGCATCTTCGAGCCACGGGACATGCACTTCCGAGCGGCGCTTGTCGGGGCAGCTTCGCGCGATTGCGTCTGATTGGGCATTGGGCCAAAGAGCGCCCAATCGTCAAGGGGGCCACACGTGCCAGCGGGAGCCCGGACCACCCTAAGGGCACACACACCCCGCAAGAGGGGGCCCTTGGGCTCCCGCTAGCACTGAAGGCCCCATTATCAATGGGGCGACCCCTTGGGCACGCCTTCGGGCAGCATGAGAACTTCCAAGTGAGCCCCTGAACGATAGGACATACAAGTGGGATGGGGAACTGAGGAGTAGGACGTGGACATGGCGTATGACTTAGAAGTAGGATGCTGTTTGTCTGTGTCTGTCTTTCCGCGCTATGTAGCCCATAGTCTCCGACCGTTTGCGTTTGTCGATGTTCGTCTGCATTGCCGCCATGTGTCTGCGCGCGTCCGCATCTGTCGTCGTGCGTCTGCGCATGTCGTTCTTTGCTTGCGCGCGTCTGCATGTGTCGTCGCGCGTCTGTGCCTGTCATTGGTTGTCTGCGCGCATCTGATGATCTCGTTGTTTGTCGGTGTATGTTGTTGCGCGCCTGTGTATGTCGGCCTTCGTATCCGTGCGTCTGCTTATGTTTGGGTTTGCTTGCGTTGTCGCCGCTCGTATGCGCGCGTCTGCATCTGTCTTCGTGGGTCTGCGTATGTCGTTGTGTGTCTTCGTGCGTCTGCATATGTCTCTGTGTGCTTGTGTATGTCGTTGTCTGTCTGCGCGCGTCTGTTGATGTCGTGCTTTGTCGGTGTATGTCGCTTCGCGTCTGCGCATGTCGGCCTTCGTCTCCTTGCGTCTGCTTATGTCTTCGCATGCCTGCTTTGTCGCCGCGTGTCTGTGCGCGTCTGCATCTGTCGTCGTGCGTCTGCGTATGTCGGTGTTTGTCTGCTTACGTCTGCATATGTCTCCTTGTGTCTGCGCATGTCGTTGTTTGTCTGCGCGCGTCTGCTGATGTCGTTGTTTGTCGGTGTATGTCGCTGCGCGTCTGCGTAGGTCGGACTTCGTCTCCCTGCGTCTGTTCATGTCTGTGTTTGTCTGCTTTGTCGCCGTGCGTCTGCTTATGTCTGTGCTTGTCTGCGTATGTCGTTGTTTGCCCACGTACGTCTGCATCTGTCTTCGTGTGTCTGCTTTTGTCGCTGTGAGTCTGCGCGCGTCTGTTGGTGTCGTTGTTTGTCGGTGTATGTCGCTGTGCGTCTGCGTATGTCGGCCTTCGTCTCATTGCGTCTGCTAATGTCTGGGTTTGTCTGCTTTGTCGCCGCATGTCTGCGCGCGTCTGCATCTGTCGTCGTGTGTCTGCGTATGTCGTTGTGTGTCTCCGTGTGTCTGTGTATGTCGTTGTGTGTTTGCGCGCGTCTGCGTTTGTCTGCGTGTGTCTGTGTTTGTCGTTGTTTGTCTGCGCGCGTCTGGTAATGTCGTTGTTTGTCGGTGTATGTCGCTGCGCGTCTGCGTAGGTCGGACTTCGTCTCCCTGCGTCTGTTTATGTCTGTGTTTGTCTGCTTTGTCGCCGTGCGTCTGCTTATGTCTGTGTTTGTCTGCGTATGTCGTTGTTTGTCTGCGAACGTCTGCATATGTCTTCGTGTGTCTGCTTTTGTCGTTGTGAGTCTGCGCGCGTCTGTTGGTGTCGTTGTTTGTCGGTGTATGTCGCTGTGCGTCTGCGTATGTCGGCCTTCGTCTCATTGCGTCTGCTGATGTCTGGGTTTGTCTGCTTTGTCGCCGCATGTCTGCGCGCGTCTGCATCTGTCGTCGTGTGTCTGCGTATGTCGTTGTGTGTCTCCGTGTGTGTGTATGTCGTTGTGTGTCTGCGCGCGTCTGCGTTTGTCTGCGTGTGTCTGTGTTTGTCGTTGTTTGTCTGCCCGCGTCTGGTAATGTCGTTGTTTGTCTGCGTATGTCGGTGTTTGTCTGCTTATGTCGCTGTGTGTCTGATTATGTCGCTGTTTGTCGGCGTATGCCGCCGTTCGTCTGTTTGCGTCGGCCAGCGCCCTGTTGTTTCAGAATGGCATTCCACGGGCGGCGCCCAGAATGGCACTTCATGTGCCAGAAAACGACTCCAAGGGCATTCCGTTGGCGGGGAACGTTTCCCGCCCATGGAATGCCCTTGCGAATTGTTTTCCGCCCGTGGAGTGCCATTCGGGAAACCGCGCGCGGAATTCTTGTGAGAGGTTTGTCTCGCCCATGGACTGTTTTTTGAATGCGATGCAAGTCCAACCCCTCCCGCCGACCCCCCCCCCCCCCCTTCCCCGAGACCCTTGCGGGCTGGGCGTGCAACGCAATAATGTTTCGGCGCTTCGACGCCGCAGCCTCCTCCCCGCATTCCCCCCGCCCCCTCCCCCCCCCCCCCCCCAACCCCCCCCCCCCCCCCCCCGCCCCCTCCCCGCTTCCAGCATCGCCAGCATGCCTGACGGGGGAGGAGGGGGGGGGGGCGTGCGGCAGTATGCATGCGCATGGTGTGCAACTGTTAGGTGTCTGCCTACGTGTGTCTATATATATATATATATATGTGTGTATGTGCGCTGTCTATGTATGTATGTTGTTTATATATGCGCTCGGTGCGTGTTTATAGGTGTATGTATGTGTAGATATACGTATGTGTCCAGCCGTCTGTTTTGTCACCGCGCGCCTGCGCGCGTCTGCATGTCTTCGAACGTCTGCTGCTGTAGTTGTGCGCCTTCGGGCGTCTGCATATTTCGTCGCGTGTCTGTGTGTGTCGTTGTTTGTCTGCGTATGTCTGCGTTTGTCGGCTTATGTCGTTGTGTCTCTGCGTATGTCGGTGTTTGTTTGCGTGGTCGCGGTTTGTCTGTTTGCGTCGGCCCGCGTCCATGGCTTTTGTATATGTACGCAGATTCGCGAGTGCATGGTTGTGCCATAAGTTCATGCTGCTGGGTGTGCAGACTATGTCCGCGGAGCTCCATGTGCATATGTGCGTGTGCGGGCAAATGCGTATACATGTGCGCTTGCCAGTGCAGCCCTGAGCATATGTACATGCCATTGACAGGCACTGGCCGAAACAGGCTGGACAACCCGAGCTTGTGAAACAGAGAACAACAATGCCGAAACACGCGCACACCAAGCTTGCACACCACGCAGAATCAACCCCCAACGCGTGCAACATCAAGTGAAGATACGGGCGGAACATGCGAGAACGGAACCACACGCGCCGACAACAACACACAAGAGAAACGCAGACAACCGCAGGCAACCGTAAACAGATGCAGACATCGAACGCAAACGCGCGTTGACAACCGCAAGCAGCCGCAAACGCGAAGCACACACATTCAACCGCACAGACAAACGCAGAAACGACACGCAGACGCGACACGCTGACAAAAACCAGACACGACACGCAGACAAATGCACACACACACACACGGAGACAACGAAACAAGCACGGAACGCTGACAAACGCAGACACGAAACGCAGACAAACGCAGACATTTGCAGACACGAGACGCAGACAAACGCAGACATTTGCAGACGCGAAACGCAGACAAACGCAGACAAACGCAGACACGAAGCGCAGACAAACGCAGACAAACGCAGACATTTGCAGACACGAAACGCAGACACACGCAGACAAACGCCGACAAACGCCGACATTTGCAGACACGAAACGCAGACAAACGCAGACACACGCCGACAAACGCAGACATTTGCAGACACAGAACGCAGACAAACGCAGACAAACGCAGCCAAACGCAGACATTTCGTGTCTGCAAATGTCTGCGTTTGTATCATTTTGTCTCAGTTTGTCTCATTGTGTCTCAGTTTGTCTCATTTTGTCTGCGTTTGTCTGCGTTTGTCTGCGCTTCGTGTCTGCAAATGTATGTGTTTGTCTGCGTTCGTCTGCGTTTGTCTGCGTTTCGTGTCTGCAAATGTCTGCGTTTGTCTGCGTTTGTCTGCGTTTCGTGTCTGCAAATGTCTGCGTTTGTCGGCGTTTAGTGTCTGCGTTTGTCTGCGTTTGTCTGCGTTTGTCTGCGTTTCGTGTCTGCGTTCGTCTGCGTTCGTCTGCGTTTGTCTGCGTTTGTCTGCGTTTCGTGTCTGCAATTGCCTGCGGTTGTGCGTGTTTGTCTGCGTTTCGTGTTTGCTTGTTGCCTTCGTGGGTGTGTGCGTTTCTCTGCGTTTGTGTAGGTTGTGTGTCTGCGCTTGTATGCTTTTGCATCCTCTCGTCCGCGGTTCGCCCCTGCGTTTCGTTGCGGTTGGGCGTGCAGCTTTTGTCTGATTTCTGTGAATCGGCTTCTGTTTCGCGCTGGCGTTTGTGCGCGTTGTCGCCCGAAGCTGCCCCGACGAGCAGGAAGCGCCCGCGTCGCGCGCGCCGCGCAATCTGGCGTTCGCGCGCGCGCGAGAATGCGCGCTGGAAGATGAGCCGACATTGCGCGCGAGAGTGGGGCGCCCGAGTTGCCGAGCCAGCGCGGCTGGCATTCGGGCCACGCCCGCGCGTTCAGGAATTCTGCGCGCGCCGCGCCTCGCGCGGTACTGCTGCGCACCGCCAGGCTAGCACCCCCACCACCGACTTCCGAGATGGCGAGCAGCCCCCCCCGCTCCGCGCGCGCGGATGCGTTCGCGCAGACACAAACACACAAACAAGAAGAACACTTCACTTTCTCCGTCATGTTGCGCTGGTCGATGGGTTCACTCATAGCCGAGCACGATTCGGCAGCGCCTGCAGTATTTTACATTGCATTGCGCGCGCCTGGGAAAATTGATGCCATGTGGCTTCTTCATTGCGTCACCATGCAATCGCGCGGCTAAAACTGTGGACTCATGTGTAGGAACTTCCGCGCGTAGATTGCAGTGCGGCGCCCTGTTCTAGGTCGCGTTCGCGGCGCAAGCATTCCCGCGCGCCCGCGCGCCGCGGGCGGCCCAGACGACGCTGGCAACCCGAGTTTCGGGCGGCGCGCGGGGGGGCGCCCGCTCTCATCCCGAACGCACCGCTCGTCGGCCCATGGCGCGCGCGCCCCCCGCGCTGGGTCGGATCCAGGACGGGCGGAACGCGCGCGTCGGAATCGGCGCGCGCGCCCCTTAAGGATTCGACTTCGGCCGTCCCGCCCTAGACGGTCAACGTTCGATTCTGGCCTCCGAGCCCCTCCCCTCCACCCCCCCATCCCCCCCCCCCCCCGTTGCGCAAGCCCCCCCCCCCCCCCCGCCCCTCCCCGCGCCGCAGCGCGCGCGCGCGCCCCGCCCCTCTCGCGCGCGCGCATGCGCGCGCGCCAATGCAAACGCGCTCGCACACACACGCACACGCACACGCACACACACACACAAACACACACACACACCCACACACACACACACACGCGCAAACGCGCACACGCAAACGCACGCGCACTCACGCGCACGAGCGCCACGCACGCGCACGCGCTCGCGCGCGCGCAGAGGCCGAGCAAGCCCCCGCGGGGCGCGGCCCGCTAAGCTTTCAAGTGGATCGCCGCTGCGCCGCGTGACTTAGCTAATATTGCAATACAGCGAGAAACTAATCATAAATTGTGTTAACTTGGCACAATGTGTGCTGGCTTGTGAAAACTCGCCAGAATGTACGAACATTGTTCGGAATTGGCAACAACCTGGCGTAACCTGTGCAAACTCGTCATAACTTGCCGCATCTCTCAACAACTTGGCATAACTAGTGACAACTGGTAAGAATGCGGAATAGCCTACAGAAACTTGGTGCTACCTGCAATAACTTGGCGTTTGTTGTGGTAACTGGCAACAACTTGGCATACGTATGGGGACTCCTAGAAACCAGCAACAACTTGGCACATCGTTGGGTAAGCTGGAGGAATGTGTGTTAATTTGCACAAACTTAGTAATACTTGTACAGCGTTGGCATATCCTGTGACAACGTGCAGCGACTTGGCATAACTCCTGGAAGCTTGCCACAACTTCGGGTAACTTCCAACAATTTAGTAGAACTTATGACAACGTGGACTAACGTGTGCCACCATGTAGAATCTTGGCGCTACTTGCAATAGTTTGGCTTATCTTGTGGCAACCCGCAGCAACTGGGCATAACTCCTGGAAGCGTGCCACAACTCCGAGAAACTTGCAACAATTTGGTATAGCTTATGGTAACGTGGCAAAACTTACGCTTGCTCGCAGGAACTTAGCAATATTTGCCGTGTGCGTGCCTAGTTTGCGGCAATGTGCGGTAACTTGCGGCATCGTCTGAAAGCTTGCAACATATTCCCGTAACTGGCGGTGCATTTGCCGAATATGCGACAGCTCGGAATAATGTGTAGTGGCGCGTGGAAAATGGCAGATCTTCATGTAATTTGGTAAGCTCAGTGGCAACTTGTAACAACTTGGCAAACTGTGCGTACCTGTAATATGTGGCAGATGGTTGTTGTAACGTGCAGCGGCTTCAAATACTGCGAAGCATCGCGTCGTCATTTGTTGCGACATGCAGAGAATGCGGGGTCGCCAGAGCAAGCTTGCAACGGCTTGGAGGGACAGGGTGTAATGTGTGATGGTGCACATCCGCCCACGGCCACCTTGCATAGCCTTGCGGCGCTTGGCGCTGCCAACGACATAGCGCAACGCGTTGTGCGAATTTGCTGGGGTGTGAACTAGCGCGCAGTATCGTGTCAGGCCATGCAGCCACCCTACACTGCCCTGCAAGACTTGGCAGGCGCGCGCTAACCGCCGAAAGCTTGCAACACCGCGGAATCAGTTACAGCGCGCCCGCCTTGCCTCATTGTGCTTGAATTTGCGTGCGACAACTTAAGGGCGAGTTACATTCAGAGCTTGCAGCGAGCTTACGTTGCCCTGCAGTGCCTGGGGTGACTTGATTAAGCTATGGCACCTTGTGTCGGCTTGGGGCAACCTCCGACCAACGCGGGTTCGCTTGCGGACGTGCGCTGGGCTTCGTGTTCCACCGCTCAGAGAGACCAGCATGCTGGGCTCGACGCTAAAGCCGCCCCTTAACGGGGCGGGTCGGGTTTCCATCTTAACTTGCGGTGCGCGCGCGCGGGCGCGAGCGCGCCCGCGCGCCCTCGAGCGCTCTGGGTTCGATATATGCCTGAATAGAACGGCAGCGGTGCTGGCCTGCACTTCAAATCCTCCTCAGCTGTAGCCGTTTGGACCTACTCATTTTAATGCGGTTGAGCACCATGCAAGTCCATATAGAACCTTCGGGGGGGGGGGGGGGTCCCAAGCGCGCTTCCGCGCAGATGCGCGCGCGGACGCGCGCGCGCGCTTCCTCGCGCGCGCCATGCGGTGCATCGCCCAAAAGGCAGCCACGTTGGCCTAGAATCCAACATCGCCCCTTAGCTGTGACCGATTGGCATTCCACCTTAACGTGCGTTTGTACATGTCTGCCAGTGCAGAACGTTGCGGTGCATTCTCGCGCGCGCGGACGCGGTGGTCCTCGCGCGCGTTGGGGGTTTGTGTTTCCCAGATGGGAGAAATCGCCATGTTGGCTTGGAAATTCAAGTATCCACTTAGCGGCGACCGATTGGGTTTCCAACTCAACCTGCCTGCGTTTGCACATGTAAGTCAAATGTGGGACCTTGCGGAACCGCGTCAATCGCGCGAGCGCGCGCGTTGTCTTGCGCGTTGGGTTTGGTGTACCCCACAGCAGAATAATGCGATGCTGACCTAGAAGTCAAATTTCGCACCGCAGCGGCGGCAGATTAGCCTTCCACCTCGCACTGCGGCTGTGCACGCGAGCCAATCACTGCCCTTGCTGGTCCTCCTCAAGCGCTTGTCCGCGCGGGCGCGCGCGTCCCCGCGCGCCTCGGGTAGTGCGCTTCGCAGATAGGGGGGTCGCCGCATTGGCCTCGAACCCAAGTCGCCTTTTGGCGGTGGCCACCTGGACCTCTCTCTTAACATGCGCTTCCTCTCGTGGGTCATGATGGAACCTCGCGGGCTTTTCGCGCGGGCTCGCGGGCGAGCGCGCGAACCCACGGACGCGCGCGTCATCGCGCGTTCTGGGTTTCGTATTCGCCAGGATAGATAGGCCGCCATGCTGGCATTGAAAATAAAGGTGGGACCCTGCAGAGCCGTCGCACGCGCGCGTCCTCGCACACGTTGGGTCCCAGATGATACAGCCGCCATGTTGGCGTAGAGATTTACGCCGCCCCGTAGCGACGACCGATCGCATGTCAAATCTAACGCGCGGGTCAATATGAAGACCTGCATGCAGCTTGACGGGGGGGGGGGGGGGGGGTCTCGCGCGCGCGGGCTCGCGCGCGTCCGCGCGGGCGCGCCCCCCCCCCCCCCCCCCGCGCGCGCCGTGTTCTTGTTGCCCCCAGGACAGAAATATCGCGAGTTTGGCCTGGGAACAAAAACCAACCCTTAGCGGCGACCGATCGGATTTCCAAGTTAACATGCAGTTTCGCATGCAGCTCGAAGCGGGGCCCTGCGGTGGCGTCTCCCTCGCGCGGGGGCGCGCGGGCGCGCCCGCCTTCGAGCGCGCTGGGCGCGGCGCGTCCCAGAACGGAAAGGTGGCGATGTTAGCCATGAAACAGGCGGCCCTCTTTAGCGGTGGCCGATTAGACCCCCGCTTCCACATTCGGTTGCCAATGCAATCCAAGCCAGCACATTATTGTGCCTTCAAAAACGGGGGCTTCACGCGAGCATCCTCGCGCGCGCTGGGTTTTTGCACATCCCAGATTAGATCTGCCGCCTTGCTGGCCTAGGCACGAAAGCAGCCCCTTAGCAGTAACTGGTGAGATTCCCAATTTAACATGCGGCTTCACGTGCAGGCGAACCTGTAACTCCAAAGCTTTCCTGGACTGCCCCAGGCGCGCGGACGCGCGGACGCGCGCGCGAGGTCGCCATCTTGACGCAGAAGCTAAGGCGCCCCTGGGTTGTGACCAATCGTGCGTTCAACCTGGCACGCAGTCTCACATTCAAGCCAGCAGGATGCCTTAATTAAGGAGCGCCTCGCGCCCGCGGTCTCGCGCGTTCTGGGCTTGTTGAGCACCAGAACAGGAAGTGCGCTGTGGTGGCGTAGAGGCGAACGTCGCCCCGCAGCAGTGACAGACGGTGTTTGCACTTCAACGTTCAGTTGGTTTTGTGCACCAACAACAAACATTGCCGCACCTACCCCAGCGCAAGTCCTCGCGCGTGCTGGGTTGTGCATCTCCCACTTAGGCAGGCCAGCATCGAAGCGTGCGTAACTTTCCCACGTGCGCGTCCCCGCGCCTGCTGGGCATTGCATTTCACTGATCAGGAGGGTCGCCATGTTGGCCTGCAAACTAAAGGCGCCCCCCTCCGCGGCGACCGACCTGTTTTCAAATGAACGCGCTGCTCCCTGCGTAAGTCTATATAACACTTTTCGGAAACGTCTTGCGCGCGCGTGTTGGGCTTGGTTTATCACATGATAGAAAGGCCCCGGTGGTGACTTAGATGTTAAGCCTGCCCGCGGCGGTGGCCGATTGGACCTCCCTCATTAACGTGCAGCCGTACACGTAGGTCAGTGCAGTGCCCTGTGGTAAGAGACCGTCAGCGCGGGCGCGCGCGCGGATGCGCGCGTCCTCGCGCGCGCTGTGGTTTCGTATTTCACAGATTAGAGGCGTCGCCATGTTGGCCTAGTAAATGAAGTCGCCATGAACGGTGGCCGATACGATTTCGCATTTAACATGCGGCTTCTCCTGCGGGCCAATACAGAAGGTCGTTGTGCTTCCCAAGCGCGCAGGCGCGAGGGCGCGCGCGCGCCCACGCGGCCGCGGGCGTCCCCGAGCGCGTTGGGTTCTGTATTCTCCCGAATGGAAAGGGCGCCGCGTTGGCCTGACACGCGCAGTCGCCCCGAGGCGGTGACCGATCGGATTTCCACGTGGACGTGCAGTTTCGCATGGAAGTCCGTATGGGGGGCTTGTGAAAGCGCACCGCGCGCGCGGACGCTCGGACGCGCGCCCGCACGGTTGCACGTGCCATCGCGCGTGTTGGGCTGGTAGAATCCAGAATACACGTTCGACTTTAGTCAAGCAGCTAAAATCGGCCCGCAGCGGTGGCCGACGGGACTGTCACCATAACAGAGTTTCGCATGTAGGTCTATATGGGGCCTTGCGGAACCCTTTTCAAGCGCGCGTCCGAGTGGACGCGGGCGCGGACGCGCGCGCCCCGCGCGTGCTGAGGTCTGTAGACCACAGGTGAGAAGGGTCACCATGTTGGCCTGAGAACTAAAGCCGCCTGGCAGATTCGACTTTTAAGGCACCATGCGGTTCCGCATGTTGGTCCGCCTGGAAAACTCTTGGGCGTTCCCGCGCGCGCGGGCGTGCTGGCTGGCGCGCGCGCGTCCGCACGGACGCGCGCATTCTCGGGCGCGTTGGGTTTTGCATTCCCAAAATAGAAAGGTCGCCGTGTTGGCGTGGGAACTTAACTTGTTCCTCGGCTGTGGCCGATTGGATATCAAACTCAGCACGTGGTTTCACATGCAGGTCAATCTGGAATTTGGCGGAGCCGCCCCGCACGCGCGGACGCGCGCGCGTCCTTGCGGATGCGCGCGCCTTTGCGTGCGTTGGATATTTGGCCAGACGGGGGTCCAGGAACGAGCTCGCTTGGACATTGTTAGAAATGCGCCGTTCATGCCCGCCTGCCCCCTGGAAGGGCCCCATGGTGCATTCTGGTAGGGCTGTTGCATACAATGTGCCCTTCTTGCGGGCGTGAACAGGTGTGGTTTGTGCACGCCGCCCTCGTATATTTCAGGGTGTCGTGATTTGCGTGCTTGCAATCGTGCCTAACAGTTTGGGCATACCTGCGTTACCTTGCAGTATTTGACGCTAAATGGGTCAACGCGGGGCGCGTCGTGCGAACTTGGGGTCCCGTAGATCTGTGCGCGCAGTGTTTGGCACCTGCAGCGGCCTTGCAGTAGTTTGGTGTGATATGTGGCAGCTGGCGCCTGGATTGGTCGACCTTCAACTTCCCACGGTACTTTGCCAAATCTGTATGTGACGTGTAGTTGGTTGCAGCTCTCTTGGGCTTTATTGTATATCGTGTTGACATGGTTTTCAGTTATCGGCTTTGCATTCTTAGGTTTAGGCGTTCTTTTGGGTCGTCCGTTCTCGTTTTGCTCATGCGTTTTCCGTTCGCGCAGCAATGATGTTGTCGGTGATTTCAGTCGGTCGTGGCGGTGTGTGCTTCTTGTCTATCGCGTCGGCACTGTTTTGCGGGGTGCCCGCCGCGCCGCGAAGCGGTGCAACGACAACATACTTCCGTGTATAGACAAGCGCACGTGGCCCGACACCTAGGATCGCTATGTCACGCGTTGTTGAAACCGCAACGGAATTGCAGGTCCTCCTCGTTGAATGTTCCGCTTTCTCTCACGTTATGTTTCTTCATCTCGTTTTATTGTTCTACTTCCCTATCTATCGCTCTCTCCCCTTCTCTCCGTGCGTATGTTTATGTGTATGTGCATGTGCATGTTTCTTAGCATAGTCCTTCTCGCCGCCCCCTCCCCCTTCCTCCTCGCTATCCGAGGCTCTCCAGGACATCCAAGGTTCTGATGTTTTGTCATGCGCGTTTCCTGGTAGTCTCGGCCCTCTCCCTAGAGCCGTTGGTTTGTTCGGGGTTGTTCCTTGAGGTCATGGGGCTGGCTGGGGGCACTCGCGTCTGCACCTCGCGCTCCGACCGCAAGCCTAGACGCAGAAGGCCGTCGGCCCCGTCGCGCCCGAATTGCACAGGAGCGCCTACGAGGAGGAGGAAGGAGGAGGAGGAGGAGGAGGAGAGGAGGAGGAGGAGTAGGAGGAGGAGGGGGAGGGGGAGGAGGAGGAAGCGGAGGAGGAGGAGGAGGAGGCGGGGGAGGAACACGCACAGAAGGTGGATAAGGAAGAGGAGGAGGGGGAGGATGGGGAACGGTGAAGGAGGAGGATGTGGAGGAGGAGGGCAACGCCGAGGAGAAGGGTGAGGAGGGCACGGTGAAGAGGAAGAGGAGGAAGGGGGAAAGTTGGACTTGATATCAAAATTGCTGCACTCACACCTGCATATGGTTGGGTCCCTCGCCAGGCTAATGTCGCACGCGTTCCCTGGTAGTAGCGACCCTCTCCTTAGGATCGTTTGGTGCCTTGAGTGGTTTTCCTGTTGTGTCTTGGGGCCAGTTGGGGGCACTGGCATCTGCACCTCGCTCCGACATCACGCCTAGACGCAGAGGCCCGTCGGCCCCGTCGCGCACGAATTGCACAGGAGTGCCGACGAGGAGGAGGGGAAGGAGGAAGATGAGGGGGATGAAAAGGCTCGGGAGGCTGAGGAGGAACACGAAGATGAGGAGGATGAGGAAGAGGGGGAGGAGGGAGGGGCGGAATGGCTCAGAGGAGAACGAGGAAGAGAAAGGTCGACCACGGGCTTCACTCCTGAGGCCTATCTACTCCGCGAGGTCGTCGCCCTTCGTCTGCGTCGCGTCGAGCTCCTATGGCGGGCCCCCGTGTCTGCCCACGCCATGGTCGTTGTCGTATCCCTCGTCGTACCCCTGTCATCGTCGTCGTCCGCATCGTTTTCCTCACTGTGACCCCCGCCGCGTGCTCCTTCTATCGTCGGCGTTATCTCATCGTCATCGTCCTTTCATCGTCGTCTGCTGCTGCTGCTCCTCCTCTTCCTTCTCACCACCATCCCCCGTCTCCTTTCCTCCTCCTCCTCCTTCTTATCCTCCCCCCCCTCCTCCCCCCCGTGTGTTTTCGCTGCCGCATCCGGGCTTGATTCCTTTATGTCTCCTCCTCCTCGTCCCCCTCCTTCCCACGTCGCCCGTCCTCTCGCCGCTCCTCCTGCCCTTCGCCGCCCCCTCCTCCTCCTACCCGCCGCCCCCTCCTCCTCGCCCTCTTCCTCTTCCTCCTCATCCGTCTTCCTCCTCCTCCTCCTCCTCCTCCTCTTCCTTCCCCGCCCTCTTCTCCTGAAATTGTACTTCTGGACGGGGGCTCACCCGCGTGACATTTTCCCCTTCAGTCTCCTGGATCTTGCTGCGGATCTC
>CAUYUJ010004091.1:0-7500 GCA_963575745.1 Prorocentrum cordatum | reverse complement strand
GTGACCACGGCTGTAATCAGATACTTGGTTCAGGCGGGGCCGTTTGCTCGCGGTGGGCGGCGTATCCTCTAGCAGGGAGACGACGTCTGATTGCATTGATGCACCCCAGAGTCCATCATAAAGTGTTGGGGGGGTCACATTTGGAGGGGTGGTCTGATTTGAGCTGCCTCGGAGGGTTCGGGGGGAGGGGGGGGGGGGTCTGGGCGAAGGGCCGCCCTTTCATGGATGGCCTGGAGGGGTCTAAAACGTTTCGGCTGGGAGGGTTGTGACCCCCTCCCTTTTATTTGAACATCTGGAATGCACAATTGCGCCTCGAGCACCGAGAGCGACAGGCCGCCGCCCGTCTTAGCCAAAATGGCTGTTCGGGGGAGGCAGGCGAGGAGGAGTAGGACACGGATGAAGGAACCTTAATGGACGGATTCGGGCCAGGAGGATGAGGATTAGGAGGAGGTGGAGGATGAGTCGGAGAAGGGGGAGGGGCAGGAGGAGGATGAGGAGGAGGAGGAGGGGGCTGGGAGATGAACAGGAGTCCAAGGGAGAGAGCGATACTGTCGACCAACAACGCAAAGGGCACCACCCCACCTACGGCCCTACATTTTGCGCCACGGCCCATCGGGTGGCGCGGCGTATCCTACGCGCAACCGCGCGCCATATATCTTAGTATACGCTACGACGGGTGAGGCCGTAGGCGGGGTGGTATTGTCTGTGCTCTTGTGCTCTTTTGGGGCCCCATGTGCGGCCACGGCACGTTGTATTGGGTGGGGGAGACGCGCGCGGACTGCGCCACGGGGACCTTCGGTGGAGTTTCCTATGTGGCCACGAAGCGTGTGAGGGGTGTGACGAAATGGACGCATGCGGCCTGTGCCACTGGGACCTTCGGTGGGGCCCCTAGCCACGAAACGTGTGAGGGGCGCGTATCCATATCCAGTGCGCCTCGGCCTGGTGGCGCCGCTTCCAAAAAAAACGTCCAAGAGGCACTGGATATGGACATGCATCTTGCCCGCACGGAGGACCACTAGCGTTTATTCCAGCACGCCTTTCGCAGGCTCTGGATCCCCTGGCAGCGGGCTGTGGCGAGACACCTCCGTCTACGCCGTGCCGCATGCCCGTCTGGCACTCAAGCGCCGAAATGACCATCCCCTTGCGCGTCGTCGAGCGGCTCCGTCATGCGGCGCCGCTTCTCAGGCTTGTCGAGGTTGTTCTCCACCTCGATGTCGTCGCCGACCACTGTCTCCCCCGCGTCCGTCGTCTTCTGGCTGCCGTTGTCGCCGTCGCAGCCCTCGTTCTCGAGGATCTTGGCCATCTCAGCTTCGAGGGGCCCGCCGCCGTCGAGGATCTTGGCCATATCAGCGTCGGGGACCTCCTCGTCCCTCTCAACCTGGGTGTCGCCGACGGCCTCGTGGTCGTGGTCGTGCTCCGACGCCTCGTGCATCTTCTTGGCCATCCCGTTCGCGTGCACGACCGCCGCCTCAAGAGAGCCATCACCTATCGGGTCCATGCCGGAGGAGAGCTTGGACCACTTCTGGGCACCCCTGCACTGGATGTGGACCTCCCAGCCCCCGTTGGCCTTCTTGGGGCGCGACGATATCCCAACCTGGGGGCGGAGGATGACGGCGGAGGTGACATGAGGAGAGGGGGAACGAGGGTTGCTTGAGGATGGAGAAGGACGAGGAGGCTGAGTAGGACGGTGGGGATTGCGAATAGGGGTGTGAGGAGGAGGGCGCAGAGGGGAGTGATGACGCCTACAGGCGACGGAGGGCGGACGAACGTGCAGGGCGAGGAGGGCGATGGGGATGGGGATGGGGATGCTGATGACTATGATGATGATGATGATGATGATGATGATGAGGATGAGCATGGGGAGGACAAGGATGAGGGGAGGAGGACGACGGCGACGGCGACGACGCCGAGGGAGCGGATGACGAGGGCGAGGAGGAGCGCGAGTAGGGGAGGGTGAGAAGAGGAGATTGCGGAGGAGGAGAATGATGCGGAGGGGCAGCAGCATGCCGAGGCAGGAATCGGAGAAGACGGGACTGGTGAGGAGGAGAGGGGTGAAGCTTACGGAGGATGAAAACGACGAGTACGAGGATTCGGAGGGACCATCACACCTTGTAGTCGCCAGCCCTCTCGCACAAGCTGCGGCTCTCGATGATCTTCTCTTTGTCCGCCTGGATGCCGTCCTTGTCGATGTCGTTCACCGTGCCGTCGTCGCCGCCGTCCTTGTCCTTGTCCTTGTCCTTGTCGGTGTCCTTGTCCTTGTCCTTGTCCTTGTCCCTGTCCACCTTCTTGGAGCTCTCCTTGTCCTTGTCCTTATCCTTGCCCTTCGCCTTGGCAGCCTTGCCCTTGCCCTTCTTGCCCTTGCCCTTCGCCTTGCCACCGAGCTTCGGCTCCTTCTCCTTCGACCCGCTGACGCCCCCCGCCGCCTTCGCCGCACGCTTGGGCGTCTTGAAGTCGGGGAAGGCCATGGGCGGGGACGGGCACCACCTGTCACCATCTTCCCACGTCCAGCACGCGGTCCCGTCCTTCATCGGGATGACGTCGTCGGCTTTGGCGCCGTCTATGATGCGGACCGCCCACGGAGAGCCCTCGATCTCCTTCACCGTGAAGGAGGCCTCGTCCTGCTTCTTGGCGATGGGCGTCTCGGCGATCGACTGCTGCGTCTTGTCGCTGCGCTGCTCGGCGATCGACTGCTGCTTCTTGTCGCTGCGCTTATCGGCGATCTGTGCCTGCTTCTTGTCGCTGCGCTTCTCGGCGATCGACGGCTGCTGCTTCTTGTCGCTGCGCTTCTCGGCGATCGACTGCTGCTTCTTCTTGTCGCTGCGCTTCGTGGCGATCGACTGCTGCTTCTTGTCGCTGCGCTTCATGGCGATCGACTGCATCTTCTTGTCGCTGCGCTCCTCGGACTCGGCCTCGCTGTCCTCCTCGCGCTCCTCGGACTCGTCGTCCTCGAGGTCGTCCTCGTCCTCGTCCTCGGTCAGCCCGTCCCCGCCCTCGTCCTCAGCATCGTCGCTCTCCGCGCGGGCGCCGTCGCCCGCCTTGCTGACGGCCTCTTCGCAGAGGGGGGCGAGGATGAACGAAACGGCGACGATGAGGAGGAGGAGGGGGAGGAGGGGGAGGGGGAGCAGGGGGAGGGGGAGGTGGAGGAGGAGGGCGATGGGGAGGAGGAGGAGGAGGAGGAGGAGGAGGAGGGAGGTGGCGAGGGCGAGGCTGAGGAGGGGGGAGATGAGGCACACGGAGGAGGAGTGGGCACATGCCAAATGATGAGGAGGGTGAGGGGGGCACGGCGAGGAGAGGAAGAAGACGAGAAGGAGGATGGAGGGGGGTGCGCTGGAGGGGAGCAAAAGGAATCTGAGATTGAGGAAGAGAGGGATGAGGCTGACTGCCGAGGGGGTAGAGGACGAGGTAGACGGGAAGAACGAGGAGAGGAAGGAGATGGAGGAGGAGGAGGAGAAGGAGGAGGAGGAGGAGGAGGACGAGGAGGAGGAGGAGGAGGAATCCTGAAGCGCCACCGCCGCGGTCTTGCCCCTCCTGGCAGGGCGCGTCGTGCCACCTCGGGCGGGCAGTCGGGAGGACGAGGGCGGCGAGGACGAGCATTGGACGGATGGGGATGATGACGACGAGAGTGAGGGGAGCGGGGAGGGAGGACCGACCGAGGAGAAAAGTTGATGCGGGTTGGGATGAGGAGCGGGGAATGGGGGGGGACGTAAACGTTAGACGGGGAATACCGACGACAACGAAGATACAGGACGTGCTATGAGGAGAGGTTTTGGGAGGAGGAGGAGGGGGAGGAGGAGGAGGAGGAGGAGGCGGAGGAGGAGGAGGAGGAGGTGGAGGAGGATGAGGGAGCATGAGGATGAGGATGAGGATGAGGAGGAGGAGGAGGAGGAGGATGACGACAACGACAACGACGACGACGAGTAGGACGATTTATCCCGCCGACCGCCGTCGCTCGATACTTCGACGAGGCTGTCGGCATCGCTGTCTCCGTCGAACATCATCCCCTGCACCATCGCCCTGCTGTGAACTGTGATCTTCGGCTGCTTGGGCGACGGGGTAAAAGGGGCCATCATCAGGCGCTGCAGCTCCAAGCCAAGGTCCCACTTGTTCCTGGGGTGGTGCATCCTCCTCATCCTCTTTCTCCTCCTCCTACTCATCCTAGTCATCCTGGCCCTCCTCGTCCTGCTCACCCTCCTGCTCTTCCTCCTCCTCCTCCCCCTCCTTCTCCTTCTCATCCTTCGTGGCCATCTCTCCTCCTATACCTCCTCTTTCTCATCGTCTTCGTCATCCTTCCTCACCTCCTCCTCCCCCCCTTCACTCTCCTCCGCCTCCTCCTCCACCTCCCCCTCGCAGTTTATTCCCGTCACCTCCTCCTCCTCCCCACCTCCTCACCTCCTCCTCCTCCACCACCTTCTCCCTCTCATCCTTCGTGGCCATCTCTCCTCCTGTACCTCCTCTGTCTCGCCATCTTCGTCATCCTTCCTCACCTCCTCCTCCCCCCCTCTTCCTCTCATCCGCTTCATCCTTCCTCACCTCCTCCTCCCCCACCTCCACCTCCTCTCCTCCGTCGTCATATTGGTTCCCTAATCGGTCCTCAAGGCCCTCCTATATCCCGAGAAGAGGTCGAGCGTCTTTTTGGCCTCGCAGCAGACGACGGCAGCATCGGCCCCCTGCTGCAGCACCGAAAAAGGGATGAGGAGAGGACTGGCAACGCGAGAGGCGGAGGAGGAAGAGGAGGGGCAGGACGAGGAAGAGGATGACGAGGAGGAGGAGGAGGAGGATGGCGAAGAGGACGAGGAAGGCGAGGACGGAGGAGGAGAGCACCACGAAGGATGAGAAGGAGGAGGAAGAGGATGCGGAGGCAAGTACGGCGAAGGGTTGCAGGGGGAGTAAGGGGGAGGAGTCGGACGGGGATAAGAAGGCTGGCGAGGAGGGGGTGGAGAATGAGGTGCTCGAGGGGAGCACGAGGACGGAGGAGGAGGAGGAAGAGCAGGAGGATGGGAAAGATAAGGCACGATGGAGAAGGCCACTTCCCAGTCGATGAGCTCGAACGTTAGCGTCTGGTTGATCTGGGTGGGGCACAGAAGTCGAGGAATAAGTAGTAGTACGTAGTAGCAGCAGCAGTAACAGTGACCGAAGCAGTAGCAGTAGCAGTAGAACTAGTAGTAGTAGTAGTAGTAGTGGTAGTAGTAGTAGTAGTAGTAGTAGTAGTAGTGGTAGTAGTAGTAGTAGTAGTAGTAGTAGTAGTAGTAGTAGTAGTAGTAGTATTAGTAGCAGTAGCAGTAGCAGTAGCAGTAGCAGTAGCAGTAGTCGTAGCAGTAGCAGTAGTAGTCGTAGCCGTAGCCGTAGTCGTAGCCGTAGTAGAAGTAGTAGTAGTAGTAGTAGTAGTAGTAGTAGTAGTAGTAGTAGTAGTAGTAGTAGTAGTAGTAGTAGTAGTAGTAGTAGTAGTGGTGGTAGTAGTAGTAGTAGTAGTAGTAGTAGTAGTAGTAGTAGTAGTAGTAGTAGTAGTAGTAGTAGTGGGGCGGAGCAGGGAGAAGAGGAGGAAGAGGAGGAGGTGAAATGGCCTTGCGGCCGTGTTGGTTCCACGTGCACAACGGGGCGCCCTTGGCGAGCGCGTCCTCGGGCAGCTCGCGAATCGCGCTCGCGAGCTGCAGGCGGACGGGGTGGCTCATGACTGGGCCAGAACGCTGAACCAGAACGCTTGGGCCAGAACGCTGAACCAAATGTCAACATTGATAAAAAGACGCACGATAAGGATGCAAGGGCTACGGGCGGCAAGATAAGGATGCAATGGTGCATGGCTGCACGGGTGCAAGTGTCCAAGAATGCAAGGGCCTTGGGCGGCGCGGTAAGGATGCGCGGGCCGTGACGGCCTTGGACGCAAGGGTGGAGGGCAGAAGCAGAGGAGGATAATGATGATGATGATATTGTGGTAAGAAGAAGCATTGTGACCATAAGCCCCTAGCCCTCAACCCAACTCGAAAATGTTTAGTTCTTATGTTGCAAGTCCCCCCCACCTGCCTCCTCATCCCGTACGTTCCTCCGATAATGATGACGGGGGCGACGACGGTGCTTATGTCGATGACCGCACGGACAAGTAAATGACAGTGGCGGCTACGACCACGACGATAATGACGATGGTGGCGATTCTGATGATGATGATCATACGTGTGATGACGTTGATGGTGATGACGATGATGTCCATGATGATGATGATGATGATGTTGGTGATGATGCTGATGATGATGTTGATGATGATGCTGATGATGATGCTGACGCAGACAAACGCAGACAAAACAGACAAACGCAGACAAACGCAGACAAACGAGACACGAAAAACCAGCCACACCAGCCACATGGATGGCATGGATGGTGGAGAGAGTGGGCTTCTCTCCCAAGCAACGCTCCCATGGTTCTCGGGTCAGAGCTCGGCTCTCCACCGGCAATTCGGGGCGATTCCAACACCGCCGGAACGCCCTCGACGAGGTGCACCAGATCCCGAAAACTTAGGAACCCCGAGCAAAAACTTCAGAAAAAGAAGCCCTACAGAAACCTTCTACACCTGAAGTTCCCCCCCACAAGGTTGCCCCTGATCCTCGGGTCTGTGGAGGATGCCTAGACCTCCAGCGAACTGCTTTTTATAAGCTCGTGGGCCCCAGGACTCTGCAAGAACTCCCACCAGAAGCTCGGTCTCTTCGAGCCGCCGGCCCCTGGAACTGTCGACGCCTTCCCCTTGGTGCCCGCTGTCCTTTCAGGATCGCTCTCTTGACAATTCTAGGGCCTGAAAGCGGCCCACGGAGTCCAAATGATACGGGAGCATCTCCGACGTGTTTGTCTCGAGTCGCCAGGTGTCTGGGCACAGCAGGAATATTGCTGTGGCTGCATCCCCCTTTTCCTCGTGTCGAGTTTCGGACCTGAACGGGGGGCATGAGCGGCACAATGCCAGAAGGCACATCGGCTCCAGGTTGTACGGATTGCTGTGGTTGAGGTGGTCGTGTCGGTCGTACTAGTGGTGGTCGTGCTGGTGCTCGTGGTTGTGGTCGAAGTTGGGTGGCTTGTCGTAAGAGTCGACGTTGTGGGCACCTCCCCTGCGAACGCCCCAAAACTTTTGACCACCCTCGCTTCCAAGAGATACCAAGCGATGCCAAACTACGGCCTGTACTGGTCAGGCCGCTTGACGAGGATGCGCGTGGTATGACTTGGTTTTTCCTGGAAGCGAACGCGGGGTAGGTAATTCACGCTCTCTCAAGCCGCCGACAGCTTCGCCGCCATCCTAGGCGCGGTCTGCCATCACCTCGCGCATCCATCCGCAGGCCACCAAAAGACAGGCCCCAAACGGCCTGGCAACAAGTGCTGGCGGGGAAGCAAGGTCGGGCGGTCCTACAAATAACCCTGGGACGACCTCGCAAGCAACAGAGGGTATCCTGAAGCTCCTCCTACGTAGGAGTTCTCGCCTCACGCTCCTCCTCCTACTCCTCCTCCTGCCTCCTTCTCATGACGCCT
>CAUYUJ010004090.1:12500-73136 GCA_963575745.1 Prorocentrum cordatum | reverse complement strand
TGTTGGAGCGCTTGGCACTCCGCGCGTGGCTTCGCTATCCGGGTTTTTGACGCTTACAAGTGGACGCGAACAAGTGGCCCAGCCGGCCAATCGGACGATGTGACAACTTTTTTATGGTTTTTCGAAAATTCGAAAGATATTCGATCAGTAACTCGTAGAGCTTCTCTTAGCAAGTTATTTCTGGGAGCTTAAGAGCAATACCTCGTAGAGCTCTTCGGCAAAGATGAGCTAAGAGGAATTCGGGCACAGGGTGGAGCTAGTTAGCCGACCCGACGAAAAGAGACAATGTGATAACTTTGAGTCGGTTTTCTGAACTTTTTGCAGAGTTTTGAAATTCATTTTAAGAAAAAAGATTTTTGAGCGGTGAATAACAATATAAATTGAATTCTGAGAGCAGAAGGAGTCTGTAGCCCAGGTATTACTATCGGAAAATTTCCAGGAACAAACCATGTACCACCACTTTTGCAGATGACGGTGGTTTCGTCAACTTAACTTGAGCTGTAGGCAGGCTATGGATGTCTCTCGCACACGAGGCGATCCTGAATGATCTGACGCATTCCAGTGGAAGCGCGAGGGTCTTCAAAAATAGTTGCCTCAGGAGATATGGGCGGAACACCGTCTCTACGTGTGTCGAAAAATCTCAAGTTTTCGATTCTGTGTCGATTCTCTGCACTCTTACCAGTGAGAGAAGCTCTACGAGGTTCCCGGCGGTGACTAGGTTGACGGTTCACCGCCGGCGCCAGTTCAGAAGCGCTGGAGAGCTAGTTGGTAAGAAAAATATCAACGAACCTTTTGCTGACTTTTGGTCAGTTGAAAATTTTGTTCTCGAAATTTGAACATTCGTTGGAGCTCTAGTATTTTTGCCGTGATATTCGATCTTATTTCCGCTCGCCATCTTGATCTCAGCTCGATCGGGTAACTTTGAAGGCCCAAAAGCGTCCCGGGGGGAACGGCCGTTTCGAGTCATCTTGATACGCGCTGTCGGTATTCTGAAGATAACTCGAGCTTCAGGACAGCTACAGAGCTGGTCAGCACAGCTTATGCATCCAGAATCATCAGGCGCGTTCGCCTGTTGAATCAAGAGGTCTGAACTCGGTGTACTATTCGAGTCATTGTAGCAGACGCTGTCAGTTTTTCGTACTCAACTCGATCTGTAGGGCAGCCACAAAGCTGATAATCACAGAAATTGCTTGATAATTATGAGGCGCGTTCGTCTGTTGACTTAAGAGCTCTAACTCGGCCTGCTTCCCGAGCTAGGTTTGCGAACCTATTGGTATTGTTTGAGTTATCTTGAGAAGTGCTTTCGGTTTTCTGTACTTATATCGTGCTGGGGGAGGGCTACAGTGCTGCTGGTCACAGGAATCGATTTCGAGACATCAGACGCGTTTGCTCGTCGAACCGAGAGCTCGGAACTCGGTCTGGTACGAGCGAAACTGTTGTATTATTTGAGTCATCCTGAGAGGTACTCTTGGTATTCTGCACTTAACTCAGACTGTATGGGGGCTGCAGAGCTGGTAATCACAGGAATCTATTCGCAGACGCCTGTCGCATTGAGAGGTCTGCTCGGTTTGATAGCTCGATTGGAAAACTGTTCGTTTGTTTTCTTAGAGTCATCTTGAGAGATCTAGAAAAACTAGTCGTTCTCTCAAATTCTTCTCTACATCATATATTGTCAGGAAGCTCCACGAGTACCCCGGCGGTGAGAAAGGTTGACGGTTTACCGCCGGCGCCCAGTTATTCCCGGGTAGCTCCTTGGAGAGCTAAGAGTTTCAGAAAAGAAGCCGGCGGTGGGTGGTGAAGAAGACACGCCCACCTCCGCCGGTCCACGATCACGCATCGCCGCGTTTCCCAATACACGTGGCTCCAGGGTGCGCGAAGCGCTTCGGCAGAGCTTCGGAAGAGCTTTGGCAGTTCTTACCTCGTAGAGCCCTTCGGCATCGATGAGCTAGAGGAATTCCGGCGCGGGGCGGAGCTAGTTGGTCGACCCGACCAGAGCGGACAATGTGGTAATTTTTTGGTGGTTTTGCAACTTTTTCAAAGATATTTGACTATTTATTTTGAGAAACCAGATTTTTCGCACCTGTAGATGATTATGAGGGCCTCAGCGGCTCAATATGAACTCTCTACATGCACTTTTACTATCAAAACACTTGGCGAAACCAACTCTATGTCGGCGTGAAAAAAAAATCATGTTTTCTCTTTTCCGAGAAATGCTTCCAGAAGCTCTTTCTTTTTATACTGAGCATTCTTACGCGTGTTAGGAGCTCTACGAGGTTCCCGGCGGTGACCAGGTTGACGGTTCACCGCCGGCGCCAGTCCAGGCTCCTACGCAGATCTTTCTTGCGCGCTTTGCAGGGCCCCACGCATCTAAACGGCGCCTCTGCAAGCGTCTTTTGCAAGGTTTCCAGTGTCCCGCGCATCGTTTCAGGCGGCCTGGCAGAGGTCGCCGTGTGGCGTTGCGCGCTTGGCTTCGCTATCCGGGTTTTGGACGCTTACAAGTTTCGAGAAAGTTTCGAGAAAGCAGATTTTACGCCGAGCATTGGCATATAAACTCCTCTCTGACAGCAGATCAGTTCTCTCGATGCATTTTTTGCATGAGTTGACTTCCGGGAACTGAGCGAATATGAACGTCGAAAAAATCAAATTTGAAGATTTTGAGAACATCTGAATTTTTTGATTCTGTCTGGATTCTCTGCACTCTTACCAGTGAGATGAGCTCTACGAGGTTCTCGGCGATGACCAGCTTGACGATTCATCGCCGGCGCCGGTACCTGGTAGATCTCTTCGGCATCGATGTGCTAGAGAAATTCAGGCGCGGGGTGCAGCTAGTTCGCCAACCCGGACTAGGCGGACAATGTGATGACCTTGGATTGTTTTTTCCAAGATGGCGAGAGATTTCGAAATACCCCGTAGATCTTCGGCATCGATGAGCTCGAGGAATTTCGGCGCCGGGGGGTAGCTAGTTGGCCAATTCGGCCCGGGCGGACCATATGATGACCTGGGGTTGGTTTTTCGAAGATAGCGAAGATGGTTTGTTTTGAAAATTTGGATTTCGATCCTATGCAGTGAATCATGGCGCTTTCGATGGTGCAATTCCAAAGGCCTTAGCTGCATTATTTCGATTCAAAGACTAGGGGGAACCACGATTGTGTACCGAAAAAAATGTATGTCTTATGTTTGAAGCTAGATGCAGGAACTATTTTCTGCTGTAATATCGGAACCGACCTGGCCTATGCAGAGCTCTACGAGGGTCCCGGCAGTACCTGGTTGACGGTTTACCGCCGGAAGTTCGTTTCGCAAATTTGAATTTTATTTTATGTAGTGAATCATGGCGCTTTCGATGGTGGAATTCTCAGGGTCCTAGCTGCATCATTTCGATTGAAAGACTAGGAGGAACCACCATTGTGTACGAGCGAAAACAGATGTCTTTATGTTTGAAGGTAGGGCTCAAGCATCTGGATTCTCAGAAGAAACTTTCAAATCTCTAAGAACTGGAAGCCGGCAGTAAACCATCAACCAGGTCACCAACAGGAGCCTCGTAGAGCCTCTTCTCGCGCGGCGCTGCTCCGAACAGATGGATAAGCTTTCTTGAGCGCAAGTTAAAAGAAAAAAGATAAAGCATGTTTTTCGGTGTTTATCCGAAATCAGTTCCTGACTGGACTCAGAATTCAACTGACAGACGCGAGATAATCCATTACAGGTGCGAAAAATACCAGCTCTCAAAACGAATTTCTAAATATCTCATACCATTCCCCAAACCACCCCAGGTTGCCACATTGTCCGCCCGGGCCGGTGGGAGTTTTCTCGCACGGCGCTGCTCGGAACACATGGGAGGAGCTTCCTCGAGCGCGAACTGAAAATGTGAAATTTGAAATGTCGGTTAAAAAAAAGTTTCACTGGTGGCCTATCAACTAGATTACCGCCGGGCTCCTCGTAGAGCTCACGTGACTGAGCACTGATGATGAGAAGAGAACGGTCTGAGATGAGCTTATAACATCACACAATATATTTCTGATGGTGTACAGTTTTGTTCTCCAAGTGTTTGAATCGTAATACTGCAGCCATCGGCCTCAGAATTTCACTCGTAGACGCAGCATAACCAACTACAGGTGCAAGAAATACTAGTTCTCAAAACAAATCTCCCTCAGAATATTCCGAAAGCGGAAGCCAGGTCTTATTGTCTGACCGGGCCGGGTCGGACAACTAGCTCAACCCGCGCGGGACTTGGTAGCGTCTGCTGGGAATCGACGGCAAACCGTCAACAACCAGGTTACCGCCAGGACCCTCGTCGAGTACATAGAACAGGTCGAGATACCAGCAGAAAAAGCTTCTGCATACGTGCAATCCATCATGGCGCGTTCGATGGTGCAATTCGAAGGACTATAGGTGCATTTGTCCGATCAAAACATTTCCCGGAACCGTCATTGCACGAAGTCCGGAAAATGGATTTTACGAGTTTTCCAGTGGACTTTGCAGAACACTCTCTTTCTTATCTGGCACTCATTGGGCGTGTGGAGGGCTCCGCGAGGCTCCCGGCGGTAACCTGGTTGACGCTTTACTGCCGGCTCCCAGTTGGCTCACCTGGCCCGGGCGGACAATGTGGGAACTTTGGGTCCGTTGGGCGAAGATTGTGCGAGATTTGAAAATTCGTTTCAAGAGCCCATATTTTTCCCGCGCGTAATGGGTTGCGCCGCGTCTGCCAGTGAAATTCTCATGTCCGTAGCTGCAGTATTACTATCAAAACACTTGGGGGAACCAAATTTTGATGAAAACCGAGGAACGCGTTTTTCCGATTTTTCCAGCTTGCGCTTTAAGCTTCCTGCAGGTGTTCCGAGCAATGCCGCGCGAGAAAAGAGCTCTGCGAGGCTCCCGGCGGTAACCTGGTTGAAGGTTTACCGCCGGCTCCCAGTTAGCCGACCCGGCCCGGGCGAGCAATGTGCACCTAATTGATCTAGAATCATTAGGCGCGTTCGTCTCAAGTATCTAGAGGTCTGAACTCGGCCTGCTTCCAGAGCTGAGCCCGCGAAACTATTCGTTTTTTTTTTTTTTTTTTTTTTTTTTTGTGTGACATGATGATGCATTTCTTTATAAAACTCGAGCTGAAGATAAGCCCCTAGGGTTGTTTTGTTGACAGATCAATCGAAAGCTAATCATCAAACGCACTTGTCTCATAGATATACAATAAGAGAGATGGTGATGGTTTCTTGATTGAACTCGAGCTAAAGACGAGCTACAGCGCTGTTTGCCACAACAACCTGGACGAAAATCATCAACAGCGCTAGTCTCGAGTGTCTAGATATGTGAACTCGGTCTGCTACGAGAGCTCGGACTGAAACGAATTATTAGTACCTTCTGCGTTTTAGAGATCTTCATGGTTTTCTTGATTGAGCTCGCGCTGAAGAGAGCTTTTCAGCTGGTTGTCACAGCAATTGAAAGGAAGACATTCGACGCGCTAGCCTCATGTCTTTAGATGCCTGAACTCGGTCTGCTTTCAGAGTCGGAACCAAAACAACTATTCATGCTCTGCTATTTTTCCAGAGATGACAATGCCTTTCTTGATCCTTCCCCTTCTTCCCCTTCTCCTGCTCCTCCTCCTTCTTCCTCGTGCTCTTCCTCGGGCTCCTCCCTCGCCTTCTTCTTTTCCAGTGCGCCTCCATGAGGCCGCGCCCTCGCGCGCGCGGATTGCGAGATTGCCGCGCCCGCGTAGCGCGAGGAAGCTCTACGAGTTCCCGGCGGTGACCAAGGTTGACGGCCTACCGCCGGCTCCCACTTAAGTTATGAAAACCATCACCATCTCTAAGAAGCTAGCAGAGTACGACTAGTTTTTCGGACCGAGCTCTGATAGCAGACCGAGTTCAGGCGTCTAGATACTTCGCGCTAGCGCGCCTGATAATTTGCTTCCGATTGCTGTGCTGAACAGCTCTGTAGCTCATCTGCAGCCCGAATTAACTCAAGAAAGCCATTACCATCTCTAAAAAATAGTAGAGTACGAATAGTTTTTTCGGACCCAGCTCTGGTAGCAGACCGAGTTCAGGCGTCTAGATACTTTAAACTAGCGCGCTGGATGATTTCCTTACATTTGCTGTGCGGAACAGTTCTGTAGCTGATCTGCAGCTCGAGTTAAGTCAAGAAGCTCATCATCATCTCGAAAAATAGTACAGTACGAATAGTTTCGCAGACCTAGCTCTGGTAGCAGACCGATTTTCGACATCTAGGTGCTTGAGACTTACGCGCCTGACGATTCTAGATCGATTAGGTGTGCCTACCAGCCCTGTAGCTCTCATATCGCTCGAGTTAAAAGTACAGAGAACTGACAGCACTTGTCAAGATGACTCGAACAGCCGATCCCGCCCGGATGCCTTCTGGCAGTAATAGGTACCCGATCGAGCTGAGATTAAGATGGCAAGCGGGAATAAGATCGAATATGAGGAGAAAAGATACTAGAGCTCTAACGAATGCTCAAATTTCGAGAACTCGAATTCAAACCGAGCAAAAGTATGCAAAACTTCCGCCGGTATTTTTTTGCGAACTAGCCCCCCAGCGCGCCGGAATTACTCGTCTAGCTTCGCCGCTAACGCTCTTAGGGAAGCTCTACGAGTCTCCTTAAAGAAATTCAAAGTCAAAGACTCTTCCAAAGTTACTTTCGTAGTCGAAGTATTGAAACCCCTCGTAATGTGTCAACCCGGGGTTGGTTTTTGGAAGATTCTGAGAAATTTTGAAATTCGTTCTAAGAATCCAGGTTGTTGCGCCGTGCAATCGATCATGGTGCGCTCGATGGTGCAATTCTCAGGGTTCTATCTGTCGCAGAGCTTTCGCAAATTTGGAGCAGCCGTCGGCCATCGGGATACATGTCGGAACCTGAGTCGTGCTTCAAAGATTCTGAGAGGTTCCAAAGATCGTTTTTACAATCCTGATTATCATTGCATGCAGTCGATTGCGTTCAATGGTGCAATTCTCGGGGCTGTAGGTGCAGTGCTCGATCGAAAGATGTCCGGGAAACAACATCGTATAAAACCCGAAAGATATTTCTTGCGAGTATAAGCTGACATTCGAAACTGTTCTCTGGGCCTTGTTCCTGTGTGTTGAGAGCTCTACGAGGGCCCCGGCGGTAACCTGGTTGACAGTTTACTGCCGGCCCCCAGTTATCTACAGAAAAGACCGTTATTTCTGTGAGAAAATAGCAGAGTACGAATACATCTTTTGGACCCAGCACTGGTAGCTGACCGAGTTTCAGACATCTAGATACTTCTGACTGTCGCTTATGATTCATTCCTCCCGGTTGATATGCCAAACAGCTCTGTAGCTCTGCAGGTCGGGATAAGTCAAGAACGCCATCATCATCATCAATAAAAAATGCACGATGCAAATAGTTGTTCGGACCCAGCTCTGGTAGCAGACTGAGTTCGAGCATCTAGAGACTTTAGACCGGCGATCCTGATCATTATCGTTCGATTTCTGTGCCAGACAACTCTGTAGCTCGTCTGCAGCTCGAGCTCAGTTAAGAAGCCATCGCCATGTCTAGAAAATTAGCAGAGCGCCAGTTTCTTGGACCCTGCTCTGGAAGCAGACTCAATTCGAACAGCTAGATCTGTTGGTCATAACTGTAGAGCTCTACGGCATCGATGAGCTAGAGGAATTCCGACGCGGGATGGCGCTAGTTCGCCCACCCGCCCCCGACGGACAATGTGGCAACCTGGGGTCGGTTTTTCGATCATGGCGCGTTCGATGGTGTAATTCCCAGGGCTGTAGCTGCAAGATTTTGATCAAAACACTAGGAGGAACCGACGCCTTATATAGCCCCGAAAGTCCATCTTTCGAGGTCTTAAATTCACATTCGAGAATGTTTTTTTCCTCGTTATCTGGGCGAAGATTTGCGTTTCGGGAGCTCTGCGAGGGTCCCGGCGGCAACCTGGTTGACGGTCTACCGCCGGCTCCCAGTTTTTCGATTGCTGTGCAAAACTCGGTGCCAGCGGCAAACCGTCAACCTGAATTGCCGCGGGCACTTGTGGAGCTTTCTCGTGCAATGCGGGCGCAGCAATCTCGCATTCCGCGCGCGCGAGGGTGCCGTTTGAAAAGAGAAGGACTGGATGAGAAGAAGGAGTGAGGAGCAAGGAGATGGAGGAGGATGAGGAAGAGAAGAAGAAGAAGGAGCAGCAGAAGGAGAAGAAGAGAGGAAGGATCAAGACAGGCATCGTCATCTCTAGAATCAATAGTAGAGTACGAATAGTATTCTGGTGCTAACTCTGGAAGCGTGACAAGTTCGGGCATCTAGATGCTTAAGACTAGCGCGTCTCGGTTTCTGTTCGATTGCTGTGCCTAACAGCTCAGAAGTTCATCTGCAGCTCGAATTATCGGAAGAATGTAACTTCATTCTCTAAAAGCTTAGCAGGATATGAACCGTCTTACGGACCCAGCTCTGGTAGCATACCCAGTTCGGGCGTCTAGATACTTCAGACTAGCGCTTCTGATTATTCCCTTTCGACTGCTGTGACGAGCAGCTTTATAGCTGATCTCGAGCTCCAGTTGAGTCGGGAAAGCCATCATAATCTCTAGAAACAGATAGCAGAGTACAAGTTTTTCGAATGCAGCTCTGGTAGCAGACCGAGCTCAGGCATTTGGATACTTTAGACTAGCCCGTCTGATGATGGTCTTCCGATTGCTGTGCCGAGCAGCTCTGTAGCTCATCTGCAGCTCGAGTTAAGTCAAGCAACGCATCATGATCTCATATATTTTCAGCAGAGTACGAATAGTTTCGCGTACCCAGCTCTGGTAGCAGGCCGAGTTCCGACATCTAGATACTTTAGATTTACGCACCTGATAATTATCTTTTGGAATTCTGTGCCAGGCAGTTCTGTAGCTCATCTGCAGCTCGAGTTACATCCAGAAGAGCATAATACTATCAAAGGAAATTTGCAGAGTACGAATAGTTTTGCAGGCCCAGTTCTGGTGGGAGACGGAGTTCAGATATCTTGATAATTGAGGGAAACGCGCCTGATGATTCTAGATGCATTAGGCGTGCCTGTCAGCTCTTTAGCTCATCTACAGCTCGAGCTAAGTTCAGAAAACCGACGGCACCTGCCCATATGACAATGAACAGCCGATCCCGCCTGGATGCTTTTTGGCAGTAGTGGGTACCCGATCGACTTCAGATTAAGATCGCGAGCGGGGATCATATCGAATATGGGGGGGGGAGAAATACTAGAGCTCCAACGAATGTTCAAGTTTTGAGAAATCGAATTTATATGTGCATGAAAGACAAAACGTCCGTCGATATTTTTTTGCCAAGTAGCCCCCCAGCGCGCCGGAATTACTGGACGTCGGCGGTAAACCGTCAACCTGGTTATCGCCGGGGACCTCGTAGACCTCCCCCCGCCCTCGCCCGACGCATCGACGAGGCCGAGCTCAAACTCAACTGCGCCGTCGACCCATTCCGCGCCACAACCGCGCATCACCTGGCCAGATCGGCCGCCACGCCAAGATCAAGCCCTTCCACCGCGCCCGCCCTCCTCGCCCCGCTGCGCTGCAACTGCCCTATCAGCGCGAGTGCCGAGCGGACCGCGCCGACGGATGAAGCTCATTCCCTGAATACCGGCACCCCCCCAATCCGTCAGACGCCAGCTGCGACGTGCGCCTCGCGAGACCCCCGAACGCTGCCGCGCGGGGGCTTGGCCAAGTCATCGGTCCTTTCCGAGGCGAAAGCATGCGCCACTGGATCGGCGCCACCGCCGCGCGAAGATCCAACCTTTCATCCACGCGCACCCTGCCGCCCCATTACGCGGCCAGTCCCCCCTCCGCTCCAGCCACTCCGCCGTCGCGGAGCGCCGGCGGAGAGACGGGGGGGCAAGGGGCAATCTGATGAAGACATCGCAGCACGACCTTGCCCTACTCAGCCCGCGCCGACCCCCCCCCCTCCTCGTGCAACTGTCCGCCTTGCCCATGCCTTATCGGGTGGAACGCCGAGCGGGCCGCGCCGAGGGATCCAACTCACTCTTCGGCATATCCGAGCCCCACCCCACCACCAGGCCCCTCGGATCATCGATCCTTTGAGGCGACGCCACGCACCACTTGATCGGCGCCACCGCCGCGCGAGGATCCAGCCCTTTATCCGCGCGCATCCCCCTTGCCCCGCTGGCGCTCCAGAGGGGGGGGGCGCCGCCCACTGCGGGGCCAGCCCCCCCTCCGCTCCATCCACTCCGCCCTCGCGGAGCGCCAGCGAAGGGGCGAGGAGAGGGGAGGGGAGGTGCGCACCTCGCAGCACAGCCTTGCCCCATTGGGCCCGCGCCGACCCCGTGCCCGCCGACAACTGCCCGCCCTGACCATGCCCTCTCGGCGCGTTAACGCCGAGTGGGCCACGCCGACGGATCCAGCCCATTCCTCGGCAAATACGAAGCCCCCCAGGCCCCTCGGATCATCGATCTTGTCCGACGCGAAATTATTCACACTCGATCGGCGCCGCCGTCACAACGATATCCAGCCCATCATCCACGCGCACCCCCCTCGCCTCGCTGGCGCTTCGGAGGGGGGAGGCACCGCCCCGCTACGGGGCCAGCCCTCCTCCAGCTCCAGCCACTCCGCCCTCGCGGAGCGCCGGCGGAGAGAACGGGGTGGAGGGGGGGTCTAGTGCAAACATCGCAGCACGGCATTGCCCTATTCGGCCCGAAACGACACCCCTTCCCTCCTCGCCAACAACTGCCCGCCCTGCCCAAGCCCTATCGGGTGGAACGCCAAGCGGGCCACGCCGAAGGATCCAGCTCATTCCTCGGCATATCCAAGCCCCACCCCACCACCAGGCCCTTCGGATCATCGATGGTTTTCGAGGCGACGCCACGCGCCACTTGATCGGCGCCACCGCCGCACGAAGTTCCAGCCCTTTATCCAGGCGCACCCCCCCTGCCCCGCCGCTGGCGCTCCGGAGGGGGGGGGCGCCGCCCGCTGCGGGGCCGGCCCTCCCTCCGCTCCAGCCACTCCGCCCTCGCGGAGCGCCGGCGAAGGGAAGAGGTCTGCTTTCTCCCGAGGCTCGCAAGTTTCACGATGTGGTAGATAGACGGAGACGAAGATCAAATGACGAAAGATAACAACATTTCAACGATCACCAGAGAGGCTGTCCAAGACGAGATGTATCCAGGCTCCTCGATATGTCACTGCAGCCCGTCTGCGCTCTGAATAACGAGAGTCCCACCCTGCATCTTCAATCTCAGCAACTTTCAAATGCTGGCATTCTTGAAGGGCAACGAGAGAGAGATTGAGATCAGCAAGCTGATACAAGTACCCGGAGGTGTGCATCCCTAACCTCGGTGTATTCCAACCTCCGCATGAGGCTGGGCACCGTCACTGAGTACTATCTAATGCATATTCCCACGCTACAGTTTCCAATCCTGGGTCAATCTCCTGCAACTTAGGTACTGAGAGCTTTCACCCATACGCATCCGCCCAGGAACGAGTACACACACGATCCGAAAAAGAAAAAAAACGCTTCTTCTGTGCATACATACATGCTTTCCCTGGACCTTTGGCCTCGAACAATACGGCGGCCGTGGTGATCGTCTTGCGCTTATGGAACTGAGCCGTCGCCTTCCTAGTCTCCGAAACTCTCCTACGATCCTGAGGCGCTGGCTGCACCAACCATCCCAGGTGCTGGTCACGATAGGGTCCAACGGCATTCTGGCAAAGCAAATCGGGGTTCTTCTCATTCCAAGCCGTACTCCACTCATGCCTGACCTCCCAGACCGTGTCTTTAGCCGTACCACTCGCGGAATAGATACGGAATCGGGTCACCCCAAACTTACTCGATGCCAGATCTCGTTCAGTGCGCTCCTTATCAAAGATGCTGGTGTCTGCAGTATCCCTAGTTTGTGATAAAGAATGCAACTTGGCAATCATATTGCTAGCAGTAGTGACAGGGAGTTACGCCTTATTTACAAAATCCCGAGATCTGAACCCACGTCGGAATGTGCTGCACATACGGCCTCTGGAACCCAGACACAGATGCACGAGTCGATTCCAAAGATGAATTATCTGAAGGAGTGTTCTGAGTCCTCATCTGCAACTGGAGCTGTCGAATCACACCAGCCTGTCTCTCCTTTGTCTCACGGATCTCACTGACCGACTTCGAAATTGGTGCGACCCGAGCCTGGACCTGGGTCGTGATTTCAGCGTTCATGTCGGTATCATTTTTTCTGCAACATTTGCTTCATGTCGTTTTACATTGCTGCAAATTGACTGCGAAGAAGTTCTGCAACATCCCCAGCTCCACCTCCCGCATCTCCTCCATTGCCCTTGCTGCCCCTCCTCCAACGTCCGTCTCGCGGGCCCCCTCACACTCAGCATCCATATTGTCCCCGTTGCCTGTGTTTGCTCTGTTCAAGGGCTGCTTCTCAACAAGACCATCGTCTGTGCCTGAATCCATTCTGACGGTGGTATATCTGACAGAAGAGTCTGGCGAAACGTCAACGTTTGATTTGGCAATAACACCAAGAGCGTCGTGTGATGGTACAATAAGGCCGTAAACGACGTTACACACAACAAGAACGTCTGATATAATCCTCCCACTAGGAATCCTGGGCTTTCAGGGTCGGCCCATACCATGTGCAGCTTCCACGCTGTATATTTTCAGCTTGCTTCTGCCCAGCGGTATCTTGGGCTGTCGTGTGCTGGGGTCGTGGTCGCATGGCTTTGACCTGCTGCGCCCTCTGAGCTTTCCCTTCGTACACAGACTCGGTAGTTGCTGTTCGCCGATTGTCGATCAATGCGTTTTGTCACGGTGTCGCACTGAGGACATGCCAGGATAGCGGCGTGCAGGCTTTGCTCCCCCTTCGAGTTTGAAGGGTTCTTGCGAAGGGCCCTCATCTGCGTTGCCTTCCGTTGCTGTTTTGTCTCAAAGCGCCGCCTCCCAATACGTTTGTATTGGGACCGATGCACCTGTCCATCTCACCGCCACCACTGCCATTGTATCCTTCTTTCCCCTGTCGTGCGCTCCATGCAGTTGCAACCTTGTTTTCGATTCCCGGAAGTGCACGGGTCTCCGAGCTGTGTGTGGGCCTTTCAAGTAATGAAGACACTCTGCCGTTCTTGAGGCGCATAGTTCGTGGGGGCTTGAGGGCAGTCCAACTCGTGCTTGAGGGCACAGTTGCGGATATACGCATAGATGCGTATAGATACGCCCTTTCTCCCTCCCTGTGTTTGTCTCTTATCTGAAGGTCGGCCGCTTCCAGGTGCAGAATGAACGCGCGGTAAAAAAAAGGCCGTCTTTTCTGTCCGTAGGTAGTCGTGGTTGTTTCCTGGTTCGAGGTTGCGGTGAGCGTATGCGACATGGCCCAGGCCAGTTTTGTGACAAATGTGCGCTCTTGGTGCCGCTTTGAAACTTTCGGCAAGCTCTCGCGGCCATGCCGTTACAGACAACTATCTTTTTGGTTTTTCGTTTCCAAACCAGTTTTGTCCAATTCGGCCCTGGGTCCGTCAAAGCACGGCGAGCATATGCATTCCGTTCTGTAGCGGCCTTTGGCTTAAGCCATTTGGATGTCTGTAGGGATCTCTTGGGAGGCAGGTCGGATGCCTTTCGGAGGCGGTTTCGGAGTGTTTTGGGGGCCTGTCAGGTGCATTTAGGGAGCGTCTTCGGGCCTGATTTGGACCCTTGGGGGCTTGTTCAGGCTTCTTGGTGCTCTGTGTGTGTGTGTGTGGCTCTTCGAGATGTCTTTGGGCGCATCGTGAGCGTCTTGGGTCGTCTTGTGGCCATCTGGAGCGTTTTGGAGTGTTCTTTGGGCGATTCGGGGTTCTCTTGGTTTGTCTTGGGGGTCCCGGGGGCTTCTTCGGGCCCTCTTAGCCTGTCTTGGGGCTTCCTGAAAAGCAGCCGCGACACGCGCGCCAAGTTCCAGAAGGCACGCGGGAAACCCAAACAAGTCTGGTATTTTGGGGCCCGCGCTCTGCAATGCCCCATACGCCTTTCGCGGCGCCTTGGCGGATAGATATGTGGGTAGGCGTGGCGCGAACGTGATGCGCATATTATCCATGTGGTGGGCTCTCTTTGTGAGAATTTCATGGCTCAGTTCATGCATTTTCCAGTCGTCCGCCTGCGCGCCACCCTTTTCCATGGGTGTGTGGTTCAACTTTTAAGCTGTCGGCGAGCTCTCGTGCGGCGCTCGGCGCAGGCGTAACTGTCGTCCCAGTTGGCGCGAATCTAGCAAATGCAAACCACACAATGGATCCGCTAGACAAACAACACATCAGTCTTGCCATGCATTTGTGCAACACGTTTTCTGAGGTGTGATCGTCTTTCTGGGTCTGATGCTTGCACTGCGGTCCGCCATTTCACGCCGTCGAGGTGGTTTTCCCTTTTGGTCCTGGCGGTCGGGTTTCCTATGATATTGTGGTCTCATGCTTTCAGCTGTTGCTTAGCGCCTTGAGCCGTGCCGTGTCCCAGCGACAACTCGTTGCAGCGATCGTGTGCGTTGTTGGTTGGTGGGTGGGTGGTGGGGGTGGTTCCGTGACCAAGGGTAGTTCGACATCCAGAGTTTACCGATAATGAAACATGTAAATGTAGTTCTTTCGAGTTTGAAGGGTCGTAGAGGAGATCCGCCTGCTTCCCTTACTGTTTATCCTCCTCCCTCTTCCTCCCCGTCGCCATGACTGGTCCGCAATGCGCTGAAACAGTTTTTCGCCGCGAGGAGGAGGAGGAGTCAACAGTGAAAAAGAGACACATGTACGAGTAAGTTGCAAGATCGTAGACAACAGGGAAACGTGAGAGAAGGATGGGATTGGATGATGACAGCGGCGATCAGGTGTAAGATGAGCGAGTTCCGGGAAATAAAGAGGCGGGTGCCGAACGTGATGGGGTCGGGGAACTTTTGGATGAGGAGAATGGCGTGGGGCAGGAAAATGCCGAGCTGGAAGAGGAGAAGATTGTAAGTTTGTCGCCGCAGGAAGAACAGGTTCCTGCCAGTTTGTGCACACATGTATCATTTCCTATCCTTTTTTCCCGGAAAGGGCGTAGGCCCAGGGTTCTCTTTATAACGAGGTCGAGATGGGCCGGCGAATTCAAATTTGAGGATGTCCCTCCCGAGCGAAACGCTGGTTTTTGAAATTCCGATCGGTACAACACAGGGTCAAGTAAACATTTTCGTTTGTTGCGGATGTGTCGAGCGAAGAGTTAGTTTTGCATAATTTGTTGAGCGAAACGTTTGTTTTGTGCTATAGATCGTTCCTCTCCTGGGGACCAGAATTCAGAGGATGTCTCAGGTGAAATGCTTGCTTTCACGTGCCCAGGTCTTGAGGATGCCTCGAGCGAGACGCGTGTTTTCACGCGTTCAGGTCGTCCAGGCAGATGTCTAGCTTGAGGATTTGTTGAGGATGTCTCGAGCGATACGCTTGTTTTCACGCGCCTAGGTCGCCCAGGCAGATGTCTAGCATGAGGATGTGTTGAACATGCGTTGAGCGAGACGTTTGTTTTCACGTATCCAGGTCGCCCAGGCGGATGTCTAACATGAGGATTTGTTGAGGATGTATCGAGAGAGACGCTTACTTACACGTGTCCAGGTCGCCCACGCGGATGTCTAGCATTAGGATGTGTTGAGAAGGTCCCGAGCGAGACGCTTGATTTCATGTAGCCAGGTCGCGCAGGTGGATGTCTAACATGAAGCTGTGTTGACGATGCCTCGAGCGACCCGCTCGTTTTCGCGTGTCCAGGTCGCCCAGGCGGATGTCTAGCATGAGGATGTGTTGAGGACGCGTTGAGCGAAATGCTTGGTTTCACGTGTCCAGGTCGCTCAGACAGGTGTCTAGCATGAAGAGGTGTTGAGAACGTCTCGAGCGAGACGCTTGTTTACTCGTGTCCAGGTCGCCCAGGCGGGTGTCTAACATGAGGATTTGTCGAGGATGTCTCGAGCGAAACGCTTGTCGCAGTAGAGTGCGTCGCAGTCCAACCCCGCCCGTCCGTGGGGCGTTTCCTGGCGCCCTGGCGTGTCCCCTGGCTAGTCCCTTGCGACGTTCAGGCGTGACGTGCCCTGGCACGTCCCCTAGCACGCCACTCGGCGTGGCACGTTTCCTGGCTCGTCCTCTGTCGCGTTTCCTTGCTCGTCCCCAGGCGTGTCCCCTGCCCGTCTCGTGGCAGGCCCCTTGCAACGTCCCTTGGCATGACGTCCTCTGGCTGCCCCATGGCACGCGCTTTGGGACGTCCCGTGGAAGGTTCCTGACATGTCCAGGGCGCGCTCCTGATGCGTCCCCTGACACGTCCCCTGGCGCATCCCTTATTGCGCCCCTGGCACTTCCTGTGGCGCGTCTGTGAGCCTGTGCCCCGTGTCGTGTCGTTCCTTTTCTGAGCTGAGTCGGATTTTGAGGTCGAGTTGATTGAACGGCCTCCACTTTTCCACTTCAACTAGCTCTGGGGTGGCTACTATTTGCTCAGGCAGCTCGAGCTTAAGATCCAGATCTGTTCGGTCAGGACACGAATGCAAAGGAGGACTCGATCCACAACGCTATATAATACAATCGCGGGATGATACATCGCAGTTCAGCAAGGCACAGTACAGCACAGCCCTGGGCTCGGTACACCAAAGTCGATACATTGAGCATTACAGTTGGTCGTCGCCCGATCAGGTGTCTTGAAAACAATTCTCATCTCCCATTCAGGGTTCGTGGGTCGATCATGTTTGTATGGCCTGATTTGTTCAGGCCTCGCCTGGTCTTGTGTTGAAAGGTCTAGTCTGGTCTGGCTGGCTATTGTGTGCTCCGGGTGGTGGGTCTCGCGTCGCAGGATCTGGTCCGTTTGTGTCGAGTAGAGGATGGGGGCAGTAATATGGGAGCAGGGGGATGGAAAAGAGAGCGAGCGAGAAAGAGAGAGAGAGAGGAATGGGCAGCCACGGCATGAAGAACACCGTTTGGTACCTATCTTGAGTGTCTCTGAGGATCAGGTTCTTTTGTGTGCCTCCTTCGGTGGCGTTGACATTTTGGTGTCCGTCTGGCAGTCAGAAAGGGCTTCTTCTGAGCACTTGCGATGGTCGTGGGGGCCTGGCGCTCTCACGGGGTGCTTCTTTGCTGCAGTGGAACGTTTCTCCCGAATGCGTTTTGTGTATGGCTGGTCTCTGCCCGCCCGCGCAAGCAGTTTTTCGGTTTATAGAGGGGTGGTTCGGGCGCGCCAGGCCGTGGCAAGGGCAGTGACATCAGGCAGAAGGGATACACGTGGTCTCGGGTGTGGCAGTGGTGCAGACGGGGCGAGGTGTCCGTGGAGCCAGAAGCATGCAAGAGCTATGTGGGATTAGGAAGTCGCTTAGCAGGCGCCCGGCTGGCTCACAATGCGACAGTGTGCACGTGTCGTGTGGACTCTTCTCACAAAGACGATGAGTATTAGATTCACGAGGACTGTTGAATGCATTTGTTGTGATGGCTAGAATGACAGACATCGTATCACCACCCTCCCTAGCGAAAGGATGCCTTTGAGGCGTATCCAGACTTGGTCGGCACATGCCAGGGGCGGCTACGGCATCGTTCGACAGTACATGTCGGCATGCTATGTCTGCGTGTTTTGCTTACAGCTCGCTTGATGTGTGGGCGTCTCATGTCTTTGTCGAATTCGACTTGACAGATTCTGTTGCTATACTGTTGCCGTCCGAATGCGGAAATCATGCAGTGCCTGCGAACCCCTCGGCGTGCATCCTTCGGCACCGCCCCCTCTGCAGGTGTGGGCAGTGCGTGAACGGCCCCTGGCTACGCCCGAAGCCGCCAGCGCCGTCTTGCAGCAGCGCCAGGCTGGGCGGCCTTCGCAGGTTCGTGTGGTGCATGATTTGTATCCGTACGCAGGTACTGGGCCGAGCTTCATGTTCTTGGAGGGGTCGGAATCAGCTTTCTCCTTTTGGAGTGTCAACCTGGGCCTTTGGAACTTTGGGGAATAATGCAGCCAGAGAAACATGGGGACCCAAGTTCACGCAGAAGTCGGAAGGGAAACTGCTTCCGTGCAAGGTGCGTCAGAGTTTCCGCCATCTTCAGATAGTCGACGGTTGTGTCGAGACGCCAGGGAAGAGATCTGGAAGGTGTCCGCCCAGATGCGTCACCAATCAGGGCCCCTATTATTTCAGAATTCGAAGGAGCCACCGTCGTCGTCCCGATTGGCCTCTTGACACCAAACCAGCATTTTCGGGAGTACGGAGTCTAAGTGGACGTTGTTACCATGAATGCGATGCAGTCGCCCTCTTATGCGCCTGCCACTCATGTCAGGTTGACATGGCGCGGCGACCATACGTTGCGATGTCCTGCTGTCGGATGGATTTGGGCAGGACAATCAAATTCAATGACGACGTCGTGCCGTTTGGCTGGCTCGGCTTGGGTAGTTAGTTGCTTTCGAAGGTCTATTCTGGCCGTCCAGCTTCTCGGGGCCAGTGTTGTTGCAGGTTCGGTTGCGTTTTTTCCCGGAAAGGGTGGAGGCCCAGGCTTCTTTTTTTCCCGGAAAGGGCTTAGGCCCAGGGTTCTCTTTTAGTTTGTTTCCCCCCGGTTTTGACTTGAGGTGGGCCGGCGAATTTCTTTCGCGATAAATATCGAGGTCGAGGTGGGCCGGCGAATTTAGAATTTGAGGATGAGCGAAACGCTTATTTTTCAGAATTTGTTGAGGATGTTTCGAGCGAAACGCTTGTTTTGTGTTATAGATTGTCCTCTCCTGGGGACCAGGATTCAGAGGATCTCTCGAGTGAAAGAAATGCTTGTTTTCACGTGCCCAGGTCTTGAGGATGTCTCCTTCGAGACGCTTGGTTTCACGCCTCCAGGTTGCCCAGACAGATGTCTAGCATGGATTTGTTGAGAATGTCTCGAACCAGAGGCTTGCTTTCACGTGTCCAGGTCGCCCAGGCGGATGTCTAGCATGAGGATGTGTCGAGGAAGTCTCGATCGAGACGCTTGTTTGCGCGTGTCCAGGTTGCCCAGGCCGATGTCTTAGCATGAGGATGTGCTGAGAACGTCTTGAGCGAAACGCGTGTTTTCACGTGTCCAGGTCGCCCAGGCACAGCACAGCCATCGGCACGGTACATCAATATCGATACCCTTAGCATTGCAGCCTGGCATGTTGCCTGGCACCTTCCGCGGAGCGTCCCGTGGCGAGTCCCCCTGGCACGTCGCGCGGTGCACGCTCATTGGCACGTTCCGTAGCGCGTCCCCTTGGCACGTCCCGCGGTGCGTGCCCATGGCACGTCCCCTGGCACGTCGCCTGGCGCGTCCCTTGGGACGTTCCGCGGCGCGTCCTCCTGGCATGTCCCCTCAGTCGATTAGTTATGGGGCAGCTACCATCTGCTCAGGCAGCTCGATCTTAAGATCCAGATCAGTTCGGTGAGGACTCGGATGCAAAGAGGACTCGATCCACAACGCTATGTAGAGCACAATCGCGGCATGCCACATCGCAGTTCAGCACGGAGCAGCACAGCACAGCCCTCGGCACGGTACATCAAGATCGATACACTCAACATTGCACTTTGGCACGTTCCTTGGCGCGTTCCGTGGCGAGTCCGCCTGGCACGTCGCGCGGCGCGTCCCCTGGCACGTCCCGCGGCACGTCCATTGGCACGTTTCGCAGCGCGTCCCCTTGGCACGTCCCGCGGTGCGTCTCCATGGCACGTCCCCTGGCACGTCGCCTGGCGCGTCCCTTGGGACGTTCCGCGGCGCGTTCTCCTGGCATGTCCCCTCTGTCGATTATTTCTGGGGCAGCTACCATCTGCTCAGGCAGCTCGAGCTTACGATCCAGATCAGTTCGGTGAGGACTCGGATGCCACGGAGGACTCTACCCACAACGCTAGATAGAGCACAATCGCGGCATGACACATTGCAGTTCAGCACGGCGTAGCACAGCACAGCCCTCGGCACGGTACATCAAGATCGATATATTCAGCATTGCATGTGCCCGTTGCCCAATCAGGTGTCTTTGAAACGTTGCCATGCCTTACATTTCTATATTCCTTTCTGGGTTCGTGGGTCGATCATGTTACCAGTAAGGGCCTGAACCCAGGGTTCTGTTTTAGTAGGTTTACCCCCGGCCTCGACTTGCGTAGGGTCGGCGAAATTTTTCAGTGGTAAATAACGAGGTCGCGTAGGGCTGGCGAAATCATCTTTGAGGACGTCCCGAGCGAAACGCTTGTTTTGCAGAAATAGTTAAGGATTTCTCGAGCGAAACGCTTGTTTTGAATTATCGGTTGTCCTCTCCTGGGGATCAGAATTCAGAGGATCTCTCAAGTGAAATTCTTGTTTTCACGTGCCCAGGTCTTGAGGATGTCTCGAGCGAGACGCTTGGTTTCACGCCTCCAGGTTGCCCAGGCAGATGTCTAGCATGAGGACTTGTCGAGGAAGTCTCGAGCTTGTTTTCATGCGTCGAGGTCGCCCAGATGGATGTCTAGCATGAGGATGTGCTGAGGAAGTCTCGATCGAGACGCTTGTTTGCACGTGTCCAGGTTGCCCAGACGGATATCTAGCATGAGGATGTGTTGAGAGCGAAGCATTTATTTTCGCGTGTCCAGTTCGCCCAGGCCGATGTCTGACATGAAGATGTGTTGAGGATGTCTCGAACGGGACGCTTTCTTTCACGTGTCCAGGTCGCCCGCGCGGATGTCTAGCATGAGGAGGTGTTGAGAACGTCTCTAGCGAAACGCTTTTTTTCACGTGCCCAGGTCAGATGCTGATCGGATGCTGACCGTTCCCGAGCCAGGCGTGCAGCAGCTCCCCGCTGCTCGCTCTCTCTCCTCTCCGCCCCCTGCCTTCCCGCGAGCGGCTGGCGAGGCGGCGACCGGCGCCGCTGCCGACGCGCGTGCGATGGCGGGGGCCTCTGCCTCTTGCAACGCGCCCGCGCACGCTCCCAGCGGTGGAGGTGCCGCGTCTGTGTGTAAAGTCCCTGGCGGTCATGAGCGTGGCCAGGGGGACTCTGTCGGCTACGCGCACACGGGGGGTAGGGGGAGGGGGGGAGACTTCTTAGAAGGGGGCTTCTGCTCAGAAGGCGCGGGCCTTGTCCGTAGATGTAAGGCCCACGCCTTCTAAGAAGCAGCCTCCTTCTAAGAAGTTTCCCCACTCCCCCTACCCCCTTGTGCGCGCCGTTGACCATGAGAATATTGGGAATAAGCAGTGTGTCCACAGCGGGTACTGCTCACATAGATATGGAGGTGGTACAACAGTCAGTGGTGTTAGAGTGAAGCACTGGCCTCGACAGGGCTGCGCCTGGCACTGAAGAACTCCGTGAGCCAGAGCTGTCCCAGCTGGAGGGGGGAGGGGGGAGAAGGCTGGTCACGTCACGTTCCTGCCAGCGCAGTCTTGGAATCCATAACAATGGCTGATTCCCACACGGCGCCGGCGCGAATCGTTACGTGACCAGGGGTGCGAGGGGGTCACGGGCGTCATCGTGAATAAAAACGAAGCGTGCTCTATAATTCCCTCGTCTTCGCCTTGTTGGGCCTCCTGGGAGGCCCTCGTCGCCACGGCTGGATTCGCCTTGCAATCCTGGTCAGAACGCACCACGGGAGAGTTTTCTGGAGAGGAGCTGCGCGGGTACGGCGGGTTCGTGCTGCGCAGATGTGGTGGCGACCCCAGCGCGGGCGTTCAAAGGGTTGAAGGTCACCGGTGGCCCAGATTCGGCCAGCATCGGGCGATCCCGCGCTAGCGCAAAGCCTCTTTCGTTCCAGGTTGAACGGTCCATTGGGGGTCAGAAACCAACGTTCGCGTCAACACAAAACAAATAGCATAAGCATACACTTTCGGACCTCCGAAGGAATATGTTTGTGTAGTTGCCTAGTATTAAATGAGTCACGCTTGTGTTCGCGCGCATGTCTCGCGGTGGCTGCGAGGGCACGTCGCCACGGCTTGATCGGCGGGCAGGAGTGGGCAAACGGATTTTAGCACGATTGTGGACAGGGGGGGGCGCGTCGGCTGTGGACACGATGTGCCCCCGCCCTCTCTCCCACGCCTCGATGCCGTCGGCAAGTTAACATAATCGTGTGGTCGATGTTCATTCGATCCTGATCAATTGATGAGCATTCTTCGATCCGTGTATTGGGCGTTCACTTGAACACATCAGAGCATCTCTTCACAGAGCACGTTGCAGCCGTGCCCCTCGCCCCTCGTCGGTGCGATCAGTGCGCGATGTCGTGTTCGCCCGCTCCGTGTTGTCTGTTGTACCTGCTTCTGCATGGTCGCGCTCGCTCTCACTTGCTCTCTCTTATTGCATTGCGTGGTCAAGTCAGATATTGTTTTTTCGCGGCTTCTTTGATCCCTCGGGCGGTGCCGACGCGGCGTTGTCAATATGTTGTCGATCCAGAGCTGGATACAAAGAGCAGCGTCAACGAACTATTTTTGAGCGTGTCCCACCTGGCGAGAACACTTCTGGGAGTTTCTCGTTCGCATTTCTCTCTCATGCGCGCCCCCTCTTGCTGAACTTGTTGACCAGGCGCCTTGATGTTAACGAAATCGCCACAAGTAGCAGGAGACACTTAGCGTGACGTTTGATATGTGCAAATGCGCTCTCGTCGTCAGGAGTTTTTCCCGGAAATAGCTCCTGCCCAGGGTTCTCTTTTTCAGTAGGTTGATCCCCCGGAATCGACTTGAAGAGGGCCGGCGGAATCATTTTGTGATAAATAACGAGGTCGAAGTGGGCCGGCGAATTAGAATTAGAGGATGTCCCGAGTGAAACGCTGTTTTTTCCTGGAAGCGCTTGTTTGTCCTGGATGGAGGTTTACCTGCGGAATCGTCTCAATACCGGAGCGTCGCCTGGTGTAATCGCTGCCTGGGCCACTGGGCAGGCTCCCAGGCCCAGTGGCCCCTGCTGCCACAGCACGCCCTACCTGATCGCCTCGACGTCCTAGCAGCCAACACCCGCAGCGCCTGTGGACCGTCCTGCGCCGTGCCTGGTCCCGATCCTAGCCCATACGGCGGCGGCCCCCTGTGTGGCACGGGGGAAGCCGGCAGCGAGCACCTGTGGACGTGGTGCCCAGCTGTAGCGCTGGCCTGGCTACTGGTATGCCCCGAAGGCGCTCCAGACCTCCTCCCCTGCGCCATCCTTACCCCTGGCGACCACGCGCGGACACTTGCTGTTTTCCTGCACCAGGTCTCCTACAGGTACCACGTCGCGCTTGGCAGACCCCCTTTGGATGCAGACACTGCTGCGCAACTCATCCGCTCCGGCATGGTGGTCGACCGCTCGTGCGAGGCTCCCATGGACGGCGACGTGGACATCTCCATACCAGGCGCTGACGCGGACAGGCCCTGACAACGCCTGCCCCGGATGTATGCCACATGGCCTACCACCCTGCTCGGCTCCACCACCCTACACGGCACACGGCTGGCCGACCGGGCGGGCGGCGACTGTAGGAAATTGGCAGCTGCCACGGGCACTGTCCTGCCCGGCCAGCACCTCCTACACCTCCGGTCCACCCACGCGGCCGCAGGGTGGCTGCTGGCCGGGCCTGGATGGCTCCCGTGCCCGCGCGTCACCGGAGACAGCCCCACTGCCCACTGGACAGGCTCCTTTTGCAGGGCGTGCGCAAGGCACTGCCTTATCCTCGTTGCCACCCAGCCCGTGACGCACGGACAGGAGGTCACTGTCAGCGACTCGCCCATCCCGGATCAGGACCGTGCCCAGTGGCTGTACGAGGTCACCTTCGACGGCGGGGCCCGCTCTATCGCGGACAGGGCGAAGGTGGCTGGCGCTGGCGCCACACTATGGCACCACCCGGCCTCCGGCGGGCCACCCACAAGGATCGTCCCCTGCGTGGTCGTCATTCCTGGCTCAGACAGCGCTCAAGTCGGTGAGACCACCGGCTGCCGAGCCGGCCTGGGCCTACTGGATGCCCTTGACGCGTCCACCGACGGAGCACACGCCGCCAGAATCGTCGGCGACAACCTCGCCGCCGTCTGATACGGGGCCGGCGCCGGGCGATATCGGAGAATACACCTGTGTGCACAGATGGATCAATCTCTCCGTCCCTTGGCTGCCAAGGGATGGCGGCTCACCTGGCAGGCCGTCAGAACACGGCTCAACAAGGCTGCGGACGCGCTCGCCACCTTAGGGGTCTTTTGAGCCGATGGCTTCAGACAGGCGGGGCACACCGCCATATCCACCTGGATTGTGTGGCACGCTGCACCTGCCTACGACGTGCCATACGCCTTCCCCGATCCTAGCTTAGCCGGGCTCCCCGTCTCCGACATCCCCGCAGCCATCGAGGCACTCGAGTCACGCGCAAACAGGGACAGCAGGAACAGAGGTGGTGCCTAATCCCCTTTCTTCGCCTTCGTTGCCCGCGCCGACCCTGCTAAGGTCCGGGACGTTGCCTCCCGCATCCGCTACTACCTGGACGTTGGGCTTTTTTTGCCCCCCTGATTCCCCATGGTGGCCAAGGCCAAGATCGTGGCCCGGTGGCCGCACGCGGCCCCCTGTCGTCCACAACCACTCAAGAACACGCTTGGGCGCACCATCTTTAAGTGCCGCGAGGCCCCTGGCATCCGCTGGACTCACATGGAGGACAACTACGGCGGCGGACGTTGGGGCTGGCTCTGCGACGAATGCGGCAAGGCGGTCAACGACCACCAGCACTTCACGTCGACTGAGCACATGAAGCAGCGCAGGCAGACCCAGCTCGCAGAGTACATGGAAGGAGGTACCCCCCAGGGGCTCCCTGATCCCCAGCGGTTCATGATTGGAGGTGACTTTTGGAGCATTGCCGGGGGCAAAGCCACGGCGGACATCCCGCGGGTGCAGTACCCAGGCTGGTGCTGGGATTGGGACCTCGATGAAAAGAAGTCCCCTGTCGATCCCTGTGTCTACGAGCCGGACTGGGACTCGATTCCGATCGGCTTCACCAGCCCCAGCGTCGCCAGGGGCGCCCGTCATCGAAGAGCGACGCATGCAGCTCGCCAAGAACGCTGAGGGCCTCTACAGCGTCCCCTGGTACATGGTCAAATGCAGCGCTGCGTTGCGCCCCTGCCTCGGACCCGTCCCTGGAGCGATCCTGCTACAGTCAGACTGGATACGGCGGCTGCAGACATGCGACAAGGAGCTCAAGGGAGTCTTCTTTATCGAGATCTATGCGGACGTGGAGCCCCCCGATGACGGCTCCACAACAGGCCGCCAGATCATCGATAGCAAGACCACCTGCGCTCTGGACTTGCAGGTCTTCCCTTGCTTCGCGCCCGGGGAGCAGTGCAAAGATCTCCTGGGTAAGTATCAACTACAGGATCGATTCAAATGCCAGCGACAGGGGCAAAGCGAATACTACCTGCTCGTGTGGGACAAGATGTGGGCCATGGAATGGACGGAGCGCGACGTGACAGCCGGCGCCCCGAAACCCCTCATGATCTCCAAGACATCACCGACGGTGGACTTCTTGGCTGAGGTGATCCCTGTCTGGCCCCCAGCCCCTGGCGCCAAAGTCTCGGGCGCTGACCGCTGCTGCCCCTCTGGCGTAGCCCCGGTCCAATGCGACGCCAAGAAGCGCGCGCCTTTCCACGGCAGCGACGCCGCAGTCAGAAGACCCCCCCCTGGCCAACCCTACTGCAGGGTTGACCGCGCCACGAGGATGGCCCAATTCAACAAGGTCAACGCCGCGATCCGGGAATTCTTTTCGGCCGCGTGCGAGAGGGCCGCCCCGTGGGGCACCGCCCCCCCGCCCGTGGTCTGGGCGCTCGTCTTCCGACGCGAGGTTCGCGACGACAAGGCCAGCGCCCTGTCGGTGCCCGCGAGAGGTGTGGCAGCGGACCGACTGCTTGCACGGGCCTCGGCCACGCTGGAACGCATGATCGACGACCCCGACCAACCTGGCGCCAGTATGCGCTTGGCCGAGCCGCCCCTGACGCTCCAGCAGGCTGACGAGTCCCCCGGCTGCGTCTTTCAACGACTGCTGCTTGTCCCGCGCGAGGATCACCTTGAACGCGCCTGCGACCTGCGCCGAACCAACAATGGTCAGGGTCGCTGCGTGCTTGCGACCCAGAACTCACTCCTCGCCCTGTGCCGCGGGCCGCCCGGCGCAGGTAAGACCATGGTCGCGGCCTGCATAGCGGACGCCTACATGTCGCGCCTCGCCCCAGGATGGGGCGCGGGGTGCTTTGGCGGCGCCGGCGGCTCCATGGGCGCCCTGGCCGACCAGATCGGGAAGAACCTGACCCCGGACTGTGGCGACCCATTCCCGCGCTTGGCCGTGTGCCCAGCGCGCGAGGACAAGGTAAAGGGCAACGCCGCCAGGAAGATCACCCCCGTTGCTAAGTACGCCGAAACTTACAGCATCCTGGATGGCGAGGTCACTACGGACCACGCGCACTGGTTCCATAAGTTCCGGGCGGAAATTGCAACCGAGGCGATGCCCACCCTGGCCGCGCACGAGGCGGGGGCCGACCTCTGGGACAAGAAGTTCCTCATCTGCCTGTTGGACGAAGCGGGTCAGACGTCCGAACCCATGGCCATCATGTCCCTGGTCCACGCCGTCAGATGCGGGGCCAGAGCAGTCCTCTTCGGCGACGAGCGGCAGCTGCGCCCGACGGTCAAGTCCCAGCAGGCACTGCGCTGGGGCCTCGGCATTTCCATCCTCGCCGAGTACGTGTCAGCTATAGGGGGGATCCCTGACTGCAGCGTCACCCTGGAAGAGTGCTACCGGATTCACCCTTCCCTGCTGGCATGGCCCTCGTTCACGTCACGTTCTATGGAGGCAGGCTTGTCTCGGCCATCCTCGTCGACCCCATGCGGCGAGGCCCCTGCGCCGAGGGACTTCAGTGGCCACTCGCAGTGCCGCTGTCCAACGAGGAGTACGAAGCAGCAAAGGGTGAGGGAAGTAGATGCGGCCCCGCCAACTCCCTCATCGACACCGCAGGCGGATTCAGGAGTAAGGCGGCCTGCCCGCCTGTCCCGAGCGCGGGAAACGGCAGCGCCGTCTTCGACCAGCACCGGTTCCCACTTGCGCACGTCCCCTCACAAGAGGCCCAGTCCGTGCACCTGGACGGTTGCGCCAACATTCACGAAGCACGCACTGTGGTAGCCCTGGTGAAGGCCCTTGTGCCCTGGGCGACACGCACCGAGAGCGCCATCCTGGTGCTGTCGCCGTACAAGCTGCAGCCTACCCCCGTGCTGGCAGGTAACCCCTGCCCCCCCCAAGACATCAGACGTTGCTCGCGGGCGGCCCAAGCAGACGGACCTGAGGCGGGCGTGGGCGCGACCGTGTCCCAGCTCTATCAGGGCCGGGGCAGCTTTCGTTTCTTACCCGCCGACAAGAGGTACCTCACAAGAGGGACCTGGATCAACCGCGCCACGGCAGCCAACGGCCTGAACGGGCGCTTCCACGGGCTCATGGACCTGTTTCGTCATCTCCTGGAAAACGAGATCCTCCGCGTCACCACTATCGACTCCGCCCAGGGTCAAGAGGCATCCGTCGCTATACTGCTGAGCACCCTAGCCAACTCCATGCGCAATTGGGGCCACGTGGACGACCGGCACTGCGTCAAAGTTGGTATGACACACCCACGATGCAACCTCATCATGACAGCAGACGCGACGATGTTCCGCACAACCGCCCTCGCTGCCCTCCACCACCTAAGCACCTGTTTTGAAATTCTGATCGATAAAACAGAAGTCGAAGTAAGCATTTTTGAGAGTTGCGTATGTCTCGAACACGAGTTGTGTAGGATGTCTCGAGTGAGACGTTTGTTCCGTGCTATGGTTCAGAGGATGTCTCAGGTGAAATGCTTGTTTTCACGTGCCCAGGTCTTGAGGATGTTTCGAGCGATACGCTTGGTTTCACGCCTCCAGGCTGCCTAGGAAAATGTCTAACATCAGCATGTGTTGATGATGTCTCGAAACATACGCGTGTTTTCACGCGTTCAGGTCCTCCAGGCAGATGTCTAGCATGAGGATGTGTGGAGGATGTCTCGAAAGAGACGCTCGTTGTCGCTTGTCCAAGTCGCCCAGGCGGATGTCTAGCATGACAATACGTTGAGGATGTGTTCAGCGAAACGTTTGTTTTCGCGTGTCCAGGTCGCCCAGGCGCATGTCTGATGTTAGGATTTGTTGATGATGTCTCTTTCTCTCTCTCGAGACGCTTTCTGTCACGTGTCCAGGTCGCCCACGCGGATGTCTAGCATGAAGATGCGTTGAGAAGGTATCGAGTGAGACGGTTTTTTTCACGCACCCACGTCGCCCAGGCGGATGTCTGACATGAAGATGTGTTGAGGCTGCCTCGAGCGAGACGCTTGCTTTCACGTGTCCATGTCGCCCAGGCATACGTCTAGCATGAGGAGGCGTTGAGGATCTGTTGCGCGAAACGCTTGTTTTCACATGCCCAGGTCGCCCAGGCGGATGTCTAACATGAAGATCTTCGGAGGATGTCTCGAGCGACCCGCTCGTTTTCGCCTGTCCAGGTCGCCCAGGCGGATGTCTAGTATGAAGATGCATTGAGGATGTGTTGAGCGAAACGCTTGGTTTCACCTGTGCAGGTCGCTCAGGCAGATGTTTAGCATGAGGAGGTGTTGAGAACGTCTCGAGCGAGACGCTTGGTTTCTCGTGTCCAGGTCGCCCAGGCGGATGTCTAACATCAGGATTTGTTGAATCTCTCGAGCGACACGCTTGTCGCAGTACATTGCGTCGCAGTCCAACCCCGCTCGTCCGTGGGGCGTCCCCTAGTGCCCTGGCGTGCTCCCTGGCGCATCCCTTGCGACGTTCGGGCGTGACGTGCCCTGGCACGTCCCCTAGCACGCCACTCGGCGTGGCACGTTCGTTGGCTCGTCCCCTGTCGCGTTTCCTTGCACGTCCCCAGGCGTTTCCCCTGCCCGGTTCGTGGTGGGCCCCTTGCAACGTTTTTTACCATGACGTCCTCTGGCCGCCCCATGGCACGCGCTTTGGCACGCGCTTTGGCAGGTTCCTGACATGTCCAGGGCGCGCTCCTGATGCTTCCCCTGACAAGTCCCCTGGCGCATCCCCTATTGCGCCCCTGGCACATTCTGTGGCGCGTCCGTGAGCCTGTGCCCAGTGTCGTGTCGTTCTTTCTCGGAGCTGAGTCGGATTTGGAGGTCGAGTTGATTGAACGTTCTCAATTTTCCACTTTAACTAGCTCTGGGGCGGCTACTATTTGCTCAGGCAGCTCGAGCTTAACATCCAGATCAGTTTGGTCAGGACTCGGATGCAAAGGAGGACTCGATCCATAACACTATAGAGCACAATCGCGGCATGGCACATCGCAGCACGGCACAGCACAGCACAGTTTTGGGCACAGTACACCAAGCTCGATCCATTGTGCATTACAATTGCCCGTCGCGCGACCAGGTGTTTCGAACACGTGCCCATGCCTCACATTTATCTATTCCTTTCTGGGTTCGTGGGTCGACCATGTTGAAATTCTGATCGATACAACGCAGGATAACATAATCATTTTCGTTTGTTGCGTACGTCTCGAGCGAAACGCTCGTTTAGCAGAATTTGTTGAGGATGTCTCGAGCGACATGTTTGTTTCGGAGACTTCGGGAAAGCTTGACGCCCAAGGATGTCCCAGAGGGTCCTGGGAGTGCGGACGCAGCGCAATTTACCAGGGGTCGTGGCCCTGGGAGCGTGGACGCAGCTTAGTTTACCATGGATCGTTGCCTTGGGAGCGCCGACGCAGCGTAGTTTACAGGGGATCGTGGCCCAGGGATAGCGGACGCAGCGAAAGTTATTAGGGACCGTGGCCTTGGGAGCGCGAAGGCGGCGTACTTTACGATGGATCGTGGCCTTAGGAGCGCGAACGCAGTGTAATCTAACTGGATCCTGGCCCTGGGGGGGGGGCGGACACAGTTTAATTCACGAGGGAACGTGGTCCTGGAAGCGCGGACACAGCGTACTTCACGAGGGAGCGCGGCCCTGGGAGGGCGGACGCAGCGTAGTTTACAACGGATCGTTGCCCAGGGGGAGTGGACGTATTGTAATTTACAAGGGATCGTGGCCCTGGACGCGCGGGTGCATCGTAAGCTATGGTGGATCGAGGCCCTGGGAGCGCGGACGCAGAGTAATTTTCGATGGGTAGTTGCCCTTGGGGGACCGATACACCGTACTTTACCAGGGAACGTTGCCCTGGAAGCGCGGACTCAGCGTAATTCACTAGGGAGCGCGGCATTGGGAGCGCGGACGCAGCGTCGTTTAATTTGGATCGTGGCCCTGGGAGGGCGGATGCAGCGTAATGTACGAGGGATCGTGGCTCTGGGAGCGCGGCCGCAGCGTAATTTATGATGGATCGTGTCCCTGGGAGCGCGGACGCATCGTAATTTGCAGGGGATCCAGGCCCTGGGTCAGGGGCGTCCCACGGCACGTTCCCTGACGCGTTCCCTGGCACGTTCCTTGGCGCGTCGCCTGGTACGTTCCCTGGCACGTCCCCTGGCGCGTCCCATGGCGAGCCCCCCTTGCACGTCGCGCGTCGCGTCCCCCGGCACGTCCCGTGGCACGTCCATTGGTACGTTCCGTAGCGCGTCCCCTTGGCACGTCCCGCGGTGCGTCCCCATGGCACGTCCCCTGGCACGTCACCTGGCGCGTCCCGTGGGACGTTCCGCGGCGCGTCCCCTTGGCATGCCCCCCTGTCAATCAGCTCTGGGGCAGCTACTATGTGCTCAGGCAACTCGAGGTTAAGATGGAGATCAGTTCGGTCAGGACTCGGATGCAAAGGAGGACTCGATCCACAACGCTGTATAGTACAGTCGCGGCATGGCACATCGCAATTCAGCACGGTGCAGCACAGCACAGCCCTTGGCACGGTACATCAAGATCGATCCTTTCAGCTTTGCAACCTGGCACGTTCTTTGGCACGTTCCGCGGCGCGTCCCATGGCGAGTCCCCCTGGCGCGTCGCGCGGCGCGTCCCCCGGCGCGTCCCGTGGCACGTCCATTGGTACGTTCCGTAGTGCGTCCCTTTGACACGTCCCGCGGTGCGTCCCCATGGCACGTCCCATGATACGTCCCTTGGGACGTTCCGCGGCGCGTCCCCCTGGCGTGCCCCCCTGTCAATTCAATTGGCCCTGGGGCAGCTACTGTGTGCTCAGGCAGCTCGAGGTTAAGATGGAGATTAGTTCGGTCAGGACTCGGATGCAAAGGATGACTCAATCCACAACGCTATATAGCACAGTCGTGGCATGGCACATCGCAATTCAGCACGGCGCAGCACAGCACAGCTCTTGACACGGTACGTCAAGCTCGATCGATTCAGCATTGCAATTGCTTGTCGCCCAATCAGGTGTCTTGAAAACGTTGCCATGCCTTACATTTCTATATCCTTTTCCGGGTTTGTGGGTCGATCATGTTTAAAACGAAGGTGCGCGGCTCTAAGGCGAGAGCCACATTTTGAAGACGGCTAGCTTTGAATCTGTGAAACTCGTGCAATTTTTAAAACGAAGGTGCGCGGCGCTAAGACAAGAACCACACTTTGAAAACCACCCGCCCTCCATTCGCGAAGCACCAGAGCCACACATGGTGAGGAAATCTCAGGCGAAACGCCCGTCGCGACAGGGATGAGTCATCTATAAGGAAAAGGAATGGAGCAGGAGGAGGAGGAGGAGGAGGAGGAGGAGGAGGAGGAGGCGTGCCTGGTTCATGTAATCGTCAGTTCGCTAGACATGGTAGGCACCAATTCCACCGATGTGGCAGTATGACGTGAGAAAAATTATCCTGGCGAAGGTCCCAACCATATGCAGTGGTGGGTACCGTAATTGTGAATATCTGCTTCGGTGAAGCTCCCTATGGGGCCACGAAGCGCTGCACTGGGCGGGGGGAACGCTGTACTGTGTGGGTGGTGTGCCGAATCGGGTTTCCGGGACGCATGCGGACGGTCCCACTGAGGGTTTTGGTGGAGCTCCCTATGGGGCCACGAAGCGCTCTACTGAGTGAATGAGAATGCCAAATTGGGTTTCCGGGACGCATGCGGACGGTCCCACTGGGGGCTTCGGTGGAGCCCCCCATGGGGCCATGAAACGCTGCACTGCGCGGGTGAAAATGCCAAATTACATTTCCCGTACGCATACGGACGGTGGCACTGGGGCCTTGGGTGGAGCCCCCTATGGGGCCACGAAACCCTGCACTGGGTGGGTGAAACTGCCAAATTGGGCTTCCGGGACACATGCGGACGGGGGCACTGGGGCCTTCGGTGGAGCTCCCTATGGGGCCACGAAACGCTGTACTGGGTCTGCGGGACGCATGCGGACGGTAGCACTGGGACCTCCGGTGGGGCTCCCTATGGGGCCACGAAGCGCTGTATTGGGTGTGCGGGACGCATGCGGACGGTAGCACTGGGACCTTCGGTGGGGCTCCCTATGGGGCCACGAAGCGCTGTACTGGGTGTGCGGGACGCATGCGGACGGTAGCATTGGGACCTTCGGTGGGGCTCCCTATGGGGCCACGAAGCGCTGTACTGGGTGGGTGAAAAGCAGGGAGGACCGGGAGGAGGGCCACGAAACGCTGTAGTGGGTGTGCGGGACGCATGCGGACGGTAGCACTGGGAACTTCGGTGGAGCTCCCTCTGAGGCCACGAAGCGCTGTACTGGGTCTGCGGGACGCATGCGGACGGTAGCACTGGGACCTTCGGTTGGGCTCCCTATGGGGCCACGAAGCGCTGTACTGGGTGTGCGGGACGCATGCGGACGGTAACACTGGGACCTTCGGTGGGGCTCCCTATGGTGCCACGAAGCGCTGTACTGGGTGGGTGAAACGCAGGGAGGAGGGGGAGGAGGGCCACGACACGATGTATGGGTGTGCGGGGCGCATGCGGACGGTGGAGGAGGAGGAGGAGGAGGAGGAGGAGGAGGAGGAGGAGGAGGAGGAGGAGGAGGAGGAGGAGGAGGAGGAGGAGGAGGAGGAACGTGGAGACCGTCTCTTCAAAAGAGGACCCAATACCACAGGATGGTTGGGAAAAAGAGGAGAAGGATGAGGAGGAGGAGGAGAAACATGAGGAGGAGGAGGCGGAGGAGGAGGAGGAGATGGAGGGGGCGGAGGAGGAGGAGGCGGAGGCGGAGGAGGAGGAGGCGGAGGCGGAGGAGGAGGAGGAGGAGGAGGAAGAGGAGGAGGAGAAGGAGGAGGAGGAGGAGGAGGAGGACGCGGCGGCGGCGGCGGAGTCGGAGACGGAGGCGGAGGCGGAGGAGGAGGAGGAGGAGGAGGAGGAGGAGGAGGAGGAGGAGGAGGAGATGAGGGGGGGGGGGAATGATGATGATGATGATGCTGATGATGATGATGATGATGATGATGATGATGATGATGATGATGATGATGATGATGATGATGACGATGATGATGATGATTATGATGCTGATGGTGATGATGATGCTGATGATGATGCTGATGCTGATGCTGATGTTGATGATGATGACGATTCTGCTGCTGCTGATGATGATGCTGCTGATGTTGATGATTATTAAGATGATGATCATTGTGATGATGCTGCTGATGATGATGCTGTTGCTGCTGATGATGATGATGCTGATGCTGATGCTGATGCTGCTGCTGATGAAGAGGATGATGATGATGATGATGATGATGATGATGATGATGATGATGATGATGATGATGATGACGATGATGGTGATGATGATGGTGATGGTGATGGTGACGATGCTGATTCTGCTGCTGCTGTTGATGCTGACGATGATGATGACGATGCTGATGCTGCTGATGATGCTGCTGCTGCTGATGATGATGATGATGTTTGTGACGATGCTGATGATGATGATGATGATGATGATGATGATGATGATGATGATGATGATGACGATGACGATGCTGATGCTACTGACGATGATGATGATGATGATGATGATGATGAGGATGGTGCTGATGATGACGATGAGGATGACGACGATGATGATGATGCTGATGCGGATGATGATGATGATGATGATGATGATGATGCTGCTGATGATGATGATGCTGCTGCTGTTGCTGCTGATGATTATGATGATGATGATGCTGATGATGATGATGATGACGATGATGATGCTGATGATGATGATGCTGATGATGATGCTGATGATGATGATGATGCTGCTGATGATGATGATGATGATGATGATGATGATGATGATGATGATCGATGATGATGATGCTGCTGTAATGCGGATGCTGATGCTGATGATGATGACCCCCCGAGCTGATGTGCTGATGATGATGATGCTTGATGATGCTGATGATATTATTATGATGATGATGAAGTGCTGCTGCTGATGATTCTGCTTCTGATGATGCTGATGCTGCGCTGATGACTGCTGCTGCTGAGATGATGCTGATGATGGATGATGATGATAGATGATGACGCTGATGATGATGATGATGATTGGATGATGATGATGATGAGGATGATGATGCTGCTGTGATGATGATGCTGGCGATGATGCTGCTGATTGATGATGGACGATGATTGAGATGATGATGACTATGATGATGAGATGATGATGGATGATCGAGATGTGAGGATGATGACGATGATGGTGGTGGTGGTCATGGTGGTGGTGGTGATGATGATGACGAAGATGATGATGCCGACGATGCTGCTGATGATGATGATGATGATGATGATGATGATGATGATGATGATGATGAGGATGATGATGATGATGATGATGATGATGATGATGATGATGATGATGATGATGATGATGATGTGATGATGACGATGCCGATGTCGATGATGCTGATGCTGATGCTGATGCTGATGATGATGATGATGCTGATGCTGATGCTGATGATGATGATGATGCTGCTGCTGCTGCTGATGATGATGATGATGATGATGATGATGATGATGATGATGATGATGAGATGATGATGAGATGATGATGATGATGATGATGATGATGATGATGATGATGATGATGATGATGATGATGATGATGATGATGATGATGATGATGATGATGATGATGATGATGAGTATGAGGATGAGGATGAGGATGAGGATGAGGATGAGGATGAGGATGAGGATGAGGATGAGGATGAGGATGAGGATGAGGATGAGGATGAGGATGAGGAGGGGGGGAGGAAACAGAGCGTGCGATGCAGAGGCGGAGGAGGACCAGCGCAAGGACCGGACAGCGATGCTGGACCAGCGAAGGCGACCAGCGGAGGCGGAGCGGAGTCGGAGGGGGCAGGCGGAGGCGGAGGCCGGAGGCGGAGGCGGAGGGCGGAGGCGGAGGCGGAGGCGAAGGCGGAGGCGAGGCGGAGGAGGAGAGGAGGAGGAGGAGGAGGTAGGAGGATGAGGAGGAGGAGGGGAGGAGGTAGGAGAGGAGGAGCAGGAACAGGAGCAGGAGCAGAGCAGGAGCAGGAAGCAGGAGGTAGGAGGAGGAGGAGGAGGAGGAGGAGGAGGAGGAGGAGGAGGAGGAGGAGGAGGAGGAGGAGGCGCAGGAGAGAGGAGGGGAGGAGGAGGAGGAGGAGGAGGGAAGGAGGAGGAGGAGGAGGAGGACGAGGAGGAGGAGGGACGGGAGGACGAGGAGGACGAAAGGGAAGAGGAGAGGGGAGGAAGGAGGAGAGGGGAGGAGGCGGAGGAGGAGGAGGAGGAGGAGGAGATGATAGGAGGAGGCGGAGGAGAAGGAGGAGGGGAGGGGAGGAGGAGGAGGCGGAGGAGCGGAGGCGGGAGGCGGAAGCGGAGGAGGAGGAGGTAGGAGGAGGAGAGGAGGAGGAGAGGGAGGAGGGAGGAGGAGGGAGAGGAGGAGGGAGGAGGGAGGAGGAGGGAGGAGGGGGAGGGGGAGGGGGAGGGGAGGGGTGATGGAGGGGAGGGCGAGGAAGGAGGAGGAGGAGGAGGAGGAGGAAGGAGGAGGGAGGAGGAGGAGAGAGGAGGAGGAGGAGGAGGAGGAGGAGGAGGAGGAGGAGGAGGAGGAGGAGGAGGCGGAGGCGGAGCGGAGGCGGAGGCGGAGGCGGAGGCGGAGGCGGCAGGCGGAGGCGGAGGCGGAGGCGGCGGAGGCGGAGGAGGAGGAGGAGGAGGAGGAGGAGGAGGAGGAGTAGAGGGAGGAGTGAGGAGGAGGAGGAAGGAGGAGGAGGAGGAGGAGGAGGAGGAGGAGGAGGAGTTGGGGAAGTAGGAAGAGGCGGAGGCGGAGTCGGAGGAGGAGGCGGAGGCGGAGGCGGAGGCGGAGGCGGAGGAGGAGCAGGAGGAGAAGGAGGAGGAGGAGGAGGAGGAGGAGGAGGAGGAGGAGGAGGAGTTTCCATCCTGTGCGCTCTCGCCATCCGGCCTTGAGTCCTCTGTGCCCATCCCCGGCGCCGCTGGCATCTGAGGCCGCCGCCAGCGCCGCGGCCAACCTCCCCGTGGCGGAGGTCGCCCGAGGCGCTCGGCCTTGCAAGAGCGGCTGGGCAGCCGGGGATCAAGGGTCGAGGAGGGCTCGATGGTCTTCAGGACGTGTGTTAGCCCAATGCGTGCACGCCGAGGGGTGCTCTGGCGCTTGCTGGGCTCGATGGCGGCGTCGGCAGAGGTGGGGCCGGCCTCTGATTCCCGACGAGGGTCTTCCCCGACGGGTTCCGACTGCCAGTTCATACCATGGAGGGTGGGGCGCTCGGGGAAGAATGTGTTGGCCCTTTATAAGATATCATTGTGTGTTTCTACTGCCCTGGTCGGCGTGCCGGTCTGCTGCAGTACGTGTGCTCAAGCTCTCACAGGGCATGCATTCGGCCCTTCTCGCAAACCTCCCCCGCGATATCCTGCCTGCGCCCTTCGATATGCGGACGGCCTGGGCGGCGACGAGCTGACTTGCGTGCCCCTCGCTGGGGTGTCCGCAGGTGGCGCTTTCAGCGTGCCTCGCTCTACAGAGTGGGGACCTGTGTCTGCTCGGAGGTGGCCTTCGGCTCGCTGCTCTGGGCGAGCGTTGCCGTGGTTTTCGGCAGCGTTGCAGCTGGCGTGGCGGTGGGCTGCGCCATCGGGGTCGTCATGGGCGGCTGGTGGTGGCGGCCGAGGTATCACCTGGCGCTGGCGGCGGCTGCTGGTCCCGTGGTGGTGCCAGACGCTAGCCGTGGCTCGACTATGCCGATTCGCCTGAGGGATGCCATCGCTTGACGTGGAGAAAGTTCAGACCCTGGTTCGTTACCCTGACGACGGCAATGGGCTGGTATGGCACCATCGTGTTCTAGTAGACCGCATCTCCTGTGGGCGCTGGGGGTGCTTCGCGCCCGACCTCGCGTTGCATATCCACGATTTCATTGAGCTGCGCCACGCGGTCCTGTCCTTCAAGTCGCGCTTCCCGCCGACGTGACTGCCGTCTCGTACGTCTTCGATGACGACGGGGTCACGCTGGCCCCGCTGGTCGAGTTCGTGGCACTTGCTAGGCCAAGGCGCAGGCCGCCATCCTGGGAGACGCCGACTTTGATGACATTAAAACTCAGGCATGTGTGGTTGACGACGTTGGTGACGAGCCCTCCGGCAAGACGGTGCCAGACGACGTGTTGGGTGACGGCAAGCGTTTCGCATCGTTGGGGGCGTTCGGCATCGCCGATTGGCTGGGCTTGACGCGCTTTGCGGAGCGCGTGGCGACGGGCGAGATCGACGACTGGAAGGTGACGCGCGTGCAGAACGAAGGGGAATCGCGCATGCTGGGCATTCGCCGCAAGCGCCACCTGGTCCTGCATGGCGCCGTCAGGCTTCGACCGGGGAGAAGCTCGACGCCTGGCCATTCCCACCGCCTTCAGCGTTCAGAAAGGATAACGAGGCGGTTCGGGGCGGTCCTGGGTCGATAGTGGTTTACGAGAGCGACAGGAGGCAGGGGCGATGCCGGTTATGGCGCTGCCGCCCCCCGCGAACACAGGAGCAACGCGGAGCTGCTGTGTTTGGCCCATCAGGTGGATCAACTCAACCCTCCGAATCTCGCGCGCTTCGAGCACTTGGTTCGTAGACAGAGCCAGATCGAAACGACCGTCGAAAAGAGTGCGGCGCGTCCCAAGCATGCAGGGCTCGACCTGGTCATGGGAGGCCCGACGGACGAGAGTGGTGCCGCTTCCTCTCAGGGCTGCAAAGAGTGGGTCCGCAAGGAGCAGGGCGATCGGGGTCGGGCGCTGAAGCGCGCTCGTCTTCTTTGAGAAGAGCGTTCCCAGGATGAGAAGCGGACTTGCCGAGGCATAGCAGATTACCAGGGCGAAGGCCCGGGTCTCCCGAGGAGGCCGCGGGCGCCCAAGGCAGGCGGCGGCGAGGGGCAGCGGTCCGAGAGCGCGGGGGGGGGGGGGGGCCGCAGTAGCCGCCTCCCTGCCGGCTGGGCCGACCGTGCGGCGTGGCGAGTCTTGCCGGCAGTTTTGATCGAGGCGTCGCCGGGGTTTAGCGTCGTCTCTGTTCCCCGCGGCGACGTGGAGAGGTCTTTCCTCGGCCGCCGCCTTCTTCCCCGAGCTTGGCATCTCCTGGCCCCCTCCCGATGCGTGCGGCGCGACGGTTTGGTCAGCTCCGTCGGCGTCGGCGAAAATGCGCAGCGGGTCAGTCTCTGACCCCCTTCCGCTCTTGCTCCCTCGAGCGTCTTAAGTGCGGCGGTGTTGGGGCGGGGGAGCGGCGCCCCTGCAGCGCGATCTTTTGCAGCGCATCTCTCGGCGCGTCCAAGGCAAAAATCCCCGCCTCAAGACTTGGGCGAAGACCGTGCTCTCGCGGAGCTCGTGGCGCCCAGGGGCTTGTGCTCGCAGGGCCCCGAACAACTTTGCCGAGCGCGACGTCTGCGAGCTCGACGCCTGCCGTTCGGGGACCGTGGCGAAGAATGCGCAGCCGCCCGTCCCTCCCGAGGCAGCTGTGCTCATCTGTCACCTTCAGTATTGCGTTGAGCGAGATGCTGATCCAGTCTTGGATCTCCAGGCGGCCGGGGATTTCGCCCGCCCGGGATCGAGGCAGACTTGTACTTCGCGTCGAGAGCCTGCGGGGGTCCAACCTCGTCAGCTCTCGGAGGCGCCTCAATGCCATCGTGGGCAGTGTCTTCGTCGAGAAGGACCCCGCCGGGGGCAGGCTCGTCGTCGCCGCCAGGCAATCGAACCGCTGTCACAAGGCCCCCCCGCGAGGACGCAATTGGTGTGTGTGTGGCTTCTGCGAGCTCGACCTCTTGGACATCCGCGCTGCGCGACCTCGTCTGTTTGGTGCCGTTGCTGAGATCTGGGGCTGCGCCGGTGACGCTGGCGACTGCTTCTGTCAGATGCTGGTCCAGGAACTGGAGTCTAGATTAGGGTTCGCCATGCCGTGCCTGGCTGGTCAGTGGGGGCTCGCAGACCTGCGATGATGAGATCGGTCGGCGGGTCGAGGTCGAGCTCTCCGAGATCATCTACCCCGTCCTTCGCGGGATGGCCATCGGGTGGTCCTGTGCGCCCCGCCCGGCCAGTGAGGCGGCCCCCCACCTGGCCCCTGCCTGGCCAACGCGGCGGCCCCCACCTGGTGTCGGTCGGCGGGTCGAGGTCGAGCCCTCCGAGATCATCTACCACGTCTCCCGCGGGGTGGCCATGGATGGCCCTGCGCGGCCCGCCTGGCCAATGAGGCAGCCCCCCACCTGGCGACCCCGGAGCGCCGTCTGTCCGCGCTCGCTCATGCGCGAGCGGACGCCTCCACGCGTCCTTCGAGTGGGTAAGGCCGTCTCGGCCGTTCATATGAACAACTTCGCCACTCTCGCTGGGGGGCAGGACGTGGCCATCTATTCGGTCCAGCGGCTCGGGCAGGCAGCCTCGCCCCTCGGCGTCGGGGCCCACGTGAGCTCGGACGTCAATCGGCGGTGTTCGCGACGCGTCCCGCGGCGCGTTTGGCGGATCTACCTGGCGACGCGGGGCCTTGCGCGGAGGCGCTGGGGTCCCCGCGATGTGCCGGGGACCTGTCTGGGCCGTGACGCGGGCCTCTTCGACGAGCTTGCGGGGCCAGCGCAGTCCTGCTTGCAGGAGGGCGTGCGTGGCGGCTGCGCGCTGCCAGCGCGTGCGGCGACTCATGCGTGCTGCCAATGTCGAGATGTGGCTGGTCCTGTGCCCCCTCTTGTTTGGCGGGTTCGATCTGGGGGCCGCCCCCGGTCGCGAGGTCAGCTGCTCCGTCTCCTCGGGCGTCGGCTCCGCACTCCTGTCGACGGCGGCCTCCGTCCCCGAGATCCGTGGGCTCGCCCGATATCCAGAGAGGTGGAGATTCCAGCTTGTTGATGCCGTCGCAGGGGCTTGCGCGGCCGGGGTGGGCCGAGTGCGTCGTGGGCCGTCCCGCGCATGGCGGAGAGTTCAAATTTCTGGGGCGCTTATGCTGATGTTGCTGTGCGAGGGTCGTGGCCCTTTGCCTTGGCCCGCAGACGCAGCGTGGGCAATGCTTGGAGGAGGCCGCCCCCGCCTGGGCACCCGGCCAGCCGCGCGCGGGCGGGCAGTCGATTCCACCGCGGGCAAGGCCAGTGTGAGAGGATGTCGAGGTCCCCAGTGCGGTCCCACTCATCGGCCACCGCGTGGATGACCCTCGCCGCTGGAGGCGTCCGCGGGTGGGTCGCTGGCCCGGGGCCGCCGCGATCGTGGCGCGCGGGTGGCGTCCATCGCGTGCCACCTTGTTTCCATATGTGTTTTCGAGATGGGCCGCGCGAAGTCGTGGGCCCTCGGCGCGCTGGAGAGATGGGCGGCCTGCTGCCAGATTGCCGCTCGCACCTGTTGGCGCTCCAGGCACGCTGGGAGCAAGCGCAGTGCTGCGGCCGCCAGCTCGCGGCTGCGCGTGGTCGGGGGAGCGACCGCGTTCTCGAGGCAAATCATTCGAGAGGCATCCGGTTCAGAAGCGTCCCGTCCACGGTGCGCGCGCTCGGATGGGTGGGGGGCCTGCCGAGGTCCGTCTCCAGCGGCCGAGACCCTGGCCTTCGAGCTCTTTGCTGGCGAGGCGGGTCTCGCCCGAGCCTTTCGACCCCGCGGTCTGCGGGCTGGCCCCGATCGAGCTGCAGCGTGGAGCGTGGTTCGACTTCGCCAGGAAAAGCATGCAGAGTCTCGTCAAGTCGTGAATCCTCTCGGACATTCTCTGGTGCGTCCACCTGGATGCCCCGTGTGCGATCTGATCCGTCGCGAGACGAGTGGCGTCTGATTTGGGGGCGCGCTAAGGGGCCATCGCAGTGGAGCTGGGCTTTTCACCGTTCAGGCTTACTCGCTGGCGGCGCGATGTGGGCCCCTCTCGGGCATGGGGGGTCCCGCGTCTTTCGGTGTCTTGGAGCTCGGGCCCGTCGTGGACCTCGGGGCCTCCCGAGGTCTTCCAGGGCACTGTCCACATGTGTCCGTGCGGAGTCCCGCGTTGGAATCCCACGACCCCCCTCGCGAACGTGTCGGCCCTGCGGGGCGTTGAAGCTAGATGCTCTTGGGGTCGTGTACATCGAGTTGTCGAGGGGCAGGAGGGTGTGTCCTGAGCTGATGGAGTCTGGCGGTCACAGTCTATAGCAAAGGCAGCAGGTTCATATCCGATGTCGCTATGCTCGAGATGGGCCTCGATGTTTCTTGCGTGTGGTTTTTGTTCGCGAGCGGTCTGCCTCCGGCCTTCGTTGACCAGTGGGGTGAGGCCGCTGGCGCACTTGTCGGGAAGCGGCGGCGCGGGGCCGCCTGGGGAGAAGTTGCGAAGAGTGACCGCAGCCGCGATTGACGATCTCGCGCGCGGGGGGGGGCTGCGCCCGCAGGCGCGGGCTGCTGTCCAGGCGGCGCCGTCTGATCTGGTCCTTCGGCGCAGAGGGCCCTTCCGACGCCGGGCGGCGGCCGCTAGAGTCGCGGCCCCTTCGGTATCAGCTGCCCTGGGAGAGCGCGGCAGGGGGGAAGTTGGAGGGCGTCTGCCGTCGCGAGCTTGGGCGCTCCCGCGGCTTGGCCGCAGTCCGGGGTCGCTCCGCGGAGGCGCGCCCGCTCGCGACGACCAGGGGGGAGTTTTTCTTCAGCACGTGCCAGGGCATATCGACCGAGCGTCGGCCGCGCCGTCCACGTCGGGCACCTCTTGCGTGGGTGTCCCTGCGGCGTCGAGCGCGCCCTCGCAGGTGGGGCCAGAGGGGCTCGGGCGGCCGTGGAGGGCCCCGCGCCCCGGGAGGCCATCCTTGGCATGGCGCCTCGACGGCGGATCTCGTCCGCGGTGAGAGCGCGGCGCGTCTTGCCTTGCAGCTGGGCGGCTACGGGCGCCCATCGGATGGCGTCGATCTCGCGCCGGGCATCTGTTGGCCCCCTGCGCTGGCGTGCGAGACTCGGCCTCGCGTAATTGAGGCGTCGACTTCGCCCCGGCTGGGCTCGGGTTTGTCGCCGAGACAGGCCAAGTAGGACTCGGTGGTGCTCGGTGGGCTCTCGCGGCCGTGGGCCACGAGGGTGACTGCTGCCCTGGTGGATCGGGCTTCCAAGGCTTGCGCTGCCAACCAGAGAGGCAGCACCGACCCCGAGACGCTGCTCTGCCGCGAGCTCATTTTGGCCCAGTACGAGAGGGACTTCAAGGCGGCTGCCAAGGCGTCAGGGTACACAGGGTTGAGCGTGGCGCCCCGCGCTGTTCGCCACGCTGCTCCTTCTCTTGACATCTAGCACGAACGTCGTGCGCTGGAAAAGGTGCCGAAGCGCGGCTGCTTGGCTGTCAGGAAGAGCGTGGCCAGGTATGAGCGTCATGCCAAACTGCTGAAACAGAATGCGAAGTTCGACAGTAGCCAGATGAGTCGGATGAGTCGCTACAGCCAGCACTTTTTAGATGCGCTCCTGTCCTACCACCTTGGCCGCTTTTGCAACCGTCGAGTCGGCATTCGTGACATGTTCGTTGCGTCTGGGCGGTGCAGTTGATGCGCTGGAGTGACATTTCTTTTTCTTTGACGTTCTCACCCGTGACATGGTGCCAGAGTGCCCGAATGGACGACATCATGGGCAGGCCGAGTCTCGGCGATACTGTCTTCTTCAGGGACGTTCATGCTGTGTCAAAGTGGTCCTCAGATGGACGAAAGTATCAATTAGGTTGTTGATCGTGCAACTGAGTTGCTATGTGTAAAACGATGCCTGTCGGCAAAGCCGTCGGCTGGTTGTGGCTGTTTTTTTTAGGGTTTGTGGGCGTGCATGTAAGGGTTCGGGGAATGTGTGTTTACCCCGTGCAGTTGCATCGATGTTATGTAATTGGCAGCCTAACTGCGCTCTCATTAACGACCTGCGTTGTATTGAATGGCCTCGTCGGGCATATGTACGTTGGCGCTTATCGCGTTCTGAGGATCATCGAAGGACGGATCAATTATCGAGGCTCAAAGACTCGTCGGCGCGGGCGGGATTGTTTCGGAAGGCTCAGAAGTCGTTCGCTCTTCTGATAAACTTTCCAAGGTTTCTCAGAAACTGCGGGCGGCTTATCAGAAGGCAGGGGGCTGCTGACACCCCCCGTCGTCTTCTGAGATGGCCTACCCGTTTTCACTTCCCGTCCCGGCGCGCCGCCGAAAGACGTCTTTGAAGTGTTTTAGGCTTCGTTGGGCCTCCACGGGCCTTTGGGAACGTTTCTTCTCCTCCGCAGTGCTCCCCGGCGTTCGTTGCCCTCGCCAGGAGAGCAGGGAGGGTAGGATGGAGGGCAGCAGCAACAGCAGCAGCAGCAGCAGCACCAGCAGCAACAGCAGCAGCAGCAGCAGCAACAGAAGCAGCAGCAATGTGATTGTGATCAGGAGCATGAGAGAGTAGGTGCCCTGAGGGAAAGGAGCGTCGAGGCGGACGAGCTCGTCGGGCTCGTCAAATCCGTTTATCGAATGCCGAAGGGGCGTCGTGAGCCACGCGTCGTCGTCGATACTGACCTTTCCAGGCGCTTTCCAAAAAAGACCTTGAAAGTCGCCCGAACTTTCTGCCAAAACAGGTCGCCTGAGCCGTGCTTCGCGAGGGTTTCGTTCCGTTCGCCGAGGCGCCGTTCGATACCCCTGCAAGCACCGAGAAGGCCCGAGCTTTCACCGACGCGCTGTGGCGGAGAGGCGTTTGCTCCAGGCCTGGCGCGCAGGCAGAATCCGCCTGGCGGCCATCGAAGGCCAGAGCGCAGCAGGAAACCGAGTGTTCGAAGACCAGGGCAAAGTTTTTGGGTCGGCGCTGGCAGGCTCTACTGGGCGAGCCAGGTGACCATCTAGTCGAGAGGGACGACTCCGAGAAACGAAATAGGGCTTTGGGTCGCTACGGACACATCGTTGAGTTCATTTCGCTCCGATCGCATCTGTCAGTTTCCCTCTTGGGGTTGTGTGTGTGTGTGTGTGTGTGTGTGTGTGGGTCACGCGCATCGCAGCCTAATCAGCAGTTGTATGCCCTAGATTTGCCCTATCCGCCAGCGCAGTCACTTTGCCTAGCCTCCGACGTAAAAAGTGTGTGGGTGTGGAAATATGGCGGCGTGGACGGTACTGGCGGAAGTGATGATGATGACCATGACGTTGATGAGGGTGATGATGATGGTGATGGTGATGAAGATAGGGGTGATGGTGATAGTGTTAGAGAGGGTGAGGATGAAGATGGGGATGGGGATGAGGATGAGGACGAGGATGATGATGATGATGATGCTGGTGATGATGCTGCTGATGATGCTGATGATGCTGCTGATGGTGCTGATGATGATGGTGCTGATGCTGCTGCTGCTGATGATGATGGTGGTGGTGGTAGTGATGGCGATGATGAGGATGAGGAGGAGGTGGAGGAGGACGATGATGATGGTGATGACGATGATTGTGGTGGTGGTGGTTGCGGTAGTGTTGAGGATGACGACAACAGTGGCGACCATGCTTATGACAGCGCAGTTTGGGCAGGGCTCTTCCAGCCAGGTGCTGATGCTCGTCCGTCCGCGTTGCGCTCCGAGAAGAGTGGCGATGTGACGCCGGAGCCGAATGGGAAGGGCTAGTGAGGGATGTGTGGCGAGACTGAGGACGAGTGTACTTACAGCAGTGACGGACGATCCGTTTCTTGTTCTCATCTTGGCATCACTAACGTAATTTCTCCGCGGTAGGATAGGTTGGCAGACACTGGGCAGAAAAAGAGGAGACAGTCAGAGGAGCAGGGAAAAGGAGAAGGAGGAAGAGCAGGAGAAGGAGGAGGAGGAGGAAGAGGAGGAGGAGGAAAGGAGGAGGAGGAAAGGAGGAGGAAAGGAGGAGGAGGAGGAAAGGAGGAGGAGGAGGAGGAGGAGGAGGAGGAGGAGGAGCAGGAGGGGCGCCAGGCACGATACAGGCCTAGGCGGTTTTGACGTTTTTCCTCCTTTCTCTCCGCTGCCTCCTCCTCGTCCTCATCCTCCTCCTCGTCCTCCTCCTCCTACTCCTCCTCCCTCTCCTTCTCGAGCGCATTCGAACGTCTACGACAAGTCTACGAAAATGCGAAACACGATGGAAACGCTCAAAATCGAACAACCCCCCAAACCCCCCAAACCCCTCAGACCCCCCAAACCACCAAACACCTCCCAAAACACACAGCTTTGATTTCGGAAAATCCTGGTTAAAAAGGGTTCTCAGTAAGGCAGTATACGTAATGCATCCTCGGAGTAACGTTTCCTTACTAGTGGGTCGTTAGTAATGTGCCCGTAATAAGGAAACCCTTCGCGGGAATCCATAGGCAGGGCTCCTTGTTCGGGAGTCTTCAATTCTGATTCCTTGATAGCCACTCCTGGCTAGGGAATTCGGAGTACGGGTCTTTTTTAGAGCCTCCATCATAAGGACACTTTCATATGGAGTTCTGCATATGTTTTTTTTATAAGAGATCCTGAATGGGAAATCAGTCGTAACGGATCCTGATTCGAAAGATCTTGAACACTGAATCTTCAGTGAGAAATCTTTGGTAAGGAACGCGTGCAAGGAAATCTTTCTTTGGAACATGCGCCCAAACCGCCCAAGCTTGCATCGTGCCTGGTGCGGGAGGAGGGGGTACGAGACGAAGACTGCCGCTTTTCATCGTGACTTGGGGGCGCAGGGTCAGACTCGGAGTCTTTTCGAGAAGGGCTATCATGTTTGAAAAGCGAACCGTTTTCTGTCCTCTTGCTTACTCGGGAGCTTCAGAAGAGCAGTGGTGAGGCGGCAGGGCCAATAACGATCAACGGCCAAGTTGTAATACGAATGGGGGCGCCAGCGGTGGTGGTTATGACGGGGAAAATCAAACATCTCGCTGATATCGATTGACGAAGTGAGTGACCGCGTTGTCTTTGTTGTATTTACAGATCTGGAGGTCAATGGTTGCACGCACGACATCCTAGAAAGGTTAACCGTTCAGTACTCGGGGTTTGTCCAGTCTTGGTTTCTGGGCAGGCACCTCGCATTTGATCCATGGCAGGCGCGATGGAGTTTATGATAGCAGCTAGCTTCGACAGGGAAGCTATCAGACTTTCACGGGCGGTCGCAGTATTCGAACGGCTGGGCTCCTATCAGTGGCAGTTCATTCGAGGGTCGACTGGGGAGTTCAGGGTTGAACCCGAGGACTTGCGAACCTTCGAGGCTTCAGGGCGAGGAGGTAGATGAGCAGGAGTGCATCGTAGCGGAGGAGGGCCAGGAGCAGGAACACGATCAGCATAATGAGGAAATGGATGATGCTGCTGCTGATGATGATGCTGCTGCTGCTGCTGCGGATGATGATGATGATGCTGATGATGATGATGATGATGCTGATAATGATATTGATGCTCATGCTGATGATGATGACGATGCTGATGATGATGCTGATGATGATGCTGATGATGATGCTACGGATGCTGATGATGCTGATGCTGATGCCGATGCGGATGATGATGATGATGTTGATGACGATGACGATGAGGTCGCTGCTGCTGATGATGATGATGATGCTGATGATTATGCTGATGATGATGACGATGATGCTGATGCTGATGACGATTATGATGCTGATGCTGATGCTGACGCCGATCCTGATGATGCTGCTGTTGATGATGATGATGATGATGACGATGCTGATGATGCTGATGCTGATTATGATGCTGATGATGCTGATGATGATGATGATGCGGATGATGCTGATGCTGCTGATGATGATGATGCTGATGATGATGCTGATGAAGATGATGATGATGATGATGATGATGATGATGATGATGGTGGTGATGATGAGGATGATGATGATGATGATGATGATGATGATGATGATGATGATGATGATGATGAGGAGGCTGATGATGAGGATGATGATGATGATGATTATGATGATGATGATGATGATGATGATGATGATGATGATGATGATGATGATGATGATGATGATGATGATGATGATGATGATGATGATGATGCTGATGATGATGATGATGATGATGATGATGATTGATGATGATGATGATGATGATGATGATGATGATGATGTGATGATGATGATGATGATGTGATGATGATGATGATGATGATGATGATGATGATGATGATGATGATGATGATGATGATGATGATGATGATGATGATGATGATGATGATGATGATGATGATGATGATGATGATGATGATGATCAGGATGAGGACGAGGATTAGGATGAGGATGAGGATGCGGATGAGGATGAGGATGAGGGTGAGGATGAGGATGAGGATGAGGATGAGGATGACGATGACGAGGAGGAGGAGGAGGAGGAGGAGGAGGAGGAGGAGGAGGAGGAGGAGGAGGAGGATGAGGAGGAGGAGGGAGGAGGGAGGAGGAGGAGGAGGACGAGGATGACGAGGAGGAGGATGAGGAGGGGGAGGGGGAGGAGGAACAGGAGGATCAGGATGATGAGGACGAGGGGAGGGGGGGAGGAGTAGGAATAGGAGGAAAGGAGGAGGAGAGGATGAGGAGGAGGAGGAGGAGGAGGAGGAGGAGGAGCAGGATGCGCAGGAGGAGGATTAGGAGGAGGACGAGGAGGAGGGGGAGGAGGAACATGAACATGATGAAGAGGAGCAGGAGGATGGGGGGGGAGGAGGAGGGGGAGGAGAAGGAGGAGGAACAGGCACAGGAGGAGGAGGAGAGGAGGAGGAGGAGGAGGAGGAGAGGAGTAATATGAGGAGGAGGAGGATGAGGAAGAGGAGGAGGAGGAAGAGGAGGACGAGGCGGAGGGGGAGGCGGAACATGAACATGATGAGGAGGAGGAGCGGGATGAGGAGGGGGGGGGGGGAGGAGGAGGAGGAGGAGGAGAAGGAGGAGGAACAGGCACAGGAGGAGGAGGAATAGGAGGAGGAGGAGTAATATGAGGAGGAGGAAGAGGAGCAGGAGGAAGAGGAGGAGGATGAGGAGGAGGAGGAGGAGGGACGATCATGACTGTAGTTTTCGGACTTGCGCGACCTTTGCAGCGGCCCCAATGAACACCCTCCGCATGATCCTCTCCTCAGGTGCTCGTTTGGGAAACACATATAGCAACCATGGTTTAGGACAGCCAGAATGTTGGTTTCGTTTTCTTTCGTCGCCTCATGGTGCAACCCATTTCATCTACGATTGGTTTCGTCTGAATTGTGCAGTCCTGCCAGGTGTGCGGGTCTTTTCGGAAGCGGGGCGCTCGCTTCACCGAGTTCGACGGTGCTTTCTCGAAGAGGCATCCTCGATCTTTATGATGGGCTGCCACGCTGTGTCTGACTCGCACATATCGTAGGCAGTCATCTGTTGCGGATTCCGAGAGCCCGTGTATGGACAGTGGGAAAGAACCATTCCTAGCCACTTTCCCCACGTATGCGGTTCAATGACCCCCCCCACCGTAAACAACAGCGCGACACATATCACATCAGGACGTGATCCATGTAATGCCCCCAGACGGACGTGCACGATTTCGATGTCTGGCAGGCCTGCATCATTCGAACAAGCTGCCAATGCGCACGTACGGGCTGTACTTCTTCGTAGGTGTTGAGACAACGTGCCCCGCGCCAGGAGCCATTATGACATTCTTGCAAACAGTGATGGTGTCAGCACGCAGGCTTCTATTGCACTCATGCATGTTAGCACTGTTTGGGCATGTCCCTAGGCCAGCGTATGCATATGCAGTGTAGGGAGAATGCATTGGCATGCGCTTAGGTCGACGTCTGAAATCTGGGGCCCTCCTTCCTACAATATATCTCCCCACCGCCGATCCTTGCCTGCCGCCTCCTCCACAGCTGCTTTTGGCTTAGAACCTCATGCTGGTGCCGTGCTTGAGCTACTTGAGCGGTGTTCGTTCGATGCTGTTTGCATGGAGTTGACGCCTATGCGAAGGGCAGGTGCCCCTGCTCATGATGGGGAGGGAGCTCGAAAAAGTTTTTGCCCCTATTGTGCGATTCGCAGTTCAAGGCGGGAGCGAGGCACCAGACAGCGGCGCAGGGCGAGGAGCTGACGCCTCGCGTGGGTGATGGGGGCCGCGCAGAGGCTTGTTGATATCGGAAAAGCCTGCCGCGAATGTGGGCGTTGCTGAAAACCATCCTATTTCTCGTGGCCGTACACAATAATCGAGGAAAAGATACATAGAGTCAGGGGGCGTGCAGTTTCACCGACGTATCGGCTCATGAAATCCAATGCTTTCAGAACGAAGAAATGATGCGACACCCGCTCTGCGTCTGACTTGCCATCGTCAGCAGCCACATCGGAATGCATGGAACGTCCACTCATATTGGATGGGCCGAATATCGCGACGAAGATGTATGGAAGGTCGACGAGAACACACCTAGAGAAAACGGCAGAGTCGAGAACTCGTTCCAGGCAGTAGCGCAAGCAATCTCAGTTTCGGTGTTTCGCTTATCTCGTATTTGTAGCCGAGTCGCAGCTGCAGGCAACATGTTTTCCAGGAGCCGGATACATCACATGAAGATGTCTGTCGGTGGAGTCAGAGCTGCCGCGCACTTGCTGTACGTGGACGCCGCTAAGTATGACGAGGCAACTTAATTCTTTACTCAGCTCAGCAAAGACGAGTTCTTGCTCCGCAAGGTACGGATGCTGAGTGATGCGTCGATGGAGGCTGATACGGGCCTCAAACAAGAAACCATGTCGGTAATTCTCGACGGGTGGCAGCACTCCAAGATGACAGGCTAAGCAGTCTCATAGGCACATGTACTCGAACGAGCTAACACATTTTGCATGGCGCAAGCATTTACGAAACCATCCACGATATCACTGGCAGCTTCGTGTTTCACATTTTGCGTGCGGCTGGTGACCGCAGATTGTCTCAGAACGAACGTTGCCGCAGCGAGAGTCTTCCTGACCAGCGAGGTGCTAGAGGGATGGGGCCATTTGCGTTTGATTTGCCTGGTTCATACGATCGTGGGGGCGAGCGACAAAATGACGTTGATGGACAAAGGGGCGACTACTGCAGTTTTTTGGGCTGATGCGTGCTACTGGACCATGGGAACCGAGTTTTGCGAGGGCCCTCGCGATGAAGGGTGGCATCGTGATCGTTTCTGGTACATGCAGCGAACCATTTGCGGCTTTCTAGGGGCGCAGTGACTCAGTGTGCTTGCGGTGTGCTTGGGCACGGGCAGCACTCGCAGCTAACAGCTAATGGCGTGCGCGTCGTGGTTGCCGAATGGCAGGTGGTGGAGTCGAAATCGCGCGGAGTTATATTTGCCTGGCGATGTCATCCCAGCAGAACTCGCCCAGTTGACGTGCAGCCCTGCGATAGTTTGCGCTTTCCGTGGGCACTCCTGGGGTATATCCAACAGATTGTGACGGTTGGAGAATGATGGGGCAGTGCCGTTCGTGCTCGTGTTGGAACTTTGTCGCGGCCTTCTGGAGCCTTCCACCGCATGTTTCGGGAGCACCTCCCCGAGGAGGCGCGCTTGATCAATTGCGATGTCGCCCCGATCGCGCCGACGGCAGGCCCGCTCGCGATGGAGGGCGACGCCGGGCTGGCGCCGGACGCAGATGGCGAATTCGATACCGGAGATGCATGCGTTGAAGATTGACGGGGTGACGGCGGGGGCCGGGCTGATCAGCGAGGCGGCGTGGAAGTTCATGACTTGGGCAAAGCGCAGTCAAAAATGTAAGCCTTCCTTAGACTATCGGTGTATTTGGAAGTGGGCCGCTGCAGTCATTTGCGGTTCTTCGTGTTGCAAGTGGTCCGGGCGTGCGAATTCCGAAGCGCGCGATGGGCGCGTCGTCGGGCGATTGGGGGTTGAAGCAGCGATCCTCAGCAGCAGAGACAGCGAGGCCATCGTATTCGCGAGCCAAGGTTCTGAGGGGTTACCGCCTGCTTGTATGTCTTGTGGTGGCATGGGGCTCGTGTTTTGCGTCCAGTTGAGAAGCGTTTTCGGTTTGCCAGTTATCTGGCAGCTCGTTCCCGACGTCGACGTGGAGAGTGCGATGTTGGTTCGACGTCTCGTTGTGTCGTCGCGACGAGGTGCAGTCGCCGAGAGGATGATGCGCTCGCCTCATCGAGCGCGACCCTTCTTGACATTCAACTCAGCGTGGAAGTTGCAGCTTCGGGGCGTCATCCTCGGCTTGGACAGGCACCGATGGGGCCGTGGACACAATGGCCTGTGAAGACGCGCGATCCGAGGCATCCTGGCGCGAGGGCTACGGTGAGGATCCTGCTCCTCGTGGCCCACTGCGACAACGTGGCGATTGGGCAAAAAACAGTTTGGGGTTCGGAGAGTGTTGTCGGCCAGGTGATGCGAAATCCACCGCGTGTTTTTCTCGACGCTACAGCCTAACCCCCCCTGCGTCGCGCGTCATCTCAGACAGGAGCTCGAGGCGCGTGACAGAGCGCAACAAGCCACCATCCATGCAGGGCATGGCGACGGGGCACCACCGTGGATGTAGACATTCGCGCGGAACCCAATCGTAACGTGTGAATTCCGCCGCTCAAAGAAAACGAGCGCAGTCCAGGCCGCGACAACGCGGGGCTCAAAATCATGCACTTGTGGTTCGTATTGATTTTCTACATTTTCGGCGGCGCCCGCCGATCGTGCCCGGCTTGGGGCCCGCGGATTTTCCGCGTTGCGAATCGGCTTCGCGCGCCTGTCTCCATCCACGGCCTGCCGGCGAGGCCGACTCGAGAAAGTTCTTTGCGCGACGCGGGTCTCCGACAACAGCGCGGGGCCCGTTTGAAAACCTTCCTTTTTCGGATTGTACGTGCATCCGGGAAGTCCGTCGACGACTTGATCGCGGGTGCCGGCAGAAGGCCCGGCGGCCAGGCGGGCGCGGGGGTAGGGGGGGGGTGGCCCAGCGCGACGGCGAGACCACCTTTCCGATAAGGCTTCTTGGCCGATGGGCTGCAGCGGCTGCGACGCGATGACATGTTCGGATCTCGCGTGGCTCGAGCGAAATGCCCGTGAGATCGCCGCGAATGTCGCTCTGGGACGTTGCGCTGTTTTCTGTGTTGGCCTCGGTATGGCGACCCGATAATGGGGCTGTTTCTTCCCATCTTACTCTGGCTACGACGAAGTGATGGTGGAAGCCGCGACGTGCGATGGGGTTGCAACTGTCCCGGGATCGGGTCGTCGTGGCCGGGCAAGCGCGTGCGACAGCGCAGCGCCCCGGAGCTCCATTCCTAGCGATCTCATCGTCGTTTCGCTGCAGCCCGGCTGGGGTGGCGCGTGGACGCGGGGCGCGAATGGTAACACATTTAATGGGTCTCGCTATGATGTCGGCGGGCCCGAGCAACGGCGACAAACTGGCGCCGCCGCGATGGCGCAATTGAAGTCGCAGCTACTGAGACATATCCCCAGGGCGCTCTCTGGCGACCCCGCGGGCCGTGGGCCCCCTGATGGCGAAGTGGCAGCCATGGGTGCGCAAAATTAGCGCGAAACGAAATCGCAATATTGGAATTCCGCCGTTCGCCGAAAACGAGTGCAGTCCGGTCCGCGACAAGGCGGGGCGGGAAAACGTGCACCTGTGGTTCGCGTTTATTGTGTAATATTTTCGGCGGCGACCGCCCATCGTGCCCGGCTTGGAGCCCGAGGACTTCGAATGGCGAAATTCCAACGTTGCGAAGCAGTTTCGTGTTAATAGTTTCCATCCACGGTAGTTCTGGGCGACGCAGCGGGGGCTGGCCGACGTCGACCACGGCGCGGCGGCGGTGGGGCATGGCGAGCTTTCTGTTCTGAGTGCGTGAGGGCTGGGGAGTTCGACGTCGCCGCGGCTGCTGCGAAGTCTTCGCCTGAGGTGAAGCAGCGGCTGCAAGAGTCGGGAAAGGGGATGGGGCTACTCGAGCCCGCGAGGGGGGGGCGCCTCGATCGTTTGGTCGAGGTGCTAAGGAGCTCGAGAAACGTCGAGCTACCCTTCGAGATGCTGTTCGAGCCCAGGATCAACAACGTGATGCTGATAGACTTCAGGCTCGTGAGCATGGTCGCAGCCGTGGCCTCGGGGACAGTGCTGCTGCTTTTGGTTTGGCGGCGCAGCCCATGGGGTCTCGCGTGGGAATCGTCGGCAGCTTGGAGCGCGCGCCGCCGGGAACTACACTTTCGACGCGACTCGGGAAACAGGCGGGGGACAGAACGATGAGCGAGGCAGAGTTGGCCAATTTCAGGAAGCGCATGGGCAATGCGCGGCAGGGCGCTAGTTGCGCGGCGAGGAAGATATGATATGGGGCGGCGCCGATATGATGTTACGCCCGTGCCCAGCAGCACAGTGGTCCCGTGGTTCCTGGACTTGGGTGCCCCAGACAAAGGCGCTTGCGATTGTAGACAACAGCTTGGCCTGTACGTGCTCCAAGGAAGGTCTAGGTGAAATGCTTGAGCTTATTGCGATTGGCCATGTGGGCCTGCTGGGTCCGAGTCTCTTCCGATCCTATTGTGGAAGGCGCGCGGCGCAAAGTGCAAGTCGGGCCGCTGCTTCTGTGCGCAATCCGCGCTATCGCCGCGCGACGTCATTCTGCCGGGGATGACATGCGGCGAGGTGCAGGCGCCCTTCGCGAACAGCGCCAATGTGGACGTGCATGGAGCGAGTAACTATTTCGAAACGTATGATTAGTTTTTCGCGCCGAGAGGAGACGTGTCATATGTTCAAGATCCAGGAAACTTGCGTTCCTACCTTGAAGCGGACTTTTGTATCACAAATCGGGATCATCGAAAAATTGCTTCGCGTTGGAGACGATGACGGATAACTTCGATTCTGGGGTGGGTTTGGGCCGCGAAGGCCAGTTGGCGAGGTCGCGGAGGGCGCCGCGGATGCGGGCGAGGCAGGGATGCAGCTCTCGGCCGTGGCCGAGGCCGTGGGGTGGGGGGTGTGATGGGGGGGCTGGTGGCGAGGGCCTTGGCTGGAGCGGGAATGAGCTTTGCTCGATCGAAGTGCGCCCGCCCCCGTGGGGGGTGCGGATTTGGGGGGCGCCGGTTTCAGGGGTGTCGGTTTCGTGGGGGTCGGTCCAGTAGCAGGCCGAGGGTCTGCGCTCTTCCGACGCCGTGGGGCCCCGGGGCGCCGAGATTTCCGAGCGTTCAATATGTGGGGGTTTGTTTAGCGATTTTCTTCAATTTAAGTTTTTTTGTTGGTTTTCTGTTTCTTGGTGGTTGTCGATTGGGTGTCTCTTGCCACGCGAACAGCATCGAATGTCATGGAGTCCTATGTGGCTGTCTAATGTACCATATGGGAACAATTTCGTACGGTTGATTGCAATGGCTCTTTGTGTGCATATTCCCCGCGGGGTTCCATCGTCGCAGGTCCCAGTTCCCGATGGGTAAACGTCGGTCTCCACCCATGAGGCCCTAAGGGCCCCATTAGGGCCCCCTCCATGTGTTGACGGCCTTCTCTCTGCAAAACCATCGGGGGGGACCGTGGGGGCGGCGGCGGGCCAGGGCCTGGCGCTGCTGCTGGGCGCGGCGGCGACCTTGAACCCGTTGTTAATTTGGGGGCCGGATCAGGGGGGCAGGGCAGCGAGCGTGCTGCGATGGGCGACGATGACGTGAAGGCCTTGACCCTCGAGGATGCATTCGAAATTGCCGCGGGTGGTGTTGGCGAGGGCGCGGCCGTCAGGTGCGACGTGGGGCTTCGACGAGGTCGCCATGAATATTGGCATCCCCGAGGAAACGGCTGATGATGCACCGGTCGGCTTCGTGGACGTGGTGGAGCTGGCTGCGATGAGCCTCTTACTCCCGAGGAGATGCTTGAGGCTTCCGGCAATGCGTTTGCGGCGGGCGTATCCGTGCCTGCTGAAGCGCCTGGCGCCCCAGGCGCCGGCGCGGAGGCCCGCGCTCCGCCGCCCGCCGATGCCCCGCGGCATCCCCCACTTCCCCTCTTTCGCCTGGCCCCCTTCCAGTGTGGGTGTCGCCATTCGTCCGCGGTGGATCTCGGATGCTTTTTGCACGTGATTCATGATGTGGTGAAAAGCAAATCTGTCGTGGGGGCCAGGTGCCCAGAGAAGGCGCGCGGGCGCCGTGTGCTCGCTGAGTTACTTGGCCCGAGCCTTGAGATAGGAGGCGAAGGCCAAGGCCGTTGTCTTGGCGTCGTTGGTGCATGCGCTCTTTTCGAGACTGAGGAAGGCGTTGGTCCCCGTGCAAGACGCATGTCGTCCAAGACGCTCCAGAGGGCGAAATGCCGTGCGCGATGAAGGATGCCTGGGTGGGTTGTCTGAACGCGAGCGGCCTCAGCGTACAGGTGAGAGCCTGAGTTCGTGCCTTGCTGGGGCATGCACTAGCTGGCGCGCGAATGCGCATTCGCATTATTCAGTTCCTCCTCCTCGTCCGACACATCCTCCTCGTCCTTCCCTTTCGCGCCTCGCGCTGACGCTCCTGCTCTGCCGCTCCTTGCCCCCCCGCGCGCGGGCCTGTGCGCCGCCCGGTTCTGAGAAGGTCTTGGAGAGTAGCATGGGGCCCCACGGGGCCCCCGAATGATGAATTTTGAACGGGCGAGACCCTGTCGCCCAATAGTTCGTCGGATGATTTTGATCCCCAACGAGCCCCGGGAGGGCCCTCGGACCCCTTGAAGGCTCCGCGCCCTCGCCGCGCCGTGTTGTCTCGGAGACCACCTCGGGCGTGTCCATCCAGTCTGGGTCAGACTCTGAAGCCGCCTCTTTGGGTGTCGACCTCTTGCAATTTACTTTCTGTGGGTTCTGAATGTCCTTCTGGTGGTGAATCGGGGCGGCCGCAGATCGCCGCGCGCCCCGCTTGAACCTCCTCTCGCGCGTGAATCGCGCGGTCGGTTTGCGGAAGTCTTTTCGATCATTGTCAGGGTTGGAATCAGCTCGCGGTGCATGTTCCAAATGTCCATGAAACAGCTCGGGTATTTCCCGTCGGCTCTTTCGCCTCTCGGTCGGGGCCCCAGGTTTCCAATCCGCTTCGGAACCTCATGGTTCACATGCCAATTTGCAGGGGGCCGCGGGGGCCCGGGGGGGGCGCGGCCAAGCGACGGGTGGAGGTTCGGGGCTCCCTCGAAGACTATCGGGGGGGCGGCGCGCGAGTCGCCGAGGTCTCGGAGACCTCCGGCGTGCCGCGCAGGGGCCAGGCCCTAGCCTCAGGTACCCTTGCTGCTTCCGCCAGGCCTCGCGCGGCGCGCGCTAAGTGTCCCCCCCTGTCGTCCCGAGGGCATCCGACCAGTCCAGCTGCCTGTTGGAGGGGGAGGGGTGGTCGGGTGGAGAGGCTCGGCCGCGTGCCCTAAGCGCCCCCCTTTTGTTCAGGGCGCGAGCGATGTTTCCAGCGTGGGGAAACGTTCGCGCGGGTGGGGGGGCTGCCCAGTTTGGGGCGAAGTAGAGGGGGTGGTTGGCCATTGGATCTGGTGACCAGGAGTTGCATGGATTAAATGACGTCTCAAGCAAGCCATAATGACTTTAGGGTCTCTCAGGGCTCAATCGCTGATGCTTCAAGATGCCCTGAGGGGACCCACCTGCGTGCTCTTGTGGATTTTTTCTGGGCTCTACTGGGTTGCACTCGGTAGTTGAAGAAGCCGCGCCGTGTGCCGTGAGGCCACTGAGGGCCCAATCGAGCAATCTCAGTATGGCCGCGGGGTCCCGTGGGCCATTGGCTCCAGGAGGGCCAGCGCCATTCCTGATGCTTGGAACATTCGGTGGCCTTTTCGCGCCCGTTCCCTTGCGACTGGTCTGGTGCCGAGGTGCTGGGCCCAAGCAGTGACGGCGCATGCCGTGGCACTGAGGGAACGTCTTGCCGCTTTCCAGCTGTCGCGGCAGACGATGGGCGGCGCTCCTCCTATTCGCAGTCGGCTCACGTGCAAGACCTCGCCGCGCGAGCGGGGGGCGGTGCGATCTTCTGCTGGGCGGGCCAGACTTGTCGCGCGCAGAGGTCATCGTAGACGGCGCGACGACGGCAACAATGCATCTAATTACTGGGCCAGTGGCCCCAAGGTGAAGGTATATTTGTGGGAAGCGCCGGATCCATCTAAAATTGCGACGGCGTCAAAGCCGGAGCCTCCTGCTTGGATTCCAAAGCAGGGCCGATGTTCGCGTGTGTTTGGTCCGCCCGCAGGGTGGGCCGACGGACCGCGCGCGTGCGAATGCCGGCGTTTTTGGCAGGCGTGAATGGCGCGACCGCGCGGGGCGTGGCTTCGCACGTTGAGGGGGGGGTCCGCCCGGTAGGCGGAGGCTGCGCTGCGAAATTTGGGTGCCATGATCTCGCGCGACGCATTTGTTGCTTGGGGGCGGGCAGCGCGTCTGCGAGGGATTGCCGCTCGACGTTGAGCGGGCCGCCAGAGTCGTTGCAACGCTCCATCTAAGTGTGTGTGTGTATCCCATCATCATCGCAGTCCTTCTCCTGCTTGTGCCCTCATGTATTTGTCTTTCGGCGCGCTTCATCATCTGCGGGGGTGATGGGGGGTGGGGTGTCACCCCGGCGTGTCCTTTGGTATCCCAGCGACGCTCAGACAGAAGACATGCTGGATGGGGCCCCGCCGCCCCGCTGCTCTGCTTGGTGACTCTGTGATTCGGATCCGTCCCCTAGCTGCTGTTGGTTAGATGGAGGTGCCTCCTGTGCGGGCGAGCAGCAGGTATAGATGCACAATCCTTTGTGTTAGTGATGGGCAAGGTGCCGGGGGGGGCAAGGCTCAGACATTGGGGGGCCAGAAGGGGCCGCCGACCGAGCCCCGACGAGGCTCTTGCGAATGGCCCCCCGATCCACCCATCCCCATCCCCGACCATGTCGACCGCTAAAGCCCCCATCGACCCCCCTTTGGGCTCTGGTAACATGTGCATATGCATGCACATGCGCGCGCAGTCTCTCTCACCGGATACATAGACGGCACGCGGAGATGTGGCGGGACATGCAGCGCAGGGCGCTGCGCCGCCCAGGGGTCCTGTCCCAGGGGAGGGGGGGGGGGGTACTTGTTGGGGCTGTGAAGCTAGGCAAGGATGTCTCGGCGAAGAGAGAGGACAAAGGCAATGCGCGGCCGCGCGGTAAGACTATGCAGACTGGAGGCGAGAAACAGGGGGGAGAGGGGTGTCCAGAATATTCATGAGGTGTCACATCGGTTCCAGAAGTTGAGCCAGCAAGCTAGGGGGCTGGTGTCCGTTTGAGGGGGGAAGTGCCGTATTCAGGGGGCATTTCCGGCTCCCCGAGGATCGCCCCTTCAAGGTCTAGTCCCTCGACCAGCGTGGGGCGCAGGATGCGTGCGAGTAGTGTTGCAATCAGAAAAACGTGGTGGGTGCAGTTCGTTGACCTGGGCAATGACGTGCTGCATTTCGGCGAGGTGTGCGATGCGGCTATGCAGGTGGCCAGTGGCAGGAGGGCGAGGGGTGCCGCGGGGCAGGGCGTCCGCAGGGTCGCCCGCAGTGGCTGTCAAGATGTGCTGCTTCGCGATCGCCCCGAAGTGCCTCGGCATGAACCCAGTGGAGCTTCTGGGCATGATCGGCATGGGGGTTGCGGCTTGTTACCCCGTCGCCATCGACGCGGCGCCTCAGAGGATCTATTTCTACGCCGAATTCGCCGTGGAGCGAGGGGTCCCAGTGCTGGGTGCGCGCGAGAAGGTGAGCGACGTGCACATCCTGCCGAACGTCCATCAGGCCGTCAATTTCAACGAGTCCGGGGGGGGTGTCAACGTGCAAATGCCGAGCGGTATGCAGATGCGGGGACAGCTGGAAATACGCAGCAGGACCAGGCATAAGCGCGATGAGCTGAGCAAGAAGAGGTCTTGTGAACAGATGAAGCATGCCGAGATGGGTGACGGAGGCGGCGGGGGCTTCTTCGGCGACGACGCTGCAGGTGGAGCCAGCGCCGTGTCTCCTGCTGCTGCCTCGGCCAGGGCTTTGCCGCTCACCATTGGCTCACAGCCAGACGCGTCTCTTGGGTGACCAGCGTAAGTCGCCGCATTGATCGGATGCCGTCGCCGAGTCCACCGCCCCGGTTCCGTGGTGATTGCCCCGCCCCGTTCGAGGCCAGGGAGAAGGGCGGCGCCTTGAGAGAGATGGCTGGGGGCTGTTTTGCCGAGGGCCCGAAGTACTGGATCAAAGTCATCGACGTCGCGGGGCACGGCTGGCAATCGGATGGCCAGGGAGCTCGGCCAGGCCGAGCTTTGCCGCGCGAGGAGGGGGGGGCGAGGGGCGCTGAAGTACTTGATAGTCACAGCGAGTTGCTCAACGACAGCCCGGCGCATTCACCGTCGTAGGTCCACCTGGTGTCCGACAGCGCGCTCAAGCAGCTGATCGGGAAGTTGCAGACCGTCAATCCACGGCCAGCCTGGGCCGACGAGACCAATGGGGGCCTGGTTGCGATGGGGGTTCAGTGCTGGACAGACCTGGCGCTCAGCTCACTGGAGGCAGCGAGCCCGCGTGGGCCGCGCTCGTCTGCGTGCTTGACCCGTTTGGTCAGCGCCGAGCCTCGCGCCTTCGACGTGCGCGACCGTGGAGCAGACGTGGCGGTGTGCTTATTGCGACTTCGCAAAGGGGAAATATTTCGGCAAGGTCATCCTCGGGCTTCTGGTTCAGAGCGGCAGTGAAGGGGGCTGTGGGCTGAAGGAGATGGGTGTCGAATCGATGAAGGTGTTCGCATTTTCAGCGGACTGCCGCTTGCAGACCTGGTCGTGGGCTTCAGTAGCCATATGATTTCTTTGCGAGAGTGCGTGGGCTGCATCGTGGGGCCGTGCGTCGTCGATGGTGATGTCGGGGGTCTTCGGGGCCTTCTTCAGCATATCCATTCGGCAGCTTCTAACGCGCAGTCCGACGGTCTCCTTCGTGATCGTGCCGTCGCTGGAAAATTGTTTCCGCGGGCAGGCCTTGCTCGCAGAGTTGCCGACCTTGACGTAAAGTGCGAGGACACTTGCGTGGCGGTGAAGACCATGTTGGCCACGATGGCGCAAGCCTCGAATAATGGCGAGCGTGAGACGCCGTCCGCGTTGACAAGCATCTGCGCCATGCTGTTGGGCTTGGAGGAGTGCCCTCCCTGGGGCTACTGCCGTCGGGCCCTGGAGTTGCTGTGGGCGCAGCTCGCGGGCAACTGCCGGTTGCTGGTCGGCTGCGGCAAGGATGCAGACCCAGGGGGGCCCGGGGCGATGTCGTCGGATCGCGCGGCTACCATCGTGGACGTGAACGGGGGGCGTTGCAGTTGCCAGGGAGGTCCTCTTCGATGAGATTGAGCCTAGGGACTGCGTCCGTCGATCAGCTCCTGTGCCGCGTCGGCTCCGTGGCCACGAAGGACATCGAGACCTTGGCCGGGCTGGGGAACGCGCTGGGCCAAATGCAGGAGGGGGGCCGTCCCGCGCGACGCCCTCGCTTACATGTCGGAAGTGGCCGAGCGCGCCTCTGCTCGCGTGATCGAGGTGGCCATGAAAGGATCTTCCGATCTGGGTCCGGGAGGGTCTGCCGGCAGCGAGGGTATCAAGCGCGTCGGTGCCATTTACCGCACCGCCAGCGCTGTCGGACGGATGGCCCCGCTCCTCAAGGCGAGCGCGGAACAGATTGCGATCGAGCGTGGCAAGTGCGCCGATGGCATCGTGTCTGCAGCGAAGAGCTTCGACAACTTGGTGGGGGTGGCCGGGTGGGTGGAGGCGATGGTTTCAGACGTGGGCTCAGCGTCCAAGTCA
>CAUYUJ010004090.1:0-7500 GCA_963575745.1 Prorocentrum cordatum | reverse complement strand
CTCAGTTTTGCCTGGGTTGGGTCTCGCCCGGTCGGTTTCGCCGGGGTTCAGTCTCGCCCCGTCAGTTTCGCAAGGCCGTTTTCCCGCAGGTTGATTTCGTCTGGTGGGTTTCGCCCTCGGTCGGCTTCGCCAGGTCTGTTTCGCCTTCGGTCGATTTCGCCCAGTGGGTTTCGCCCGCCGCCCGCCCGACTTGACCCGTCGTCCGTCGGGGTCCGTCCCGTTAGGGTCCGTCCGCTTGTCCCGACCCGCCCGCTACGCACGCGTGCGAACGCTGGGGTGACAGGAAAACGGGCGCCCATCGCTGGACGCACAGGCACTGCCGAAACAGACCCCAGGCAAACCGACCCCGGCCTCACCGACCCTGGCGAAACCGACCCAGGCGGAACCGACCCCTGGCGAATGCGACCGCCAGAGAAGCCGACGCTGGCAAAATCACCCCCGTGCGAAGCGAAACCGACACCTGGCGAGACTGACTCACGCCCCACAGCTGCTGGCGCGCCGTGCCGCGGCCCCGGACGACCAGCCAACGGGCACCGGCCGCGAAGAAGGCCGAGCTAGTTACGCGGACGGGTGTAAGATACGCAGGTAGTTATGCGTGGCGTCGAATGCAGGGGGCCGCGGTGAAGGATCGTGGCCAGTAGGCTGCGGTCGGCTGCCAGACAGCTCGGGGAAGATCGGCCATAGTTCCGAAGAGAGGGCAGGGACGGGCGTACTGATGGCGACGGCAGCTTCGGTTGAGCAAAAGGGGTTGACGAGGGGAGTGAAGAGGAAGAGGAGGAGGACTGGGAGAAGAAGGAGTGAAACGAGAGGAGAGGGCTAACAGAAGGAAGAGGAGAAGAGTTGGAGGAGGACAAAGGATGATGAGGAGGATGATGGTGATGGTGATGATGATGATGTTGCTGATGATGATGGTGATGATGATGTTATTGTTGTCGATGATGACGATGATGATGATGATGATGATCATCATCATGCTGATGCTGATGCTGATGCTGATGATGCTTCTGATGATGATGATGATGATGATGATACTGATACTGATGATGATGCTGATGATGCTGATGACGATGATGATGATGATGCTGATGATGATGATGATGATGCTGCTGCTGCTGCTGATGATGATTTTGTCGCTGCTGATGACGATGATAACGATGATCATGATTGTGATCATGATGATGCTGATGATGAGGATGTGGAAGAAGCATGAGAAGTCTACTACTACGCATACGAGTGCTGGCATTATCATATACTTCAAAACAGATTATCAAGAATCTGATCTTGTGGGTGATGATGCTTCTGCTGCTGATCACTATGGTGGTGATGTTGGTGACGATGGCGACGATGATGATGACCATGCTGCTGCTCATGATGATACTGCTGATGATGATGATGACGATGACGATGACGATGACGATGATGATGATGATGATGATGATGATGATGATGATGATGATGATGATGATGATGACGATGATGATGATGATGATGATGATGATGGTGATGATGATGATGGTGTTGATGATGCTGATGATGCTGATGATGACACTGATGATGACGACGATAACGGTGATGATTATGATGATGAGGATGATGACGATGATGCTGATTGTGGTGATGATTGTGATGAGATGCTGATGATGATGACGATGATGATGGTGATGATGGTGGTGAAGATGATCATTACGTTGTTCATGCTGATGCTGCTGATGCTGACGCTGATGCTGATGCTGATGACGATGATGCTGATGATGCTGCATATGCCGCTGCTGCTGATGATGAGGCTGCTGATAATAATAATAATGATGATGATGATGATGATGATGATGATGATGATGATGATGATGATGATGATGATGATGATGACACTGATGATGATGATGATGATGATGATGATGATGATGCTGATGCTGATGCTGATGATCATGATGCTAATGCTGACGATGCTGGTGCTGCTGCTGATGATGACGATGATGATCATGAGTCTCATGATGATGCTGATGACGATGAAGAGGCTGATAATAACGATGATGATGGTGGTGATGATGATGAACATGATGCTAATGATGACGATGACGATGATGCTGCTGCTGCTGATGATGATGATGATGATGATGATGATGATGAAGAGTCTCATGATGATGATGACGATGAGAATGATGCGGATGATGACGATGAAGAGGATGACAATGCTGATGATGATGATGATGACGATGACGATGATGCTGACGATGATGATGATGCTGCTGCTGATGATGGTCAGGATGATGATGCTGATGATGCTGATACTTATGATGCGGATGATGTTGATGATGATGATGACGATGGTGATGCTGATGATGACGAATGTGGTGGAGGCGGAGGTGATGGTGGTGATGACGATGATGATGATGATGATGATGATGCTGATGCTGATGCTGATGCTGCGGCTGATGATGGTGCTGATGATGATGATGATGATGATAATGATGATGCTGATGATTCTGATGATGATGATGACGATGGTGATGATGATGATGCTGATGGTGGTGGTGGTGGTGGTGGTGGTGATGATGGTGATGATGCAGATGATGATGATGATGATGATGATGATGATGATGATGATGATGATGATGATGAATCTGATGATGATGATGATGCTGCTAATGATGATGATGATGATGATGACGATGATGATGATGACTATAATTTTGACAATAATGCTGCTGCTGATTATGATTATGAGGATGATCAGGATGATGATGATGATGATGATGATGATGATGATGAGGATGCTGATGATTTCGATGATGCTGCTTGTCATGATGTCGACGATGCTGCTGCTGATGATGATGATGATGATGATGATGATGATGCTGCTGATGCTGCTAATGATGATCATGATAATGATGTGCTGATGATAATGATGATGATGACGATGGTGATGATGATGATGATGATGATGATGATGATGGTGGTGGTGGTGGTGGTGGTGGTGGTTGTGGTGGTGCTGATGATGGTGATGATGATGAATCTGATGATGATAATGTTGTTGATGATGATGATGATTATGCTGATGATGATGATGATGATGATGATGACGATAATGATGATGATTGTAATTTTGATGATGCTGACGATGATGATTCTTCTGATGACAATGATGCTGCTGCTGATGATGATGAGAGGATGATGATGATGGTGATGATGATGATGAGGATGCTGATGATGATGGTGATGATGATGACGATGATGATGATGATGAGGAGGAGGATGATGATGCTTATGATGATGATGATGATGATGATGATGATGATGATGATGATGTTAATGCTGCTGACGATGAGCTGCTGATGATGATGATGATGACGATGCTGATGACGATGATGCTGATGATGCTGATAATGCTGATGCTGATGCTGATGCTGCTGCTGATGATGATAATGATGCTGATGCTGATGCTGATGCTGATGCTGATGCTGATGCTGATGCTGATGCTGATGATGGTTATGATGATGATTATGATGACGATGCTGATGATGATGATGATGATGACGATGATGATGATGATGATGATGATGATGATGATGATGATGATGATGATGAGGATGAGGATGATGATGATGAGGATGATGATGATGATGATGATGATGATGACGACGACGACGACGATGATGATGATGATGATGATGATGATGATGATGATGATGATGATGATGATGATGATGATGATGATGATGATGATGATGATGATGTGATGATGATAATGATGTTGTTGCTGCTGCTGATGATCGTGATGATCAGGAGGAGGAGGAGGAGGAGACGTTGGTGGGAGGAGGAGGAGGAGGAGGAGGAGGAGTAGGAGGAGGAGGAGGAGGAGGAGGAGGAGGAGGAAGAGGAGGGGGAGGAGGGGGGGAAGGAGGAGGGGAGGAGGAGGAGGAGGAGGAGGAGGAGGAGGAGGAGGAGGTGGCGGAGGAGTAGGAAGAGAAAGAGAAGAAGGGGGAGGACGCGCAGGAGCGAGGAGGGGAGTATGTGAGGAGCAGGAGGACCACGAAGGGGGGAATAGGGGGCCAGCAGAGGCACAAGCCGGAGGCCAGTGCGGAGACGCGAGAAAGCACCCAGCCGCAGGAGACCGTCACCCCGCCCACGCGCTCGGTGAGCCCGAGCAGGCGCGCTTTCGCTGGGTGCGCGCTCGCCTGTCTCGAGTGCAGTCGCAGGGGGCGTTTTTGGCATCGCTTTTTCTCCTCTTGCTTCGCCCTCCCTGCGCCTCCACCCTTCTCCTCAGCCTCCTGGGGGTTGCCTTTCTTCCTCCGTCTTGCCTCAACCTCAGGCCGTCTATCCCATCCCAGCGCCAGTTCTGAACTTTTCAGCGGATGCCCACGATGCTCCAGTGCGATCCAGCACATAGGGATGTGTGCCTTCGACGCTCTGCAGGGCCTACGGATCTCCCAAGAGGTAGCATCGTGTCATGAGATATGAAGTCATCGGTACACAGACGTGTTCTCTCTTGTGTGCTACAGTCGTGCTCACGTGTACTCCAAGGACGGACTTTTCGGCGCGTGTTTGCGTTCACCGACAATATGCTCAGGGGATGCGCCAAGCCGCGTTAAGACAAACACCTGCGCCACGTCGGCATCTGTAAGACCTCCAGGGACACTGAAAGGGCCCAACGCGTCAAACGCCCGAACCCGCGAACCTCGATCCTCGATCGGCGAAGACGACGGCCAGCACTACCATGACGGAGGACTCTCCGCCCAGAGAGAGTTGGAAACGCCGAGGGCGATGCATGAGCGTCCGAGGGTGCCCCGTCCTTACCCTGCACGCCAAAGTTGAGTTGTGCGCTCAGAGCGCGGCGCCTTTCGATGTAAGCTAAATTGTTACTCTTGCTTTCAATGCAGGCCTTGCACTGTCCACGGTGAGGCAGGGGTATATGAATTCGTCCTGGTTGCTGGTCATCGGGGGGATGCTATTTCCTACGTCGTCGTTTAGCTCCAGTGTCTTCGTGAACGGAGATGTGTTCTGATCGATCGTCCTACAACATGTCCTTATAGTAAGTTTGGGAGAGGGATCAGGGATGAGGACGAGGAGGAGGAAGATAGAACACCCGAGATGTATCAAAAATGCCCCCAAAGATCCTCGTTCCCGCCTCTTACGTCCGTACAAGCCCCGTCGAAAGGCAAGCCCCGTACAGTCCGTACAAGCACCGTACAGGCCTCATACATTCGTTACAGGGAACGCCCGTCGAAAGACGAGCACCGTGGACCTGCAATTCAGGGGAGAGCCCCATTTAGGAAAGGAGCTGCATTGTGCCCATCTGGTGGATTGAAATGCAACTAGATTGGACCGTCAAATTCGACGAGGTGTCCAGCGATAGTCTCGTTTTGTAACTGATGCATGTTCTTACAGTTCTGGTCGCCTCATGGGATAGCCCTAATTGGATGATGGAATCGTTCTCCATCCGAACCGAGCAACTGTTGCATCAGTTGAAGCTTCTGGTCTCTTATTTTCTTAGTGTGTCAAGCGATAACCGCATTTTTCAAAAGAACCTCCTTGCGTCCGTGTAACAGGTGCGCATTTTATACTCGTGGCATTTTTGAGGAAGTCTCAGGCTAGAGACTCACTCTGAAAAGGCAGTGGCCTCCATCCGTGTAATTGTTGCAAGCGTTTCAGAAAGGTAATGTCTGGGGCTCCAAGGCTAGAGATTCATTTTCAAAAGTCACGACTCTATCCATGTCACTTCTGGAAGTTTCAAATTGATATAGCGCCTCGTACAGAAGCCTGATGCGGAATGCCCAGGCCGGCCCACAGACACGTCTGGTGGTGCGACAGGGAGGGTTTACTCATCAGGAGAAGTGATGCTGGAGGAGGGGGAGGAGGAGGAGGAGGAGGAGGAGGAGGAGGAGGAGGAGGAGTGGAAGGGAGGGAGGAAGGGAGGCACCGATGATGATGATGATGATGATGATGAGGATGATGATACTGATGATGATGATGATGGTCATGATGATGATGATGATGATGATGATGGTGATGTTGATGCTGATGACATTGCTGATGATGCTGATGTTGATGCTGCTGCTGATGATGATGATGGTGATGGTGATGATGATAATGCTGATGATGCTGATGCTGATGGTGATGCTGATGCTGATGCTGATGCTCCTGCTGATGATGATGCTGATGATGATGCTGCTGATGATGAGGATGATGATGATGATGCTGATGACGATGATAATGATGATGATGATGATGATCATGATGATGAGGATGATGAGGATGACGAGGATGATGATGATGATGCTGATGATTATGATGATGATGCTGATGATGCTGATGATGATGATGATGATGATGCTGATGATGATGATGCTGATGATGATGATGAGGATGATGATGATGATGATGATGATGATGATGATGCTGATGATGATGATGATGATGATAGTGGTGGTGGTGGTGGTGATGGTGATGATGATGATGATGATGATGATGATGATGATGATGATGATGATGATGATGATGATGATGATGATGATGATGATGATGATGATGATGATGATGGTGATGGTGATGATGACGATAAGGAGGAGGAGGAGGAGGAGGAGGAGTGAAGCGAAGGGCTTTCATTAACAGTAAGAAGCGGCATTTGGGAGAAGGATGGGAAGTTGTTGGAGGAGTTGTTGGAGGAGGGTGGTGGTGGTCACTGCATAAGGGAAACAGAACCCCGAGCAGAGCAACACGCACCACGACCACGACGACGCCGACGACGACGACGACGGAGACGAGGCGCGCTTACGATCCGCACCGAAGCACGGATTTGGGAAAGGGCCCACCCTGCAGGTTCGGTTAAACAGCACATCGTTGAGCGGTGCTGCAGCCTCCCCTGAGCACAGGCCCCCCCAGAGCATCAGCCAGACAAGTCGGGTTTGCACCCTCATGCCTTGCTGGACTCTGGGCGCGTTTCGGCACCCTCTCCCCCAACCTCGTCAGGGCCACCGACAAGGGAGAGGGCGGCGGTGGCCGACGCGTCCCCGAGCTAAGAAGCTCAAAGCGCCGCGGCTCAGAGAGCCGGGAAGACAGACAGACAGACGGACGGACGGACAGCCAGGCGGCGTGCAATGCCTGGCAAGCCAAGTGGGTGGTCACTGCATAAGGGAAACAGAACCCCGAGCAGAGCAACACGCACCACGACCACGATGTTGGAGGAGGAGGAGGAGGAGGAGAAGGAGGAGGAGGATGATGACGATGACGATGACGATGACGATGACGATGACGATGACGATGACGATGACGATGACGATGACGATGACGATGATGATGATGATGATGATGATGATGATGATGATGATGATGATGATGATGATGATGATGATGATGATGATGAGATGATTGATGATGATGATGATGATGATGATGATGATGATGATGATGATGATGATGATGATGATGATGATGATGATGATGATGATGATGATGATGATGATGATGATGATGATGATGATGATGATGATGATGATGATGAGG
>CAUYUJ010004089.1:7500-73144 GCA_963575745.1 Prorocentrum cordatum | reverse complement strand
TGGCGCATCTGCTGGTGAAATTTTCAGGGCTCTAGAAGCAATATTACTATCAAAAGACTTGCGGGAACCGACTTTGCCCGCAGTACAGTTTGGCAGGTGACGGTGGTTAGCTTTACTTAACTCGAGCTGTCAGCAATCTACAGACCTCTCACGCACACCAGTCGATGCAGAATGATCTGACGCGTCACACTGGAAGCTCGAGAGTTCCTCGAAATGGCTGAGTCAGGAGTTATGATCGAAATACCGTCTCTATGTATGCGTGTTGCGAACGGTGTTTCGATGATCATTCGAGCTGAGTGCATGCTATGCATGCCAGGTGCATTCCAATCGAAGCAGCGACATGCGAGACATCGAATGAGCCTCGAGAGTGCCCAAATTGATTAGAATTTTCAAAATTAATGAAAAATATCGATTTGTACAATTTTACATTTTTTATGTCGGATGATTTTTTTCAAATTTATATCGATCTATGGGTGACCTAGAGAGTTCTGGTGCATTTTTGTCGACGCAGATTGGTCTCGCGCTCTCACTGAGAGCGCGAGACTTCATATGAATAGCTTCGCTGGGAGTGAGAACTTTGGTCCAGCCGGCCGAGGCGGACAATGTGACAACTTTTGGGTGGTTTTGCAATTTTTTGAAAGATATTTGACAATTCATTTTGAAAAAGCTGATTTTTACTCCGAGCATTGAGATATAAACTTCGTTCCCTGATCAGCTCGGCCATCTAGAGTCATTTTCAGTACCAGTTCACTTGAAGGAACCGACTTCATGTTGACTCCGAAAATATCTCAACTTGAAGTTTTTGTAGAAAAGCTCCCAGAAGCTCCCGCTTTGATGCTGAGCTTTCTCACGGATTCAAGGAGCTCTACGAGGTTCCCGGCGGTGACCAGGTTGACGGTTCACCGCCGGCGCCAGTAATAACTCGTAGAGCTTCCCTTAGCTAGTTATAGCTGGAAGCTAAGAGTAATTCCGGCGCGCCCCAGAGCTAGTTGGCTCGAAAAATCTCGACGGAACTTTTGGTAACTTTTGCTCGGTTGAAAATTTCGTTCTTGAAATTTGACCATTCGTTAGAGCTCTAGTATTTTTTCCCGTGAAATTCGATATTATTCCCGCTCGCCATCTTGATCTCAGCTCGATCGGGTAACTTTGAAGGCCAAAAAGCACTCTGGCGGGAACGGCCGTTTCGAGTCATCTTGATACGCGCTGTCGGTTTTTCGAACATAACTCGAGCTCTAGGGCAGCTACAGAGCTGGTAAGCACAGCTAATGCATGCAGAATGATCAGGCGCGTTCGCCTGTTGCATCCAGAGGCCTGAACTCGGTCTGCTAGCCGAGCTAGGTCCGCAAACCTATTCGTATTATTCGAGTCAACTTGAACGCGTTGTCGTTATTTTCAACTTAACTCGAGCTCTAGGGCAGCTACAGTGCTGGTGGGCACACCCATCGCATGCAGAATCATCTGGCGCGCTCGCCTGTTGAATCCATAGGTCTGAACTCGGTCTGCAAGCCGAGCTAGGTCCGCAAACCTATTCGTATTATTTGAGTCAACTTGATACGCGTTGTCGGTATTTTCTACTTAACTCGAGCTGCAGGCCAGCTACAGTGCTGGTGAGCACACCTATCACACTCAGAATAATCAGGCGCGTTCGCCTGTTGAATCCAGAGCTCTGAACTCGGTCTGCTGCGCAATCCAGACTCACGAAACTGTTCGTATTCTTCCAGTCATCTTGACAGCTACTGTCGCCGTTCTGCACCTAACTCGGGCTGCAGGGGGGCTGCAGGGCGGTTAATCACATGAATCGATTCGGAGACATGAAACGCGTCTGTCTGTTGCATTCAGAGGTCCGAACTCGGTCTGATACTTGAGTTGGGCTGAAAAATTATTCGTTCTCTGCAATTTTTTTGACATTATGTGTTGTCAGGAAGCTCTACGAGTCCCCCGGCGGTAACAAAGGTTGACGGTTTACCGCCGGCGCCCATAATTCCGGCGCGTTCCAGAGCTAGTTGGCAAGAAAAATCTCGACGGAACTTTTGGTAACTTTTGCTCGGTTTGCTAACTTTTGCTCGGTGAAAAATTTTGTTCTCGAAATGTTACATTTCGTTAGAGCTTCTTGTTTTTTTCCCGTGAATTCGATCTTATTCCCCGCTTCGCCATCATGATCTTCAGCTCCGATTCGGGTAACTTTGAGGCCAAAAAGCACCTCTGGGCGGGAACGCCGTTTCGGTCATCTTGATACGCGCTGTCGGTTTTCTGACCCTGGGTTCGATGCTCTTAGGGCAGCCACTGAGCTGGTAAGCCACAGCTAATGCATGCAGAATGATCAGGCGCGTTTTTCTGCGTTCGCCGGTTGAACCAGAGGTCTGAACTCGCTTTGTCAGCCGAGCTAGGGTCCGCAAAACCTGTTTGTATTATTCGAGTCATGTTGATATGCGCTGTCGGTATTTTGTACTTAACTCGAGCTGTTGGGAAGCTACAGTGCCTGTAAGCACAGCTATCGCACTCAGAATCATCAGGCGCGTTCGCCTGTTCAATCCAGAGGTCTGAACTCGGTCTGCTATCCGAGCTAGGTCCGCAAACCTATTCGTTTTATTCGAGTCATCTTGACAGACGCTCTCGGTTTTCTGTACTTAACTCGAGCTGTAGGGCAGCTACAGTGACTAGTGAGTAAGCTCGCGTATATATCACGTATTGCACTCAGAATTATCAGACGCGTTCGTCTGTTGAATCCAGAGCTCTGAAATCGGTCTGCTAGCGAGCTAGGTCCGCAAACCTATCCGTACTTTTCGAGTCAACTTGATACACGTTGTCGGTATTTTCTATTTAACTCGAGCTTTAGGGCGGCTACAGTGCTGGTAAGCACACCTAATGCACTCAGAATCATCAGGCGCGTTTGCCATGTTGAATCGAGAGCTCTGAAACTCGCTCTGCATGGTGCGCGATCCAGAATCACGAAACGTTCGTATTCTTCCCTTCCAGTCATCTCTGAGGAGTACTGTCGTCGAGTTTCTGCACTTAATTCGCGCTTGTAGGGACGGTAAAGGCGGCTACAGGGGCGGCTAATCAATGGGCGCGGGTCGGCGACTCAGACGCGCCCCAACTGCTCGCATTCAGAGGTCATGAAATATTCACGATACTCGGTTGCGGCTCAAAAACTATTCGTTTCTGTGCAAATTTTTTCAGACAGTATATGTTGTCTGTCAGGAAGCTCTTACGAGTTTTCACCCTGCGGTAACAAAGGGTTTCGGCACGGTTTTACCGCCGGGCGCCCCAGTTTTGGGTGGGTGGTTTTGAAATTTTTTGAAAGATATTTGAAAATTCATTTTGAGAAAGCAGATTTTTCGCACCTGTAAACGACTATGACGGCCTCTCTGTCTTAGTATGAGCTCCGTAGGCGCAATCTTACTATCAAAACACTTGGAGAAACCATCTTCACGTGAGCGAAATAAAAAATCCATTTTCCCCGTTTGCGAGAATAATTTTCTTTCCAGGAGCTCTCCTCCTTTCGAATCTGAAGAATCTTAGGCGTTGAACGTGAAAGGGTGCTCTACGAGGTTCCCGGCGGTGACGAGGTTGACGGTTCACCGCCGGCGCCAGTTCCGGCGCGCCCGGAGAAGCTGGTTGGCTCGAAAAAAAGAAAACTGAACTTTTTCACAACTTTTGAATCTCGACGGTTGAAAATTTTGTTCTCGAAATTTGACCATTCGTTAGAGCTCTAGTATATTTTTTCCCGTGATATTCGATCTTATTCCCGCTCGCCATCTTGATCTCAGCTCGATCGGGTAACTTTGAAGGCCAAAAAGCACACTGGCGGGATCGGCCGTTTCGAGTCATCTTGATACACGCTGTCGGTATTTTGTACTTAACTCGAGCTGTAGACCAGCTACAGAGCTGGTAAGCACAGGTATCGCACTCAGAATCATCAGGCGCGTTCGCCTGTTCAAACCAGAGGTCTGAACTCGGTCTGGTAGCCGAGCTAGGTCCGCAAACCTATTGGTATTATTCGAGTCAACTTGATACGCGTTGTCGGTATTTTCTACTTTACTTGAGCTGTAGGGTAGCTACAGTGCTCGTAAGCACACCTATCGCACTCAGAATAATCAGGCGCGTTTGTCCCTCGAATCCATAGGTCTGAACTCGGTCTACTAGCCGAGCTAGGTTTGCAAACCTATTCGTATTATTCGAGTCAACTTGATACGCTTTGTCGGTATTTTCTATTTAACTCGAGCTTTAGGGAGCTACAGTGCTGGTAAGCACACTTATCGCACTCAAAATCATTAGGCGCGTTCGCCTGTCCAATCGATAGGTCTGACCTCGGTCTGCTAGCCGAGCTAGGTCCGCAAACCTATTCGTACTATTCGAGTCAACTTGATACGCGTGGTGGGTATTTTATACTTAATTCGAGCTCCAGGGCAGCTACAGTGCTGGTAAGCACACTATCGCACTCAGAATCATCAGGTGCGTTCGCCTCTTGACTCCAGAGGTCCGAACTCTGTCTGCTAGCCGAGCTAGGTCTGCAAATCTATTCGTATTATTCGAGTCATCTTGACAAACGATCTCGGTATTTTCTGTACTTAACTCGAGCTGTAGGCAGCTACAGAGCCTACAGTCACAGAAATCGATTGAGAATCATCGGGCGCGTTTGTCTGTTGTATCGAGAGCTCTGAACTCGGCCTGCTGCCCGAGCTAGGCTCGCGAAACTATTCGCATTGTCCGAATCATCGTGAAAAGTGCTCTCCATTTTCTGCACTGAACTCGTGCTGGGTGAGGGCTGCAGTGCTGCGGGTCATAGAAATCGATTTGCACATATCAGGCGCGTTCGTTGGTCGATTCGAGAGCTCAAAACTTGGTCTGCTGCTCGAAACAGGTTTGCGAAACTAGAATATCATTCGATATGAGTTGGAATGTTGGTAGCTGCTCTCGGTTTTCTCAACTTAGAGCTTGGAAGCTCTACGAGTTCCCCGGCGGTAACCAAGGTTGACGGTTTACCGCCGGCGCCCAGTTGACGGTTCACCGCCGGCGCCAGTTGAGAAAACAGACAGCACTTACCAACAATCAGACTTATAGTGAATAGTTTTTGACCTCTGAATGCAAGAGACGGACGCGTCTGATGTCTGCAAATCGACGCCTGTCATTACCAGCCCTGCAGCCCCCCTACAGCACCTCTCAGGATGACTCGAACAATAGGAACAGCTTCGCGGACCTAGTTTCGAGTTCAGAGCTCTCTATTCGACAGGCGGACGCGCCTGATGTCTTCAAATCGATTCCAGTGATTACCAGCGATGCAGCCTCCCTACAGCCCAAGTTAGTCCAGATAACCGACAGCATATCGCAAGCAACTCGAACGATACGAATAGTTTCGCGATTCTAGATCGGGCAGCAGACCGAGTTCAGAGCTCTGGATTCGACAGACAAACGCAACTGATGATTCTGAATTGGCGCCTGTAAATATCAGCTCTGTAGCTGTCCTAGAGCTCGAGTTAAGTGCAGAAAATTGAGAGTTTCTCTCAAGATCACTCGAATAATGCGAACAGGTTTGCGGACCGAGCTCGGCTAGCAGACCGAGTTCAGACCTCTGGGTTCAACAGGCGAACGCGCCTGATCATTCTGCATGCATTAGCTGTGCTTACCAGCTCTGTAGCTGCCCTAGAGCTCGAGTTATGTTCAGAAAACCGTCAGCGCATATCAAGATGACTCAACACGGCCGTTCCCGCCAGAGTGCTTTTCGATCGTAATATTCACCCGATCGAGCTGAGATCAAGATGGCGAGCGGGAAATAAGATCGAATATCACGGGAAAAAATACTATAGCTCCAACGAATGGTCAAATTTTGAGAACAAAATTTTCAACCAACCAAAAGTCACCAAAAGTTCCGTCGAGATTTTGCTTGCCAACTAGCTCTCCAGCGCGCCAGAACTGGGCGCCGGCGGTAAACCGTTAACCTTGGTTACCGCCGGCAGACTCGTAGAGCTTCCTAACTCGACTTAAGTTGAGAAAACAGACAGCACTAACCAACAATCTGACTTATAGAGAATAGTTTTCGACCTCTGAGTGCGACAGACGGACGCGTCTGACGTCTGCGTCATTACCAGCCCTGCAGCCCCCCTACAGCCCGAGTTAAGTGCAGAAAACCGACAGCACCTCCCAGGATGACTCGAGCAATGCGAATAGTTTCGCGGACCTAGTTCGGGCAGCAGACGGAGTTCAGAGCTCTGTATTCGACAGGCGGACGCGCCTGATGTCTTCAAATCGATTCCAGTGATTACCAGCCATGCAGCCCCCCTACAGACCGAGTTAAGTCCAGATAACCGACAGCATCTCGCAAGCGACTCGAACGATACGAATTGTTTCGCGATTCTAGATCGGGCAGAAGACCGAGTTCAGAGCTCTGGATTCGACAGACAAACGCAACTGATACTTCTGAATTGGTGCCTGTAAATATCAGCTCTGTAGTTGTCCTACAGCTCGAGTTAAGTGCAGAAAACCAAGAGTTTTTCTCAAGATGACTCGAATAATACGAACAGGTTTTCGGGCCTAGCTCGGCTAGCAGACCGAGTTCAGACCTCTGGATTCAACAGGAAAACGCGCCTGATTATTCTACATGCATTAGCCGTGCTTATCAGCTCTGTAGCTGCCCTAGAGGTCGAGTTATGTTCAGAAAACCGGCACCTCACATCAAGATGACTCGAAACAGCCGTTCCCGCCAGAGTGCTTTTCGATTGCGACCCTAGCTCGGCTAGCAGACCGAGTTCAGACCTCTGGATTCAAGAGACGAACGCGCCTGATCATTCGGAATGCGTTAGCTGTGCTGACCAGCTCTATAGTTGTATTGAAGCTCGAGTTATCTTGAGAAAACCGACAGCAGACCGAGTTCAGAGCTCTGGAGTCGACAGACAAACGCGACTGATGATTCTGAATCGTTTTCTGTATCTATCAGATCTGTAGCTGTCATGTAGCTCGAGTTTAGTTCCGGAAACCGAGAGCGCCTATCAAGATGATTTGACTAATACGAATAGGTTTGCGGACCTGCCTCGGCTAGCAGAGAGAGTTCAGACCTCTGGTTCGAACAGCCGAACGCGCCTGATCATTCTCAGTGCAATAGGTGGTGTGCTTACACCAGCACTATAGCTGCCCTACAGCTCGAGTTAAGTACAAAATGCCGACAACGCGTATCAAGATGACTCGAAACGACCGTTCCCGCCACAGTGCTGTTTGGCCTTCAAAGTTACCCGATCGAGCTGAAATCAAGATGGCGAGCGGGAATAAGATCGAATATCATGGTAAAAAATACTAGAGCTCCAACGAATGGTCAAATTTCGAGAACAAAATTTTCAACCGACCAAAAGTCACCAAAAGTTCCGTCGAGAATTTTCTTGCCAACTAGCTCTCCAGCGCTTCGGAATTACTCTAAAGCTTCCAGCAATAACTTGCTAAGAGAAGCTCTACGAGTTACTTGAAAGCGTCACCCGGAAAGCGAAGCGCGGAGCGCAAAGCGCTCCAATACGCCGCACGGGGATTTCTGCCAGGCCGCTTGAAACGATGCACGGGACGCTGGAAACCTCGCAGAAGACGCTTGCAGAGGCGCCGTTTACGATGCGTGGGGTCCTGCAAAGCGCACAAGAAAATCTGCGTAGGAGCCTGGAAGAACTGGGAACCGGCGGGAAACCGTCAACCAGGTTACCGCCGGGGACCTCGTAGAGCTCTTTTCTTGCCCAGCGCTCCTCGAATCAAGAAAGCTTCTGAAGCGAGAGCCGGAAAACTCGAAAAATCACGATTTTTCGGTTTGCATCTAAAATCGGTTCCTGCAAGTCTTTCAGTAGAAATATTGCAGCTACGGACCTGAAAATTTTACTGGCAGACGCGGCAGAACCCAATTCACGTGAGAAAAATCTGGTTTCTGAAAATGAATTGTCAAATATCTTTCAAATCTTTGCAAAACGGACCCGAGGTCATCTGCTGGGGGAGGGCTACAGTGATGCTGGTCAGAGGAATCGATTCCGAGACATCAGGCGCGTCCGTTCGTCGAACCGAGAGCTCGGAACTCGGTCTGCTGCTCCAACGAGATCCGCGAAACTGTTGTATTATTCGAGTCATCCTGAGAGGTACTCTCGGTTTTCTGCACTTAACTCAGGCTGTATGGGGGGCTGCAGAGCTGGTAATCACAGGAATCGATCCGCAGACATCAGACGCGTCCGCCTGTCGCATTCAGAGGTCTGAACTCGGTTTCATACTCGAGCTCGATTGGAAAACTGTTCGTTTGTTTTGTTAGAGTCATCTTGAGAGGTCTATAATCGCTTGGGCTGAAAACTAGTCGTTCTCTGAAATTCTTTTCCACATTATATATTGTCAGGAAGCTCTACGAGTCCCCCGGCGGTAAGAAAGGTTGACGGTTTACCGCCGGCGCCCAGTTCCGGGGAGCTGGAGAGCTAGTTGGCAAGAAAAATCTCGACGGACCTTTTGGTGACTTTTGGTCGGTTGAAAATTTTGTTCTCAAAATTTGACAATTCGTTAGAGCTCTAGTATTTTTTCCCATGATATTCGATCTTATTCCCGCTCGCCATCTTGATCTCAGCTCGATCGGGTAACTTTGAAGGCAAAAAAGCAGGCAGGGCGGGAACGGCCGTTTCGAGTCATCTTGATAGGCGCTGTCGGTTTTCTCAAGTAACTCGAGCTTCAGGCAGCTACAGAGCTGTCAGCACAGCTAATGCATTCAGAATGATCAGGCGCGTGCGCCATGTTGAATGCGCTGTCTGAACTCGTCTGCTAGCCGAGCTAGGGTCGCAAACCTATTCGTATTATTCGAGTAATTGTAGCAGACGCTCTCGATTTTTCGTACTTAACTCGATCTGTAGGGCAGCCACAGAGCTGATAATCACAGAAATCGATTGAGAATTATCAGGCGCGTTCGTCTGTTGAATCAAGAGCTCTGAACTCGGCCTGCTCCCCGAGCTAGGTTCGCGAACCTATTGGTATTGTTCGAGTCATCTTGAAGAAGTGCTCTCGATTTTCTGTACTTAAATCGTGCTGGGGGAGGGCTACAGTGCTGCTGGTCACAGGAATCGATTTCGAGACATCAGGCGCGTCCGTTCGTCGAACCGAGAGCTCGGAACTCGGTCTGCTGCTCGAACGAGATCCGCGAAACTGTTATATTCGTTCTCTGAGAGGATTTCACTTTTCATGAATTAAACTCAGGCTGTTGGGGGCTGCAGAGCTGGTGATCACAGGAATCGATCCGCAGACACAGGCGCGTTCGCCTGTCGCATTCAGAGGTCTGAACTCGGTTTCATACTCGAGCTCGATTGGAAAACTGTTCGTTTGTTTTGTTAGAGTCATCTTGGGAGGTCTATAATCGCTTGGGCTGAAAAAAAACTAGTCGTTCTCTGAAATTTTTGTTCCCACATTATATATTGTCAGGAAGCTCTACGAGTCCCCCGGCGGTAAGAAGGTTGACCATTTTACCGCCGGCGCCCAGTGGCAAGAAAAATCTCGACGGAAAACTTTTGGTGACTTTTGCTCGGTTGAAAATTTTGTTCTCGAAATTTGACCATTCGTTAGAGCTCTAGTATTTTTTCCCGTGATATTCGATCTTATTCCCGCTCTCCATCTTGATCTCAGCTCGATCGGGTAACTTTGAAGGCCAAAAAGCATGGTGGCGGGAACGGCCGTTTCGAGTCATCTTGATACGCGCTGTCGGTTTTTGAACATAACTCGAGCTGTAGGGCAGCTAGAGAGCTGGTAAGCACAGCTAATCGATGCAGAATGATCAGGCGCGTTCGCCTGTTTAACCGAGAGGTCTGAACTCGGTCTGTCAGCCGAGCTAGGTCCGCAAACCTGTTTGTATTATTCGAGTGAACTTGATACGCGTTGTCGGTATTTTCTACTTAACTCAGCTGTAAGACAGCTACAGTGCTGGTAAGCACTCCTATCGCACTCAGAATGATCAGACGCGTTCGCCTGTTGAAATCCATAGGTCTAAACTCGGTCTGCTAGTCGAGCTAGGTCCGCAAACCTATTACGTATTATTCGAGTCAACTTGATACGCGTTGTCGGTATTTTCTACTTAACTCGAGCTGTAGGTCAGCTACAGTGCTGGTAAGCACAGCTATCGCATTCAGAATGATCAGGCGCGTTCGCCTGTTGAATCCAGAGCTCTGAACTCGGTCTGTTGCGCGATCCAGAATCACGAAACTGTTCGTATTCTTTCAGTCATCTTGAGAGCTACTCTTGGCGTTCTGCACTTAATTCAGGCTGTAGGGAGGCTGCAGGGCGGGTAATCACAGGAATTGATTCGGAGACATCAGACGCGTCCGTCTGTCGCATTCAGAGGTCTGAACTCGGTCTGATACTCGAGTTGGGCTGAAAAACTATTCGTTCTCTGCAATTTTTTCCGACAGTATATGTTGTCAGGAAGCTCTACGAGTCCCCCGGCGGTAACAAAGGTTGACGGTTTACCGCCGGCGCCCAGTTCTCAGTTCATTCCGTCGAAAAATTATCCCGAGCGAGGCCAGGGACCGACTTCACGTTGGCAGTGCAAAAGTGCAATTTTCCAGTTTTGCAGAACATGCCATCAGAAGCTATCTGCTTGCACTTCTAGTTCTCTCAGGCGTCTGCTTGCACTTCTAGTGCCTCGTGGAGCTCTGATGGTAGAAGAGCTAGAAGAATTTGGACACAGGGTGCAACTAGTTGGCGAAATGTCGACAAGGGGCGCGATCATACCTTCCGCGGCCTGGCTCAGCCCATTTTGCAGTTCTAACAATTTGTTTGGGCTGTTATTTGCGCAGAGCGAAGCTTGGCATTACAGAAGTTACCTCGCAAATTCTTAGTTCATTCCGTCGAAAAATTCTTCCGAGCGAAGCCAGGGACCGACTTCACGCTGGCAGCCTAAAAGTGCAATTTTCCAGTTTTGCAGAAAATGCCATGAGAAGCTATCTGCTTGCACTTGTAGTTCTCTCAGGCGTCTGCTTGCACTTCTAGTGCCTCGTAGAGCTCTGATGGTAGAAGAGCTAGAGGAATTCGGCGACAGGGTGGAGCTAGTTGGCGAAATGTCGAAAAGGGACGCGATCATACCTTCCGCGGCCTGGCTCAGCCGATTGTGCAGTTCTAACAATTCGTTTGGGCTGCTATTTGCGCAGAGCGAAGCTTGGCATTAAGTTACCTCAGAAATTCTTATTCGTTCCGTCGAAAAATTCTCCCGACCGAAGCCAGGGACCGACTTCACGTTGGCAGTCCAAAATGCAAGTTTCCATGTTGCAGAACATGCCATCATAAGCTATCTGCTTGCACTTCTAGTTCTCTCAGGCGTCTGCTTGCACTTCTAGTGCCTCGTAGAGCTCTGATGGTAGAAGAGCTAGAGGAATTCGGCGACAGGGTGGAGCTAGTTGGCGAAATGTCGAAAAGGGACGCGATCATACCTTCCGCGGCCTGGCTCAGCCGATTTTGCAGTTCTAACAATTCGTTTGGGCTGCTATTTGCGCAGAGCGAAGCTTGGCATTACAGAAGTTACCTCACAAATTCTTAGTTCATTCCGTCGAAAAATTCTCCCGAGCGAAGCCAGGGACCGACTTCACGTTGGCAGTCCAAAAATGCAATTTTCCAGTTTTGCAGAAATGCCATCAGAAGCTATCTGCTTGTACTTCTAGTTCTCTCAGGCGTCTGCTTGCACTTCTAGTGCCTCGTAGAGCTCTGATGGTAGAAGAGCTAGAGGAATTCGGCGACAGGGTGTAGCTAGTTGGCGAAATGTCGAAAAGGGACGCGATCATACCTTCCGCGGCCTGGCTCAGCCGATTTTGCAGTTCTAACAATTCGTTTGGGCTGCTATTTGCGCAGAGCGAAGCTTGGCATTACAGAAGTTACCTCACAAATTCTTAGTTCATTCCGTCGAAAAATTCTCCGGAGCGAAGTCAGGGGCCGACTTCACGTTGGCAGTCTAAAAATTCATCGTAGAGCTCTTCGGCATCGATGAGCTAGAGGAATTCCGGCGCGGGGTGGAGCTAGTTGGCCGACCCGACCAAAAGAGACAATGTGATAACCTTGGGTCGGTTTTGCTTTGAGTTGGAAGATATTTGACAATTCATTTTGAGAGCCGGTATTTTTCTCACGTGTAGTGGGTTATGCCGCGTCTGCCAGTGAAATTCTCAGGTCCGTAGCTGCATTATTACTATCAAAAGATTTGCTGGAACCAACTGCGTTCCGAGTCATCTTGACACGCGTTTACAGTTTTCTGTACTTAACTCGAGATTTCGAGAGCTACAGAGCTGATACTTACAGAAACCGACTCAGAATGATCAGGCGCGTTCGCCTGTTGCATCCAGAGGCCTGAGCTCGGTCTGCTACTCAAGCTAGGTCCGTAAAAGTCATTTTCACCAGTGATGCCGGTTTTCTGTACTCAACTCAATATTCAGAGGAGCTACAGAGCTGGTGCGCACATAAACTGATTCAGTATCACCAGGCGCTTGCGTCTGTTGCATCGAGAGGCCTGAACTCGTTCTGCTAGTCGAGCTAGGTCCACAACACTATTCGTATTTCTCAAGTTCTCTTTAGAGGCGCTGTCGGTATTCTGCACTTAACTCTAGCTGTAGCACAGCTACAGAGGTGGTACGCACAGAAACCGATGCATAATCATCAAGGGCGTTTGGCTGAAGCATCTAGAGCTCTGAACAGAGTCTGCTTCTCGAGCTAAGTCCGCAAAACTATTTGTATCGATTTTTTTCAGAGTTTTTTGGCTCTCGCTTAAGCTTGCTTCACGTGTTCCGAGGAGCTGGGCAAGAAAGATCTCTACGAGGTCCCCGGCGGTAACCAGGTTGACGGTTTACCGCCGGCGCCCAGTTGCTGGAAGCGTTAGAGTAATTCCGGAGCGCTGGAGAGCTAGTTGGCAAGAAAAATCTCGACGGAACTTTTGATGACTTTTGGTCGGTTGAAAATAAATCGTAGAGCTTCCCTTAGCTAGTTATAGCTGGAAGCTAAGAGTAATCCCGGCGCGCTGGAGAGCTAGTTGGCAAGAAAAATCTCGACGGAACTTTTGCTGACTTTTGGTCGGTTGAAAATTTCGTTCTCAAAATTTGAACATTCGTTAGAGCTCTAGTATTTTTCCCCGTGATATTCGATCTTATTCCCGCTCTCCATCTTGATCTCAGCTCGATCGGGTAACTTCGAAGGCCAAAAAGCACTCTGGCGGGATCGGCCGTTTCGAGTCATCTTGATATGCGCTGTCGGTTTTCTGAACATAACTCGAGCTCTAGGGCAGCTACAGAGCTGGTAAGCACAGCTAATGCATGCAGAATGATGAGGCGCGTTCGCCTGTTGAACCCAGAGGTCTGAACTCGGTCTGTAAGCCGAGCTAGGTCCGCAAACCTGTTTGTATTATTCGAGTCAACTTGATACGTGTTGTCGGTATTTTCTACTTAACTCGAGCTGTAGGGCAGCTACAGTGCTGGTAAGCACTCCTATCGCACTGAGAATGATCAGGCGCGTTCGCCTATTGAATCGATAGGTCTAAACTCGGTCTACTAGCCGAGCTAGGTCCGCAAACCTATTCGTATTATTCGAGTCAACTTGGTAAGCACACCTACTGCACTCAGAATCATCAGGCGCGTTCGCCTGTTGAATACAGAGCTCTGAACTCGGTCTGTTGCGCGATCCAGAATCACGAAACTGTTTGTATTCTTCCAGTCATCTTGAGAGCTATTGTCGGCGTTCTGCACTCAATTCGGGCTGTAGAGAGGCTGCCGGGCGGGCAATCACAGGAATCGATTCGGAGACATCAGACGCGTCCGTCTGTCGCATTCAGAGGTCTGAACTCGGTCTGATACTCGAGTTGGGCTGAAAAACTATTCGTTCTCTGCAATTTTTTCCGACAGTATATGTTGTCAGGAAGCTCTACGAGTCCCCCGGCGGTAACAAAGGTTGACGGTTTTTACCGCCGGCGCCCAGTTTTGTTCTCGAAATTTGACATTCGTTAGAGCTCTAGTATTTTTTCCCGTGATATTCGATCTTATTCCCGCTCGCCATCTTGATCTCAGCTCGATCGGGTAACTTTGAAGGCCAAAAAGCACTCTGGCGGGAACGCCCGTTTCGAGTCATCTTGATACGCGCTGTCGGTTTTCTGAACATAACTCGAGCTATAGGGCAGCTACAGAGCTGGTAAGCACAGCTAATGTGCAGAATGATCAGGCGCGTTCGCCTGTTGAACCCAGAGGTCTGAACTCGGTCTGTGAGCCGAGCTAGGTCCGGAAACCTGTTCGTATTATTCGAGTCATCTTGACAGAAACTCTCGGTTTTCTGGTCTTAACTCGAGCTGTAAGACAGCTACAGAGCTGGCAAGCACACCTATCGCAGTCAGAATTATTAGGCGCGTTCGCCTGTTAAATCTAGAGGTCTGAACTCGGTCTGCTAGCCGAGCTAGGTTCGCAAACCTATTCGTATTATTTGGATCATCTTGATAGACGCCCTGGGTTTTCTGTACTTAACTCGAGCCGTAGGGCAGCTACAGAGCTCGTAGTCACAGAAATCTATTGAAAATCACCAGGCGCCTTTGTTCGTTGACTCGAGAGCACTGAACTTGGCCTGCTGCCCGAGCTAGGTTTGCAAAACTATTCGTATTGTTCGAGTCATCCTGAGAAGTGCTGTCGGTATTTCGTGCTGGGGGGAGGCCACAGTGCTGCTGGGGACAGTAATCGATTTAGAGACATCAGGCGCATCCGCCTGCGGAGAGCAGAGCTCGGAACTCGTCTGCTGCCCAAATTAGGTCTGCGAAACTACTGTATTGTTGGAGTCATCCTGAGAGGTGCTGTCAGTTTTCTGCACTCAACTCGGGCTGTAGGGGGGCTGCAGGGCTGGTAATGATAGAAGTCGACTCGCAGACATCAGACGCGTCCGCCTGTCGCATTGAGAGGACACAACATATTTACTATGAGTAGGAATGTTGGTAGGTTCTCGGTGCTCTCAACTTCAGTCGAGCTGGAAGCTCTACGAGTCTCCCGGCGGTAACCAAGGTTGACGGTTTACCGCCGGCGTCCAGTTGTCCGCCCGGGCTGGGTTGGCCAACTAGCTGCACCCCGCGCGGGAATTCCTCGAGCTGATCGATGCCGAGAAGCTCTACGAGGTACTTGGCAGCGTCCAAAACCCGAAGAATGAAGAGACCCTTTCGGGACGGAGTATCTTTCCTCGAGAGCTCTGGGAAGCTCCCCTGCAGCGCTGCCGACACGCGGCCAAAAACGCCTCCACACGTGCCTGCACACGTGCAAGCACGCGTGGAAGCTTGCCAGAACCTCTCCCGGACCCGTTGCCGGGCCGGGCGAGTTGCTGCGGGGAACGTGGACCGCTGTGAGAGATCTCCTGGCGAGCACCACCACCGTCCGGCTTCTGCGCGCTCTCCGGGAAAAACCCGGAGAGCGAAGAGACCCTTTGGAAACGGAGAATCTTTCCTGGAAAGCTCTCGGAAGCTCCCCTGCAGCGCTACCGAAGCGCTGGCAGAAACGCTTAGATGCGTGCCTGCACGCGTGCAGGCACGCGTGGAAGCTCGCCAGAAGCTCTCCCGGACCAGTTGCCGGGTCGCCGGAGTCGCTGCGAGGATTCTGGAGCGACGGAAAGAAGCTCCTGGCGGGCACCACCACCGTCCAGCTTCTAATCTTACACCATTTAGCTCTCGGCGAGCTCTCTGGGAATGACTCGTAGAGCTTCCCTTAGCAAGTACCTCGTAGAGCTCTTCGGCATCGATGAGCTAGAGAAATTCCGGCGCTGGGCGGAGCTAGTAACTCGTAGAGCTTCCCTTAGCAAGTTATTGCTGGAAGCTTTAGAGTAATAACTCGTAGAGCTTCCCTTAGCAAGTTATTGCTGGAAGCTTTAGAGTAATAGCTCGTAGAGCTTCCCTTAGCAAGTTATAACTCGTAGAGCTTCCCTGAGCAAGTTATTGCTGGAAGCTTAAGAGTACCTCGTAGAGCCTTTCGTCAACGATGAGCTAGAGGAATTCCGGCGCGGGGTGGAGCTAGTAACTCGTAGAGCTTCCCTCAGCAAGTTATTGCTGGAAGCTTAAGAGTAATTCCGGGGAGCTGGAGAGCTAGTTGGCAACAAAAATCTCGACGGACCTTTTGCTGACTTTTGGTCGGTTGAAAATTTTGTTCTCGAAATTTGACCATTCGTTAGAGCTCTAGTATTTTTTCCCATGATATTCGATCTTATTCCCGCTCGCCATCTTAATCTCAGCTCGATCGGGTAATTTTGAAGCCCAAAAAGCAGGCAGGCGGGAACGGCCGTTTCGAGTCATCTTGATACGCGCTGGTATTTCGTTCTTAACTCGAGCTCTAGGGCAGCTACAGAGCTGGTAAGCACACCTATCGCATTCAGAATTATCAGGCGCGTTCGCCCGTTGAAACCAGAGGTCTGAAATCGGTCTGCTAGCCGAGCTAGGCCCGCAAACCTATTCGTATTATTCGAGTCGTCTTGACAGACGCTCTCGGTTTTCTGTACTTAACTCGTGCTTTAGGGCAGCTACAGAGCTGGTAAGCACAGCTTTCGCATTCAGAATTATCAGGTGCGTTCGCCTGTTGAATCGAGAGGTCTGAACTCGGTCTGTTAGCCGATAGGTCCGCTAACCTATTCGTATTATTCGAGTCGTCTTGACAGACGCTCTCAGTTTTCTGTACTTAACTCGAGCTTTAGGGCAGCTACAGGGCTCATTGTCACAAACATCGATGGGGAACCATTTGTCGCGTTCGTCTATTGAACCGAGGGCTCTGACCTCGGCCTGCTGCCCGAGCTAGGTTCGCAGAACTATTCGTATTGTCCGAATCATCTTTAGAAGTGCTCTCAATGTTCTGCACTCAACTCGTGCTGGGGGGGGGGGGGGGCTACAGTGCTGCGGGTCACAGATATCGATCTGCACACATCAGGCGCGTCTGTTGGTCGATTCCAGAGCTCGGAACTCGGTCTGCTGCTCGAACTAGGTCCGCGAAGCTATTCTATTATTGGAGTCGATACTGTCGTTTTTCTGCACTGAACTCGGGCTGTAGGGGAGCTGCAGGGCTGGGAATCACATGAGTGGATTCACAGACATCAGACGCGCCCGCCTGTCGCATTCAGAGGTCTGAACTCAGTTCGATACTCGAACTGGGTTGCGAAACTGTTTCTTTTTTTTGTTAAGGTCGGTCTGAAATCGCTTCGGCTGAAAAACTAGTCTTTCTTTGGAGTGTTTTTCCACACTATATTCTGTCAGGAAGCTCTACGAGGGCCCTTGGGCTTTAACCTCATTATTGCTGCCATGTGGGGTGACGTTATTCATAATTGGGACGTTCAGGGCATGGGGTATGCGGTAGATTTCGGTACGGAGCATCGGTCGGTGGTGAATCATTTTATCTGGGCAGATAACGTGTACCTCGTCAGTCGTAGCCGTGAGGAGCTTACTCGTATGGTAAGAGACTTGACACTTCCACTTTACAACTTCTCGATGCGATGGAAACCCACATCGCTGAAGTACATGGTGTGCGGAGCTCCTGCTGTCTTGGATGAGGACGGGAATATCCCGCGTTCGATGGATCTTAAAATACCGATCTTCTCAGATGCATGTGACGGGAGGAATGCAGTGCAGCAGATTGATGAGTTATGTTACCGTCGAGTTGTTTCTATGGACGTACTGGGCACGCAGCTGCATAGTGAATATAACTGTTCTGTACATCGTGATGTTTCTTTTCGCCTAGACTGTGCTCGTCGCGCATTTTACTCTCAGGCAGGGTATTTCAGGTCGCACTGTATTCCTCTCAAGGATAAGCTGCGGAGATACCAGGACAGAGTCCAGAGCCTGGCTCTGTATGGTATGGAGACCACCACTGCAGATTCTTATACTCTCTCGTTTCTCCATTCCTTCGAAGGGAAATGCCTGAAGATGATGATCTCTTCTCGAAAAGGCCCGACGGAAACGGAGCAAGCTTATCAGCAGAGGAGATATCATGTCGCACGGGAACGTTTCTTGAAGGCTGGGTACTCCTCTCTTGTCCAGCGTTATCTGATATTGCACTGGAATTTCGCAAAAGACATTGCAAGTTTCGCAAATGGCATGATTGTTGAGAAAGTGATTGACTTGAAGGCGGCGGAGAGGACATGGCGCGATTCCCGTATGGCGAGTTTATGTTTTGGACCGTACACTGACCGCACTCGTACACTTATGAGCGAGACGATGAGACACTTTGGCAACTGGTCGGAGGCCTCTTCTTACAAACGTCGCTGTCGAGGTACGGAGAGTATTGGACAGAGATCATGGCAATATACATTAGCTGAGTTTTTCGGAGATGATTGGTGGATTCATTTCACAGGCTCCCAGCTTGGATTTATGCAATACGCCACGCACCTTTGTACTCATAGCATGCTTCAATGTTTCCAGGAGGTGTCGACGTGCGGACCTGTGAGTTCGCCCGCATATTTGGCGCCCTCCGAGCATGGTGAAATCCAGGTGAGCACGGATGATAGTCCGATGGCTGCTGAGAAACTTGCAAAGCGCATCGCTCTTCATAATATGAAAGCAACCCGTTGGAACCTGGAGGCCCCTGGAATCCCTCTGGAGGTGGTGGGTGACTCGCTTCTCGTGGTTAGCTGGGCTACGGGACGGTGGCGTGCAGATAATAGATCATATGCGGATAGAATATCAAAAATTATCAATACGCTTGATGGGCTTTGTTGCAGCTATAATATACGACCTCCAGCGCCGGGTATGGATCTTATTCGTCATGATTTTCGGGAGTGGAACACTCGTGCCGACGTTCTAACACACCAGGCCCGAGAGGGCCAGATTTCTAGTTCAGAATGTAGTCCGTATACACATGATTATGAGACAGAATTTTACGTTGCTGCTGCTATTCGGGCTGGTTTCGATGGCGGCGTGTCGTCTGAGGGATGTGGGTGCGGTTGCTGGATAGACATAGGCCTCAAACCTCGGTATTGGGATCGACGGGACCCCGCTCAGCTGATATGGAAGTCAGTTTTTGAGAGGGCTTGGCTTATTTCTCCGACCACAACTGTTACTGATACAGAACTCAGTGCTTTGGAGTGCATCGTGACTGCGCTCCCACAGGCAGTTCTATGGTTATCACAGACTTGATAGTTGCAGTTTTTCTTATTTCATTGTTCTTCCTCATACTATGATTTACTCAGCTTCGCTGGGACTTCTCTTTTCTCTTGCATGTTTAGTTGACTGCACTTTGATTCATTTCTGTGTGCGTTTGCTCGTTCGCTCATATTTGTGATTGATGATTCATCGCAGCTTCGCTGCTCTGGGTTGTCTTGACTTTAGGTTCGAATAAGAGCTTTCGCTTCCTGATGACACCTGACCTCATGCTTGCTCGTGGCCCTAGGGCCAGTAGGAGCCTCGCAAAGTCGCAAAAAAGAAAGGTTGACGGTTTACCGCCGGCGCCCAGTTGGCCCACCCGGCCAGAACGGACAATGTGGTAACTTTTTGGTGGTTTTGCGATTTTTTGAAAGATATTTGACCATTTATTTTGAGAAAGCAGATTTTTCGCACCTGTAGACGATCATGAGAGCTTCAGCGTCTTAATATGAGCTCTCTACATGCACTTTCACTATGAAAACACTTGGCGGAACCATGTTCATGTCGACATGAAAAACATGCTGTTTTCTCTTCTTCGAGAAATGCTTCCAGAGCCCTCCCCTTTGATACTGAGCACTCTTGCGCGGGTTAGGAGCCCTACGAGGTTCCCGGCGGTGACCAGGTTGACGGTTTACCGCCGGCGCCAGTAATTCCGGGGAGCTGGAGAGCTAGTTGGCAAGAAAAATCTCGACGGACTTTTTGGTGACTTTTGGTCGGTTGAAAATTTTGTTCTCAAAGTTTGACCATTCGTTAGAGCTCTAGTATTTTTTCCCATGATATTCGATCTTATACCCGCTCGCCATCTTGATCTCAGCTCGATCGGGTAACTTTCAAGGCCAAAAAGCAGGCAGGCGGGAACGGCCGTTTCGAGTCATCTTGATACGCGCTGTCGGTTTTCTCAAGATAACTCGAGCTTCAGGAGAACTACAGAGCTGGTCAGCACAGCTAATGCATTCAGAATGATCAGGCGCGTTCGCCTGTTGAATCCAGAGGTCTGAACTCGGTCTGCTAGCCGAGCTAGGGTCGCAAACCTATTCGTATTATTCGAGTCATTGTAGCAGACGCTCTCGGTTTTTCGTACTTAACTCGATCTCTAGGGCAGCCACAGATCTGATAATCACAGAAATCGATTGAGAATTATCAGGCGCGTTCGTCTGTTGAATCAAGAGCTCTGAACTCGGCCTGCTCCCCGAGCCAGGTTCGCGAACCTATTGGTATTGTTCGAGTGATCTTGAGAAGTGCTCTCGGTTTTCTGTACTTAAATCGTGATGGGGGAGGGCTGCTGGTCCCAGGAATCGATTTCGAGACATCAGGCGCGTCCGTTCGTCGAACCGAGAGCTCGGAACTCGGTCTGCTGCTCGAACGAGATCCGCGAAACTGTTGTATTATTCGAGTCATCCTGAGAGGTACTCTCGGTTTTCTGCACTTAATTCAGACTGTATGGGGGGCTGCAGAGCTGGTTATCACAGGAATCGATCCGCAGACATCAGAAGCGTCCGCCTGTCGCATTCAGAGGTCTGAATCCGGTTTCGTACTCGAGCTCGATTGGAAAACTGTTCGTTTGTTGAGAGGTCTATAATCGCTTGGGCTGAAAAACTAGTCGTTCTCTGAAATTCTTACCCACATTATATATTGTCAGGAAGCTCTACGAGTCCCCCGGCGGTAAGAAATGTTGACGGTTTACCGCCGGCGCCTAGTTGCTGGAAGCTTAAGAGTAATTCCGGGGAGCTGGAGAGCTAGTTGGCAAGAAAAATCTCGACGGACCTTTTGGTGACTTTTGGTCGGTTGAAAATTTTGTTCTCAAAATTTGACCATTCGTTAGAGCTCTAGTATTTTTTCCCATGATATTCGATCTTATTCCCGCTCGCCATCTTGATCTCAGCTCGATCGGGTAACTTTGAAGGCCAAAAAGCAGGCAGGCGGGAACGGCCGTTTCGAATCATCTTGATACGCGCTGTCGGTTTTCTCGAGATAACTCGAGCTTCAGGACAACTACAGAGCTGTTCAGCACAGCTAATGCATTCAGAATGATTAGGCGCGTTCGCCTGTTGAATCCAGAGGTCTGAATTCGGTCTGCTAGCCGAGCTAGGGTCGCAAACCTATTCGTATTATTCGAGTCATTGTAGCAGACGCTCTCGGTTTTTCGTACGAACTCGATCTCTAGGGCCGCCGCAGAGCTGATAATCACAGAAATCGATTGTGAATTATCAGGCGCGTTCGTCCTTTGAATGAAGAGCTCTGAACTCGGCCTGCTCTCCGAGCTAGGTTCGCGAATCTATTGGTATTGTTCGAGTCATCTGGAGAAGTGCTCTCGGTTTTCTGTACTTAAATCGTGCTGGGGGAGGGCTACAGTGCTGCTGGTCACAGAAATCGATTTCGAGACATCAGGCGCGTCTGTTCGTCGAACCGAGAGCTCGGAACTCGGTCTGCTGCTCGAACGAGATCCGCGAAACTGTTGTATTATTCGAGACATCCTGAGAGATACTCTCGGTTTTCTGCACTTAACTCAGGCAGTATGGGTGGCTGCAGAGCTGGTAATCACAGGAATCGATCCGCAGACATCAGACGCGTCCGCCTGTCGCATTGGGAGGTCTGAACTCGGTTTCATACTCGAGCTCGATTGGGAAACTGTTCGTTTGTATTGTTAGAGTCATCTTGAGAGAATCTATAATTGCTTGGGCTGAAAAACTAGTCGTTCTCTGAAATTCTTTTCCACATTATATATTGTCAGTAAGCTCTACGAGTCCCCCGGCGGTAAGAAAGGTTGACGGTTTACCGCCGGCGCCCAGTTCCGGAGCGCTGGAGAGCTAGTTGGCAAGAAAAATCTCGACGGAACTTTTGATGACTTTTGGTCGGTTGAAACTTTTGCTTTCGAAATTTGCATTCGTTAGAGCTCTAGTATTTTTTCCCGTGATATTCGATCTTATTCCCGCTCGCCATCTTGATCTCAGCTCGATCGGGTGAATATTACTATCGAAAAGCACGGTGGCGGGAACGGCCGTTTTGAATTATCTTGATATGCGCTGACAGTTTTCTGAACATAACTCGAGCTTCAGGGGAGCTACAGAGCTGGTGAACACAGGTAATACATGCAGAATGATCAGGCGCGTTCGCCTGTTGAATCCAGAGGTCTGAACTCGGTCTGCTAGCCGAGCTAGGTTCACAAACCTGTTCGTATTATTCGAGTCATCTTGACAGACACTCTCGGTTTTCTGCACTTAACTCGAGCTGTAGGACAGCTACAACACTGATATGCACAGGCACGAATTCATAATCACCAGTTGCGTTTCTCTGTCGAATCCAGAGCTCTGAACCTGTTCTGCTGCCCGATCTAGAATCGCCAAACTATTCGTATCGTTCGAGTCGCTTGCGAGATGCTATCGGTTATCTGCACTTAACTCGGGCTGTAGGGGGGCTGCATGGCTGGTAGTCACTGGGATCGATTCGAAGACATCAGGCGCGTCCGCCTGTCGAATACAGAGTTCTGAAATATGTCTGCTGCCCGAACTAGGTCTGCGGAACTATTCCTATTGTTCGAGTCATCCTGAGATGCTGTCGGGTTTCTGCACTTAACTCGGGCTGTAGGGAGGCCGCAGGGATGGTAATGACAGGAGTCGATTCGCAGACATCAGACGCGTGCGTCTGTCGCATTCAGAGGTCAGACACTATTCACTATAAGTCAGATTGTTGGTAAGTGCTGTCTGTTTTCTCAACTTAAGTCGAGTCAGGAAGCTCTACGAGTCCCCCGGCGGTAACCAAGGTTGACGGTTTACCGCCGGCGCCCAGTTCCGAAGCGCTGGAGAGCTAGTTGGCAAGAAAAATCTCGACGGAACTTTTGGTGACTTTTAGTCGGTTGAAAATTTTGTTCTCGAAATTTGACCATTCGTTAGAGCTCTAGTATTTGTTCCCGTGATATTCGATCCTATTCCCGCTCGCCATCTTGATCTCAGCTCGATCGGGTAACTTTGAAGGCCAAAAAGCACAGTGGCGGGAACGGCCGTTTCGAGTCATCGTGATACGCGTTGTCGGTATTTTGTACTTAACTCGAGCTGTAGGGCAGCTACAGTGCTGGTAAGCACAGCTATCGCACTGAGAATCATCAGGCGCGTTCGCCTGTTGAATCCATAGGTCTGAACTCGGTCTGCTAGCCGAGCTAGGTCCGCCAACCTATTCGTATTATTCGAGTCAACTTGATACGCGTTGTCGGTGTTTTTCTACTTAACTCGAGCTGTAGGGCAGCTACAGTGCTGGTAAGCACACCTATCGCACTGAGAATGATCAGGCGCGTTCGGCTGTTCGAACCAGAGGTCTGAACTCGGTCTGCTAGCCGAGGCAGGTCCGCACACCTATTCGTATTATTGAAATCATCTTGATAGGCGCTCTCGGTTTCCTGTACTTGACTCGAGCTACAGGACAGCTACAGGTCTGATAGTTACAGAAAACGATTCAGAATCATCAGTCGCGTTTGTCTGTCGACTCCAGAGCTCTGAACTCTGTCTGCTGCGCGATCCAGAATCACGAAACTGTATGTATTCTTCCAGTCATCTTGAGAGCTACTGTCGGCGTTCTGCACTTAACTCGGGCTGTAGGGAGGCTGCAGGGCGGGCAATCACATGAATCGATTCGGAGACATCAGACGCGTCCGTATGTCGCATTCAGAGGTCTCAACTCGGTCTGATACTCCAGTTGGACTGACAAACTAGTCGTTCTCTGCAATTTTTTTCGACATTATATGTTGTCAGGAAGCTCTACGAGTCCCCCGGCGGTAACAAAGGTTGACGGTTTACCGCCGGCGCCCAGTAACTCGACCCGGCCCCGACGGACAATGTGCGAACTTAACTTGTAGAGCTTCCCTTAGCAAGTTATTGCTGGAAGCTTTAGAGTAATTCCGAAGCGCTGGAGAGCTAGTTGGCAAGAAAAATCTCGACGGAACTTTTGGTGACTTTTAGTCGGTTGAAAATTTTGTTCTCGAAATTTGACCATTCGTTAGAGCTCTAGTATTTTTTCCCGTGATATTCGATCTTATTCCCGCTCGCCATCTTGATCTCAGCTCGATCGGGTAACTTTGAAGGCCAAAAAGCACTGTGGCGGGAACGGCCGTTTCGAGTCATCTTGATACGCGTTGTCGGTATTTTGTACTTAACTCGAGCTGTAGGGCAGCTACAGTGCTGGTAAGCACACCTATCGCACTCAGAATCATCAGGCGCGTTCGCCTGTTGAATCCATAGGTCTGAACTCGGTCTGCTAGCCGAGCTAGGTCCGCCAACCTATTCGTATTATTCGAGTCAACTTGATACGCGTTGTCGGTATTTTCTACTTAACTCGAGCTGTAGGGCAGCTACAGTGCTGGTAAGCACACCTATCGCACTGAGAATGATCAGGCGCGTTCGGCTGTTCGAACCAGAGGTCTGAACTCGGTCTGCTAGCCGAGGCAGGTCCGCAAACCTATTCGTATTATTCAAATCATCTTGATAGGCGCTCTCGGTTTCCTGTACTTAACTCGAGCTACAGGACAGCTACAGGTCTGATAGTTACAGAAAACGATTCAGAATCATCAGTCGCGTTTGTCTGTCGACTCCAGAGCTCTGAACTCTGTCTGCTGCGCGATCCAGAATCACGAAACTGTTGTATTCTTCCAGTCATCTTGAGAGCTACTGTCGGCGTTCTGCACTTAACTCGGGCTGTAGGGAGGCTGCAGGGCGGGCAATCACATGAATCGATTCGGAGACATCAGACGCGTCCGTATGTCGCATTCAGAGGTCTGAACTCGGTCTGATACTCCAGTTGGACTGAAAAGCTATTCGTTCTCTGCAATTTTTTTCGACATTATATGTTGTCAGGAAGCTCTACGAGTCCCCCGGCGGTAACAAAGGTTGACGGTTTACCGCCGGCGCCCAGTAACTCGTAGAGCTTCCCTCAGCAAGTTATTGCTGGAAGCTTGAGAGTAATTCCGGAGCGCTGGAGAGCTAGTTGGCAAGAAAAATCTCGACGGACCTTTTGGTGACTTTTGGTCGGTTGAAAATTTTGTTCTCGAAATTTGACCATTCGTTAGAGCTCTAGTATTTTTTCCCGTGATATTCGATCTTATTCCCGCTCGCCATCTTGATCTCAGCTCGATCGGGTATATTTTACTGCCAAAAAGCGTCCCGGCGGGAACGGCCATTTCGAGTCATCTTGATACGCGTTGTCGGTATTTTGTTCTTAACTCGAGCGGTAGGGCAGCTACAGAGCTGGTAAGCACACCTATCGCATTCAGAATTATCAGGCGCGTTCGCCTGTTGAATCCAGAGGTCTGAACTCGGTCTGCTAGCCGAGCTAGGTCTGCAAACCTATTCGTATTATTCGAGTCGTCTTGACAGACGCGCTCAGTTTTCTGTACTTATCTCGAGCTACAGGGCAGCTACAGAGCTGGTAAGCACACCTATCGCATTCAGAATTATCAGGCGCGTTCGCCTGTCGAATCCAGAGGTCTGAACTCGCTCTGCTAGCCGAGCTAGGTCCGCAAACCTATTCGTATTATTCGAGTCGTCTTGGCAGACTCTCGGTTTTCTGTATTGAACTCGAGCTCTAGGGCAGCTACAGGGCTCATTGTCACAGACATCGATGGGGGATCATCGGTCGCGTTCGTCTATTGAACCGAGAGCTCTGAACTCGGCCTGCTGCCCGAGCTAGGTTCGCGAAACTATTCGTATTGTCCGAATCATCTTGAGAAGTGCTCTCAATTTTCTGCACTCAACTCGTGCTGGGGGGGGGGGCTACAGTGCTGTGGGTCACAGATATCGATTTGCACACATCAGGCGCGTCTGTTGGTCGATTCCAGAGCTCGGAACTCGGTCTGCTGCTCGAACTAGGTCCGCAAAACTGTTTTATTATTCGAGTCGATATTGTGGGTTTTCTGCACTTAACTCGGGCTGTAGGGGAGCTGCAGGGCTGGGAATCACATAAGTGGATTCGCAGACGCGCCCGCCTGTCGCATTCAGAGGTCTGAACTCGGTTCGATACTCGAACTGGGTTGCGAAACTGTTTCTTTTTTTTTGTTAGAGTCATCTTGAGAGGTCTGAAATCGCTTGGGCTGAACAAACAGTCGCTCTTTGGAGTTTTTCCCGCACTATATACTGTCAGGAAGCTCTACGAGTCCCCCGGCGGTAAGAAAGGTTGACGGTTTACCGCCGGCGCCCAGTCGGGTCGCTTGGACGAGCTTTGTGAGAGATTTGAACATTCGTTTTGAGATCTGGCATTTTCCGCACCTGTAGTGGGTTATTCCGCGTTCGCGAATGAATTCTGATGTCTTTAGGGGCAGTATTGCTATCGAAACACTTGGCGAAACCGTCTTTCGATAAAAACATGAAACGAGATTTTTTTCGATTTAACTCGTAGAGCTTCCCTTAGCAAGTCATTGCTGGAAGCTTTAGAGTAATTCCGGAGCGCTGGAGAGCTAGTTGGGAAGAAAAATCTCGACGGAACTTTTAACAACTTTTGCTCGATTGAATTTTTTTTTCTCAAAATTTGACAATTCGTTAGAGCCCTAGTATTCTTTCCCGTGATATTCGATCTTATTCCCGCTTGCCATCTCGATCTCAGCTCGATCGGATGAATATTACTATCGAAAAGCACTGTGGCGGGATCGGCCGTTTTGAGTCATCTTGATATGCGCTGACGTTTTTCTGAACATAACTCGAGCTCTAGGGCAGCTAGAGAGCTGGTAAGCACAGCTAATGCATGCAGAATGATCAGGCGCGTTCGCCTGTTGAGCCCAGAGGTCTGAACTCGGTCTGCTAGCCGAGCTACGTTCGCAAACTTATTCGTATTATTCGAGTCATCTTGACATACACTCTCGGTTTTCTGCACTTAACTCGAGCTGTAGGACAGCTACAGAGCTGACGTTTACAGGCACCACTTCAGAATCATCAGTTGCGTTTGTCTGTCGAATCTAGAGCTCTGAACTCGGTCTGCTGCCCGATCTAGAATCGCGAAACTATTCGTATCGTTCGAGTCGCTTGCAAGATGCTATCGGTTATCTGGACTGAACTCGGGCTGTAGGGGGGCTGCATGGCTGTAAATCACTGGAATCGATTTGAAGACATCAGGGGCGTCCGTCTGTCGAATACAGAGCTCTGAACTCTGTCTGCTGCCCGAGCTTGGTGCGCAAAACTATTTCTATTCGAGACATCCTAAGAGGTGCTATCGGTTTTCTGCACTTAACTCGGGCTGTAGGGGGGCTGCAGGGCTGGTAATGACAGGTCGATTCGAAGACATCAGACGCGTGCGTCTGTCGCATTCAGAGGTAAAAAACTATTTACTATAAGTCAGATTGTTGGAAGTGCTGTCTGTTTTCTCAACTTAAGTCGAGTTAGGAAGCTCTACGAGTCCCCCGGCGGTAACCAAGGTTGACGGTTTACCGCCGGCGCCCAGTTTGGGGATCTTTCCCAGAGTCTTCATGCATACGTACCGAGAAGCGCCGTGCGAGAAGACAGCTCTACGAGGGCCCCGGCGCTAACTTGGTTGACGGTTTACCGCCGGTTCCAGTTATTGCTGGAAGCTAAGAGTAATTCCGGCGCGCCCCACAGCTAGTTGGCTCGAAAAATCTCGACTCAACTTTTGACAACTTTTGGTCGGTTGAAAATTTTGTTCTCGAAATTCAACAATTCGTTTGTGCTCTAGTATTTTTTCCCGTGATATTCGATCTTATTCCTGCTCGCCATCTTGATCTCAGCTCGATCGGATGAATCTTACTGTCGAAAAGCACTGTGGCGGGATTGGCGTTTCGAGTCATCTTAATACGCGCTGACGGTTTTCTGAACATAACTCGAGCTTTAGGACAGCTATAGAGCTGGTCAGCACAGCTAATCGATGCAGAATAATTAGGCGCGTTCGCCTGTTGAATCCAAAGGCCTGAACTCGGTTTGCTAGCCGAGCTAGGTCCGCAAACCTATTCGTATTATTCAAGTCATCTTGATTCGCACTGTCGGTATTCTGAACTTAACTCGAGATATAGTACAGCTACAGAGCTGGTAAGCACACCTTATCGACTCAGAATGATCAGGCGCGTTCGGCTGTTTTAACCAGAGGTCTGAACTCGGTCTTAGCCGAGCCAGGTCCGCGAACCTATTCGTATTATTCGAATCATCTTCACAGACGCTCTCGGTTTCCTGTACTTAACTCGAGCTATAGGACAGCTACATGGCTGATACTTACAGAACCGATTTAGAATCATCAGTCGCGTTTGTCTGTCGAATCCAGAGCTCTGAACTCGGTCTGCTGCCCGATCCAGAATCGCGAAACTGTTCGTATTCTTCCAGTCATCTTGAGAGCTGCTGTCGGCTTTCTGCACTTAACTCGGGCTATAGGGAGGCTGCAGGGCGGGTAATCACAGGAATCGATTCGGAGACATGAGACGCGTCCGCCTGTCGCATTCAGAGGTCCCAACTCGGTCTGATACTCGAGTTGGGCTGAAAAACTATGCGTTCTCTGCATTTTTTCGACATTATATATTGTCAGGAAGCTCTACGAGTCCCCCGGCGGTAACAAAGGTTGACGGTTTACCGCGGGCGCCCAGTTGCAGAGGTGTCGGAACAGGTTAGAGATGAAAGAGGCTGTCCAAAACTTGCACCACGGCCATAAGGAGCCGTTGCGCTGCAAACATCACACAGAACACGACAGAAGCAGAGGCATCAAACGAGAAAGCTTCCTCCGCTACGAACGGCCACGTCCCGTGCACACACAAACCTAAGCACCGTTCTGCACCGCATCCCTCCACAGAGCGACCTCCGTCGAAGAATCCACGGAGGCCGTCTACGTAACTCGTAGAGCTTCCCTGAGCAAGTTATCGCTGGAAGCTTAAGAGTAATTCCGGGGCGCTGGAGAGCTAGTTGGCAAGAAAAATCTCGACGGACCTTTTGGTGACTTTAGATCGGTTGAAAATTTTGTTCTCGAAATTCAACAATTCGTTTGAGCTCTAGTATTTTTTCCCATGATATTCGATCTTATTCCCGCTCGCCATCTTGATCTCAGCTCGATCGGGTAACTTTGAAGGCCAAAAAGCAGGTTGGCGGGGACGGCCGTTTCAAGTCATCTTGATACGCGCTGCCGGTTTTCTCAAGATTACTCGAGCTCTAGGACAACTACAGAGCTGATCAGCACAGCTAATGCATTCAGAATGATCAGGCGCGTTCGCCCGTTGAATCCAGAGGTCTGAACTCGGTCTGCTAGCCGAGCTAGGTCCGCAAACCTATTCGTATTATTCGAGTGAAGTTGATGCGCGTTATCGATATTTTCTACTTAACTCGAGCTGTTGGGCAGCTGCAGTGCTGGTAAGCACACCTATCGCGTTGAGAATCATCATGCGCGTTCGCCTGTTGATTCCATAGGTCTGAACTCGGTCTGCTAGCCGAGCTAGGTCCGCAAACCTATTCGTATTATTCGAATCAACTTAATACGCGTGGTGGGTATGTTGTACTTAATTCGAGCTGAAGGGCAGCTACAGAGCTGGTGAGCACATCTATTGCATTCAGAATCTTCGGGCGCGTTTGTCTCTTGACTTCAGAGTTCTGAACTCGGTCTGCTAGCCGAGCTAGGTCTGCAAATCTATTCGTATTATTCGAGGCATCTTGACAAACGCTCTCGGTTTTCTGTACTTAACTCGAGCTGTAGGGCAGCTACAGCCTATAGTCACATAACTCGATTGAGCAATATCGGGCGCGTTTGTCTGTTGTATCCAGAGCTCTGAACTCGGCCTGCTGCCCGAGCTAGGTTCGCGAAACTATTCGTATTGTCTGAATCATCGTGAAAAGTGCTCTCAATTTTCTGCACTCAACTCGTGCTGGGGAGGGCTACAGTGCTGCGGGTCATAAAAATCGATTTGCACACATCAGACGCGTTCGTTTGTCGATTCGAGAGCTCAGAACTTGGCCTGCTGCTCGAAACAGGTCCGCGAAACTATTGTATTATTCGAGTCATCCTGAGAGATGCTGTCGGTTTTCTGCACTTAACTCGGGCTGTAGGGGGGCTGCAGGGCTGGTAATCACATGAGTCGATTCGCAGACATCAGACGCGTCCGCCTGTCGCATTGAGAGGTCTAAACTCGGTCTGATACTCGAACTGGGTTGCGAAACTGTTTGTTTTTTTTTGTTAGAGTCATCATGAGAGGTCTGAAATCGCTTGGGCTGAAAACTAGTCGTTCTCTGGATTGTTTCCCACACTATATACTGTCAGGAAGCTCTACGAGTCCCCCGGCGGTAAGAAAGGTTGACGGTTTACCGCCGGCGCCCAGTTTGTTTTGCTCGCATGTTCAATACGGAAAGTATGGAATAGAACGTAGCAGTTTTCTGCTAGCACACGTGCAGAAAACACTGGAATTGTGTACCTTGCTTACCGCTATCGTCAAATACCTCGTAGAGCCTTCGGCATCGATGAGCTAGAGGAATTCCGGCGCGGGGTGGAGCTAGTTGGCCGACCCGGCCAGAAAGGACAAAGTGATAACCTTTGCGTGGTTTTGCAAAAAATTGTAGGATTTGACAATTCATGTTGAGAAAGCTGATTTTCCGCACCTGTAGTAGGTTATGGCGCGCTCGCCAGTAAAATTCCCAGGTCTGCTGCAGTATTACTATTCCCGGAGAGCTCTTTGACAGCTTGAGGGTTTGAGATTAGAAGCCGGACGCTGGTGGCGCCCGCCAGCGGCGCATTTTCGCCGGTCCAGAATCCCCGGAGGGGCCTGTAAAACGTCGCAGCGGGTTCGGGGGAGCTTCCGGCAAGCTTGCACACGTGCCTGCACACGTGCAGGCACGCGTGGAGATCAGTCCGGTAGCGCGTCGGAAGCGCTGCGGGGGAACCCCCCAGAGCCCCAGCAGCGCTTCACGAGAGCGTTCGAAAGTCCGCCAGGACAGATTTCTGGTGCGTGTTCTCTTTTCCCGGAGAGCTGTCTGAGAGCTAAAGGGTTCGCGATTAGAAGCCGGACAGTGGTGGTGCTGCCTGCCAGGAGCTGTTCCATGGCGCTCCACGTTCCCCGCAGAAACTCCGGCGACCCGGCAACGTGTCCGGGAGAGCTTCCGGCAAGCTTCCACGCGTGCCTGCGTGCGTGCAGGCACGCATGGGCGCGTTTCTGGCAGCGCTTCCGTAGCGCCCCAGGGGGGGCCCCCAAAGCTCTCCAGGAAAGATGTCCCGTCCCCGAGATTCCGTTTGCTCTTCGGTTTTGGACACTGCCAATGCTCTCCAGGTTTTGATTCCCGGAGAGCTCGCTAAGAGCTAAAGGGTTTAAGATTAGAAACCGGACGGTGGTGGTGCCCGGCAGGAGCTCCTCCGCGGCGCTCCGCGTTCCCTGCAGAAACTCCGGCGAGCCCGCAACTGGTCCGGGAGAGCCTCTGGCAAGCTTTCATGCGTGCCTGCACGCGTGCACGCACGCGTCGAAACCTTTCTGTTGCCCTTTCCTCTCTTGGTTTTTCCCGGAGAGCTTGCTGAGAGCTAAAGGGTTTAAGATTAGAAGCCGGACGGTGGGGTGCCCGCCAGGAGCTCCTCCGCGGCGCTCCAGAATCTTCGCAGCAGGTCGTTCGAGCCGGACACGTGTCCGGGAGAGCTACCGGCAAGTTTCCACGCGTGCCTGAATGCGTGCAGGCACGCTTGGAAACGCTTCTGGCGGCGGTTCCGCCGCGCTCCAGGGGGCTCCGACGGCTCGCCAGGGAAGATTCCTGTCCCGAGATTCTCTTCGCTCTCCGGGTTTTGGACGCTACCAATGGACGCTACCAAGTACCTCGTAGAGCTCTTCGAAGCTGAGCTTAGAGGAATTCGGGCGCAGGGTGGAGCTAGTTGGCCGACCGCGCATTAAGAGACACTGTGGCAACTTTGGGTCGATTTTCTAATGTTTGTGCAAAATTTGAAAATTCGTTTTGAGAACAGGTATTTTTCTCACGTGTAGTAGGTTATGCCACGACTGCCAGTTAAATTCTCAGGTTCGTAGTTGCGATATTACTATCAAAACACTTGCTGGAACCGACGGCCGTTTCGAGTCATCTCAACACGCATTAACGGTTTCTGCACTTATCTCGGGATATAGGACAGCTGCAGAGCTGATGATTACAGAAAACAATTGGGAATCATCAGGCGCGTTCATCTGTTCGATCTAGAGCTCTGAACTCGATCTGCTGCTCGAGCTGGGTCCGCAAATTTATTTGTATTCTTCGAGTCATTTTGACGAGTGTTCTCCGTTTTCTGTACTGAACTCGCGATATCTTGAAAACAAAGTCTCAATGTGTAGTGGGCAGCGCCGCGCAAGAAAGCTCTACGAGGCTCCCGGTGGTAACCTGGTTGACGGTTTACCGCCGGCTCCCAGTTGCTGAAGCTCTGTGAGAGCTAGAGGGTTTCAGATTAGAAACCGGGCAGTTGTGGTGCCCGCCTGGCGCTGCAGAATCTCCGCAGCGGTTCGTACGAGCCGGCAGCTGGTCCAGGGGAGCTTCCGGCGAGCTTCCATGCGTGCCTTCATATGTGCAGGCACGCATGGAAGCCGTTCTGGCAGCGCTTCAGCCGCGTTGCAGGGGAGCTTCCGAGAGCTCTTCAGGCAAGACTTCCCGTTTCGGTTTCCAAAACAAACTGACGCCGGCGCTGAACCGTCAATCTGGTCGACGGAAACTTCGGTGAGCTCGTTAGACGCGTCAGAGTGCTTAGAATCGATAGAGAGAGCTTCTGGAAGAATTCCGTGAGAAAATGTAATACATTGTATGATATCGATATGAAGTTGGTTGAGCCAAGTCTTTCCATTTTATCTGCGCCTACTTTACTCATATTAAGACGTAGAGACTCTAATGATCGTTTACAGATGCGAAAAATATGCTTTCTTAAAGTGAATCGTCGAATATCTTTCAAATATTCGCGAAACCACTCAAAAGTTAACACTTTGTCCTTTCTAGGCGGGTCGCTCCAGCCCGCGCCGGAATTCCTTGATCTGATCGATGCCAAAGAGCCCTACGAGATATTTTGAAATGTCCCTCAGTCTTCAAAACTGGCGCCGGCGGTGAACCGTCCACCTGGTCACCGCCGGAAACCTTGTAGCTCCTTGCACGCGTAAGAGAACTCAGCATCAGAAGAGAAGGCTTCTGGAAGCATGTCTTGAAGCAGAGAAACCATAGTTCTCCTGGCTGGGTCGAGCAACTAAAATCAATGATTCGCAACAGGCCGCAATGCACATCTCCTGTCGCCGCTACAAACTGGCGCCGGCGATGAGCCGCCAACCTGGTCACCGCCGGGAACCTCGTAGAGCTCTTTTCACGCGTGAGAGAGCTCAGAGTTGGAGGAGAGAGCTTCTGGAGGCATTTCTCGAACAATTGAACATGTATTTGTTCCTGGCGAAATTAAGTTGGTTGCTCCCAGTGTTTTCGTAGTTTTCGTGCGCCTACGCAGATCATTTAAGACGGAGAGGCCCTCGTAATCGTTCACAGGTGCGACAAATCTGCTTTCTCAAACGAAATGGTCAAATATCTTTCAAATATTTGAAAAATCACCCAAAAGTTGTCACTTCGTCCTTTCTGGCCGGGTGGTCCGGCGCCGGCGGTCACTGTCAACCTTTCTAACGCCGGGGGACAGAAGCCATCGTGTGTTCTCTTGCTTGGCTATCTGGTTTTGGACAGAACAGTTTCCCAGAGTGCCTCTTTGCTCTCCGGGTTCTTGACGCTACGTAATATCTAGAGCTCTTCGGCAAGATGAGCTTTGAGGAATTCGGGCGCAGGGTGGAGCCAGACAATGTGGTGACTTGGGCTCGATTTCCTTAAGATTTGACGGATATTTGACTGAATCAAGAAATCATATCTTTACCTCACGTAGCATGCTATGAGAAGCTCTGCGTCTTAATATGAGCTTTCTAGATGCAGTTTCACCATGAAAAGACGTGAAGAAACGGATAGTATGGCGGCGCGGAAAACATACAAAACTGAAGGTTAAAACCATTTCCGATAATCTCTGTTCTATTCTGAGCATTCCAGTGTGTGAAGAAAGTTGCTCGGGCTCGGAGCTGGGCTCTAGAGCGTGCTGATGCTCGGGCTCGAGGAATTCCGGCGCGGGGTGCAGCTAGTTGGCCCGCCCGGCCCAGACTGACAATGTGATGACCTGGCGTCGGTTTTTTGAACAATGTGAGAGATCTGAAAGTTTATTTTGGGAACCGGTATTTTTCACACCTGTAGTGGGTTAAGCCGCGTCCGCCAGTGTGCAGGTCCGTAGCTGCAGTATTACGAGGGAACCGACTTTGAATGAAAACCGAAAAACGTGATGTTTTGTTTTTTTCCGAGTTTTCAGTTCACGCCTGAAAGAGCTCCCTCCATGTGTTCTGAGCACCTCCGCGCGAGAGAATGAGCTCTTCGAGGCTCCCAGCGGTAACCTGGCTGACGGTTTACCGCCGGCTCCCAATTATCGACGAGGTAAGAAATTCCGGTGCGGGGTGCAGCTAGTTGGCCCACCCGGCCCGGGCGGACAATGTGACAACTTTGGGTCGGTTTTGCTAAGATTTGGAAGATATTTAACCATTCATTTTGAGAAAGCAGATTTTTACGCTGAGCATTTGCATATAAGCTTTGTTCTGAGAGCAGCTCTGCTCTTCTGGGGGAGTTTTACTATCGGTTCACTTCCCGGAACCGACCTCATATTGACGTCGAAAAATGCAAAAAAAGAAGATTTGAAGAAAATCTTCTGCGAAGTTCTCTACTTCGATTCTGAGCATTCTTACGCGTGTACGGAGCTCTACGACGTTCCCGGCGGTGACTAGGTTGACGGTTCACCGCCGGCGCCAGTTTTATGTTTTCGAAATTCAACAATTCGTTAGAGCTCTGATATTTTTTCCCGTGATATTCGATCTTATTCCCGCTCGCCGTCTCAATATCAGGTCGATCGGGTACCTATTACTGCCAAAAAGCGTCCGGGCGGGATCGGCTGTTTGCAGTAATCTTGACAGAAGTTGTGGGTTTTCTGTGCTTAACTCGAGCTGTAGAGCTACAGAGCTGGTGCGCACACCTAATCGATTCAGAACCATCAGGCGCGTTCGTTTGAAGCATGTAGAGGTTTTAATTTGATCTGCAACTCGAGCTAGGTCCGCGAAACTATTCGTACTCTATTATTTTGGAGATGATGATGAGTTTTTCGATCCAATTTGAGCCTCAGATGAGCTAAAGGGCTCTTCGGCAAAGCAACCGAGCTCTTAGGCACAGCAATCGGACGGGAATCATCAGCCGCGCTATTTGAAAGTATCTAGACACTTGAAATCAGTCTGCTATCAGCGCTCGGGCTGAAAAACTAATTGTGCTGTCGGTTTACGCACGTAACTCGGGCTGTAGGAGAGCTACAGAGCTCGTTCAGAAGACAATCCAGAAGCATCGGGGGCGTTCGGCTGTTGCATCCGAGAGGTCTGAAATTGCTTGGGCTGACATTTTTTTTCCTGTGTATTTTTTTTCGACATTACACTCTGCTAATTCCTTGGAGATGGGCTTGGTTTTCTTGATTTAACTCGTGCTGCAGATGAGTTACAGAGCTGTTCAGCACAGCAATCGGAAGGGAATCATCAGGCGCGCTAGTTAAAAGTATATAGACGCCCGAAATCAGTGTGCTATCAGCGCTCGGGCTGAAAAACTATTCGTGCTCTGCTGATTCTTTGGAGATGGTACTGGTTTTCATGATTTAACTCGAGCTGCAGATGAGCAAGGAAGCTCTACGAGTCCCCTGGCGGAGGTGACGAGGGTGGTCAGGGCTAAGTACTCTAAGTCGGAACGTCTTGCTATGAATATGGCGACTCTGGAGCAGCTTCGGGTCCAAGCTGACGAGGCACGTGCGCGCAGCACTCACACTTCTTCTCCTATTACCATGCATGTTCTCTGTCGTGCTCGTTCCAGGCTTCGGGAAGGCAAGGCGGTAGGTGCTGATGGTATCAGTGCACGCATGTTACGTTCGTTGTCCTGGGAAGCACTTCGTGTGGTGCTTGACTGCTTCCAGCGACGCTTCTGGCGAATGGCAGAGGCACCTGAGTCTTGGAAGTTCATCCGTGCATCTATTATGTTGAAGAACGGCAAGGATAAGAGGTTTGATGACAGTCGTACTCTTGCGGTGAATTCTGTTGTGAACACATGGTACATGGGCTGCTTGTGTATTCTACTCAATTCGCATTTGATGTCTATTGCTCCTGTTGTTGCTCCGTCTTTGTGTCTGTATGGTTTTCAGCAAGGTCGTAAGACACATGAGGTAACGTCGGGATTGAAGGCGATGTGCAGACATGCCAGACTGTGGGGGAAGGAGGAGAATATTGTTGTTGCGTCCCTGGATGTTGCCACTGCATTTGACTCGCTCACTGTCCAAGTTGCGTCTTCTACACTTGAGCGTTTGAGTGTTGATGTGGAGCTTCGGTATGGTCTTATTGAGAACTCTGTTGGTAATGAGGCGGTCTTTCAGTTCGAGGGTGTCTGCACTGATACACTCCCTTGGACAACGTGTGTGAAGACAGGTTCTAAGGAAGGACCTGATCTGTGGACTGCTCAATCCCTGGTCATGTTCGGTGACGTTACGTCTGCTTGGGCGAGAGATGCTGTCGGTGTTGTACTCTCGGGTGAAGCAGGAGGTATTGTTGTGAGTCACTTCATATGGGCGGACAACGTGCTGCTCACGGCTCCTGATCGCCCCACATTGGCTAAAATGATTCTACAGTTGACGTGGGCTCTCCACGACCACGGCTTTCGTTGGAAGCAGAGCAGTCTTGAGTTTATGGACGTGGGTTCTACCACCGGTGTGACGGAGCCTCTTATGGTGACGTTGTTCCCGCCAGGTATGTCCAGGGGGCCCAATGTGTCTCTCCCTGAGAACATCACTATACCGCAGGTGGATGAAATTATTGTGCTGGGGACTAAGATTGCGAGGAATTTCAAGGATCATGTTGATGTGCGATACCGTATGGCAAAAGCTATTCGTGCTTTCTGGAATGATCGAGCGTTTTACACCTCCAGGAGGATTGCTTGGAAGAATAAATTTGCACGATATGAATCTAGAGTGAGATCTAAGTTTCTTTTCGGCTTGGAAGGAGCCACTGTTGACAGTTCTACGATTGCATTTATACACAAGGAGGAGGGGAAGATGTTGAGCAGGATGACGTGGAGAGCTAAGAGGGAGGAGGAGGGGTGGGCTGTATTCATGTCGCGCATGTACAAAAGAGGGAGGCAAGCTTTTTATGAAGCTGGCAGACCTCCACTTGCACAGGTCTTCCTATATCGGCAGTGGAAATGGGCGAAGGATATTGCATTGTCTTGTTTTGGCTGGGACGGAGGAGGCGTGGAGGAGATTTCTGTGGTGGGCGGCTCACAATTGGTGCCGCCTTCATTGCATGCTCCTGGTGCTCCTGCTAATGATACGACGCCCTCTGAGCCCATGAACCGACGGAAAAGAAAAACGTTGTGCATGAATGAGGCCAAACGTCAGAGGACCCAACTTTCTCAGAACACGGCGAGACTCAGAGACACGTTCGAGGACCCAACCCGCTATTACAATCAGCCCACGGTGGTGGACACGGGCACTGCTGTCAACGGCTACCTGCAGGCACGACTGTCCATGTTGCACGGAGGAGGGGAGTGGGAATCCAGGCGGGATGATCTGATACTATCTTTAGGAAGCCAGGCTGGACGTGCTGGGACTCGTGTGAGGACTGGCGGAGCTCCTATCGGCATGCGCCCGTGGAGAACACCCTTTGAGCTTGTGGGAGGGAAGTACTGGTACCATGTTCTGGAATGGACAGAGGAGGCCTGGGTCAAGTTCGCTCGTCAAGTTTTTATGCTTCTTCAGGTTCCTGGTGTTTCTGATTTCCTGGTTCTTAAAGATCCTATCCCTTGGAAGCCTATGGAAGAGAGGGAGGAGGAGGTACTTTCGGAGGAGCTTAGCAGGAAGAAGGAGGAGGTGTTGTCCAAACGATATGCTAAGATATTGGAGGATTACACGGAGTGGGAGTTCCAGGTGGGAAGGATTGCCGTTGAACTGAAGGGAGATTCTCAATGCGTTGTGAGGTGGATTCAAGGTTTGTACTTTACTGCCAATGTGCATTATGACAAGATTGTGGGCGGCATCCAGAATAAGTTAGACATTCTAGCTAAGAGATGTGGTGTGCAGGCGGCCTGTCTTGGGAGACATATCTTCAAGTGGGTATACAGAGAGGACAATACTGCTGCGGATGAGTTAACACACAGAGCTAGGCAGGGCATTTGTAGAACACGTTTTAGGCATGATTTCCTATCCCATGTTAAAGCTAACGCTATTCTGATCGACGCCATTCGGGGAAGCTTCGATGGTGGAAGATCCTATCTGGGCGTAGGCTGTGGCTGGCAGATTGATTTTCATTTGTGCTCTTCTTCTGTTGCTGAATATCCTGTCACTCTTCCGAGTGGCGTGTGGGAGCCCAACGTGGCCTCTTCCTCTTTCCTCCTCCCCCCCTCGAGCACTATTACTGCAGCTGAGTTAGAGTCTGCCCGACAACTCCTTTTGGGAGTGGAGGAATGCCTGCATTTGGCAGGATACTAGGCCTCCCTGTGTGGCTATCGCCTGGGCGGTGACCCGACCCTGCTGTGGCGGCACGCAATACGCAAAAACCAAGGTTGACGGTTTACCGCCGGCGCCCAGTAACTCGTAGAGCTTCCCTTAGCTAGTTGCTGGAAGCTTAAGAGTAATTCCACAGCACTGGAGGGCTAGTTGGCAAGGAAAATCTCGACGGACCTTTTGGTACTTTTGATCGCTTGAGAATTATGTTTTCAAAATTCAACAATTCGTTAGAACCTTAATATTTTTCCCGTGATATTCGATCTTATTCCCGCTCGCCGTCGTAATCTCAGCTCGATTGGGTACCTATTACTGCCAAAAAGCATCCGGGCGGGATCGGCTGTTTGGAGTCATCTTGACAGGCGTTGCTGGTTTTCTGCGCTGAACTCGAGTTGTAGGAGAGCTACAGAGCTGGTGCGCACACCTAATCGATTTAGAATCATCAGGCGCGTTCGTTTGAAGCATCTAGAGGTCCGAACTCGGGCTGCTACCCAAGCTAGGTCCACGAAGCTATTCGTACTCTATTATTTGTTGGGAAGATGATGATGAGTTTCTTGACTTAACTCGAGCGTCCGATTAGCTAAAGGGCTCTTGGGCTCAGCAATCGCTAGGCAATGATCAGGCGCGCAAGTCCTAGTATTTTTCCCCATGTTCGATCTTATTCCCGCTCGCCATCTTAAAATCAGGTCAACCGGGTACAAATTAGTGTCAAAAAGCATGTGGGCGGGATCGGCTGTTTAGTGTCATCTTAGCAGGTATTGTCGGTTTTCTGTACTCAACTCGAGCTGCAGAAGAGCTACAGAGCTGGCAGTCATACTTACTTCATCTAGAAACATCAGGTGCGTTAGTCTCAAGTATCTAGGTGTCTGTTCTCGGTCTGCTACCAGAGCTGGATCCGCAAAACTATTTGTACGCTGCTCGTTTTTTTGAAGATGATGCTGAGTTTCTTGATGTAACTCGGGCTGCAGATGAGCTGCAGAGCTGTTTGGCACAGCAATCGAAAGATATGAGGCGCACGAGTCTGAAGTATCTAGATGTCCGAACTCGGCTTGCTACTGGATCCGAAAAAAATATGAGTATTCTGCTCGTTTTCAAGAGATGATGATGGTTTCTTTGCCGTATCTCGAACTGCAGATGAGCTACAGCTCTTTGGAACAGCAATCGGAAGGAAATCATCGTAAGCGTCCGTCTCAGGTATCTAGAAGCCCGAAATCGGTCTGCTACCAGAGCTGGGTCCGAACAAATTATTCGTACTCTGCAATTTTTTTGAGAAATGATGGTCCTTTTCTTGAGATAACTCGAGCTGCATATGAGCTGCGTCATAATTTGGCACAACAATCGGAAGGGAATCATCAGGCGCGCTATTTTCAAGTATCTAGATGCCGGTGCTGGGTTTGCTTCCAGAGTTGGAACCAACAAATAGTATTCGTACTCTTACAAATTCTTTGAGATATGACGATGCCTTTCTTGATGTAGCTCGAGCTGCAGACGATAGTAGGGCCGTTCGGCACAGCAATTGGGCGGCGATTATCATGAGCGCTCGGTCCAAGTATCAAGATGTTTGTAATGGGTCTGCGAACAAACGAATATGCGTAGTTCTGCTCCTCGTCCTCTTCCTTCTCCTCTTTCTCCTCCTTCTCTTCCTCCTTGAGCTGCTTCTTCTCTTCTTTCTCCTCCTTCTCTTCCTCCTTCTTCTCATCTTCCTCGCCCTCGCGCGCGCGGAATCCGAGATTGCCGCGCTCGCGTTGCGCGAGGAAGGTCTGCGAGTTCCCGGCGGTAACCAAGGTTGACGGCTTACCGCGGCCGGCTCCCAGTTCCGGCGCGCCGGGGGGCTAGTGGGCAAACAAATCTCGACGGAAGTTTTTTTTTTTTTTTTTTTTTTTTGTTTTTTTTTTTTTTGCTTTTTTTTTTTCTTCCAATTAACATTCGATTTCTCGAAGTTGAAAGGTCGTTAGAGCTCTAGTGCTTTTTCCCAGATTCGATCTTATTTCCGCTTGCCATCTGAATCTAGTCGATCGGGTACATATTGATGCCAAAAAGCACTCAGGCGGTGTTTAGTGTCATCTTGGCAGGTGTTGTGGGTTCTCTCTACTTAACACGAGCTGTAGAAGCGCTACAGAGCTGGCGGGCGCACCTAATCCATCTAGAATCATCAGGCGTCAAATATCTAGATGTCTGAACTCGGTCTGCTACCAGAGCTGGGACCGCAAAACTATTCGTACTCCTACTGGTATTTTTCGAGATGATGATGAATTTCTTGATTTAGCTCGAGCTGCAGATGAGCTGCAGAGCTGTTTGCACACCAATCGGAAGAGAATCATCAGACGCGCTAGTCTAAAGTATCTAGATGCCTGAACTCGGTCTGCTACCAGATCTGGTCCGAACAAAGTATTGGTACTCTGTTAATTTTTGAGAGATGGTGATAGTTTCTCTTGACTGAACTCGAACTGAAGATGAGCTACAGAGCTGCTTGTTACAGCAGTCGGAAGGAAATGATCAGACGCGCTAGTCTAAAGTATCTAGATGCCCGAACTCGGTCTCCCACCAGAGCTGGGTCCGAAAAGCTATTTGTATTCTGCCATTTTCAAAAGATTTTGGTACCTTCCTTGAGATAACTCGAGCTGGTGATGAGCTACAGAGTTGTTTCGCACAGCATTCGGAAAGCAATCATCAGACGCGCTAGTCTTAAGTATCTAGATGCCCGAACTCGGTCCGCTTCCAGAGTTGGAATCAACAAATCAGTCGTATTCTATTTTTCCAAAGATGACGATGCCTCTCTTGATCCTCACCCTCCTCCTCCTCTTTGTCCCGCTCCTTCGCCTCCTCCTCCTTCTCTTCCTCGGCCTTCTCCGTCTTCTTTCTCCTCGCTGCTTCTTCTCCTCCAGTCCTGCTCCATGGAACTTCGCTCGCGCGCGCGGAATGCGAGATTGCCGCGCCCGCGTTGCACGGGTAAGCTCTACGAGTTCCCGGCGGTAACCAAGGTTGACGACGACAGAGAACCTGTGGGCTGTGTCGGTTGGACAAGATAAGGATGCACCGTATCGCAGGGTGGTGCTTCGGACATTGGCGAGCAGCTCTCTTATTTACATAAGATGCTCGTGCACCGTATTGCACGAAGATATGTTCATACCTCTCTTATTGCATATGCGAGTACAACAAAAACTAGACGGCCTCCGTGGATTCTTCGACGGAGGGCGCTCTGTGGAGGGATGTGCCTCCATTGGCGGCTCTGTATGGCCGTGGAACACGTTTCGGGTAGCCTCTTTCTTCTCTAACCTGTTCATACACCTTTGCAATTTCACATGTCGTGCTGCATCCTTTTCCTTGTTCCTGCCTCCTATTCCGATGCCTATGCCTCAGTGGCTCGGCAGTGCGATGATAAGAGATGCCTTCTAGCTACCCTGTGCTCCGTTTGGGAGTCTTAGGGCTCAGCTGTCACAGCTGTCCGCGCCCTGACTCAAACTCAAAAATCAAGGTTGGTAGTCTCTTGATAGGCCTTCGGAGTCCCCATAAGTATCCATGGTGATAGTCTCTTGGTTGTATCATGGCGCCAGGGTTACTTGCAGGTTACCAGCAAAGATTTTCAGATAAGAGTTGGCAGGAACATAAATCGTCTGGATGGTATGTCTTTTATGTTTCGTATGCGCCCACTTGCTCCTGGTAGAGACCTCATCGAACACTGCTTCAGGGAATGGAATGCAAGGGCGGACGTGCTCACTCATACTGCCCGAGAGGGCATCGACATATTTCAGGATTGTATCTGGCAGCAGCCCAACGAGTATTCGAATCTTTACAGGTATTATGCCATCGACTCCTGGTTTCGATGGTGGAGTGTCGACGGCGGGTGTCGTCGGTTGCTGGATTGATGTCGGTCGTGTCTCGCGGACGTGTCGTAAGCCGAGCTCCAGAGATATTGTTTGGACGGAGGTGTGCAGTGCTGCTTTCTCTATCGACAACAATGCTTCAGTTACTGATGCCGAATTGTCGGCGATTGAACGTATCATTGATTTTCTTCCACGGGTTCTACACACATACTTTGAGTTTGAACTGTTGTGACTTGTGATTGCGTTGCTTTCTTCATACTTGTGTGTTCTTGCATGCACGTGTGTCGAATAAGAGCTTCACTTGACGGCCAGTTGTTCGAAATAAGAGCTTCGCTCCCTGCCGCATGCGTGTGGTGGGTGGCTTGGCTCACCTGTATGTTGCCCGTTTCTTGCTTGCGACTGGGCCTGGCGGCCCGCGCAGTCGACCGCAAAGACCGCAAAACCAAGGTTGACGGTTTACCGCCGGCTCCCAGTTCGGGCATCTAGATACTTGAGACTAGCGCTTCTGATGATGTTCTTCAAATAGCTGTACCGAACAGCTCTGTAGCTCATCTGCAGCTCGAGTTACATCAAGAAAATCATCATCTTCAAAAAATTAGCAGAGTGCGAATATTTTGTCGGGCCCAGCTCTGATAGCAGCCTGAGTTCGGACAGATACTTGAGACTAACGCGCCTCATGGTTCTAGATGGATTAGGTGTGCCTACCAGCTCTGTAGCTCTTCTACAGCTCGAGTTAAGGTGAGAAAACTGACAGCCTCTGCCAAGATGACACTAAACAGCCGATCCCGCCGACATGCGTTTTGACAGCAGTATGTGCCCGATCGACCTGAGATTGAGATGGTGAGCGGGAATAAGATCGAATATGAGCAGAAAAAATAATAGAGCTCTAACGAATCGTTGAATTTCGGGAAATTCAAGTTTAACTGAGCAAAGTTATACAAAACTTCCGTCGAGTTTTTTGTGCGAACTAGCCCCCGAGCGCGACGGAATTACTCTTCTAGCTTCGCCGCTTCGCTCTTAGGGTAGCTCTACGAGTCGTGAATGGCATGCGGGCGCCGCAACTGGGATCCGGCTCCTACTCTTCCTCCTTCTCATCTTCCTCCTCTTCATCATCATCATCATCGTTCCTCTTCTCCCTCTCCACCCTTCCCCCTCCTGCTCGTCATCCTGCTCTTCCTCCTTCCCCTCCTTCTCCTCCACCTGCTCCTTTTCCTCCGTCTCCTTCTTTTCCTCAGCCTCCTCCATCTTCTTCTCCTCCTCACTCCTTCTTCTCCTTCGCGTCCTCCCCCGTGAAGCCGCGCCTTCGCGCGCGCGGGGTGCGAGATTGCCGCGCCCGCATTCCACGAAGAAGCTCTTCGAGTTCCCGGGGGTAACCAAGGTTGACGGTCTACCGCCGGCACCCAGTGTAATCGCAAGGAAGCTCTGCGAGTTCCCGGCGGTAACCGAGGTTGACAGTTTACCGCCGGCTCCCAGTGCAGACGGTGGCGCTGGGACCTTCGGTCGGGTTCCCAATGGGGCCACGATGTGCGGTGCTGGGTGCGTGAAACGCAGGGGGGGGGGGCGCGAAGCGCTGTGCTGGGTGGGGGAGGGCGCATGCGGACAGTGGCACTGGGGCCTTCGGTGGGGGGCTCCGTATGGGGCCACGAAGCATTGTGTTGGGTGGGTGCAACGCAGGGAGGAGGGGGGAGGGGAAGGAGGGGGGGGAAGGGGCGGGGAGAGGAGAGGAACGCGGGGCACCGTTTCTTCAAAACGAGGACCCAACACCACAGGATGGTAGGGAAAATCCGTATGTGGAAGCGTTCATTGAAAGATTTCGAGAGGGGCATTTTCAAGAGTCGGCGCTCGCTGACGCGCGACCGCAAGCGCGCGGCGTATCCTATCCATGGCAGGCGGCTCTCCAAGTCTCCTGTGTGGAGCCTCCCCGATCGCCATCGCCCCGCCGCTTCGCAGCCGCGCCCTTCTGCCTCCATTGGCGCTGGGCCCCGTTCCGCCTTGCCCACCGCCCGCGGGAGACAAGCGACGCCATCTATCCCCAGCTCTGCTGGCTTCCATGATCCTTTGGGCTGGCGCGGTGCAGCGCGTCGTCGCCCTGCGCGGTCGCTCCCCTGTTACCATTCTGGACGAAGCCATTCAGGGGCCAGGGCGGGTGCGCAGCCGGCCGCGTTCTCCATCGGCGCCCCTCCTGAGACGAGCGCGTCATCTGCTGCCCGCAGCTTCCGCGTAATTTGCAGCGCTCACAGACTGGCGCCCGTCGTGCCCGCCCGCCCGCGGCTGGCAAGTCCGCCCTGGCCGTCGTTGCCCCGCCCCCTCTCCCGCCGCTTGTTCTGTCCTTGTGCCCGTCCGGTTTGCATCCCGGCTTCCTGGCCCCCAGCCTTCGCCCCCTTCCCGCAGTTGGCGTTTCGCCCCGTCCCTGCCGTCGCGCCGCTCGGCGGTGCGGGTCCACCGCCCGCGTGGCTCGCCTCGGGCCCCCCGAAGCCCGCCTCAGGCTTGTCCGCTGGTGACGAGGAAGCACAGTTACTGTTCTACGTGGCTAATTGGATTTCCTTGCGCTGCCAGGGCAACAGCTCCGCGGATCGCACGACCAGAGTGGAATGGCGGATTTGGACACTCAGCAATATCAGGCACGGTCCGGCCAGTTCCCGGCATTTCTCGCGTCCTCGACCCATGCAGGGCGAGGGGCAGCCCGCTGCCGGCGCTTCTGCGTTCCGGGTGACGCGCTCGCCAGGATGGGCCCTGGCCTTCGGATGCCCCGACGGCGCTGCCTGCGGGCTTGGTCGCGCTACCTGCGCCGAGGGATGTTCTGGCCTGCCCCCTGCCCTCCGCCTGTCCCTGCCCCCGCCAGTCCTGTCGGGCTTTTCTCCTGGAGGGCGCCCGCGGTCCCGCCGTGCCCGCGCGCGTGCCGGCGCGCATTGGCGGCGCAACCTTCGCGCTTTACAATTATTCAATATGAATGTCATTCTCCCTCTTCCCCTGATGACGGAATGGGAGTAGCCGACCCCCCCCCGGCGTGCTGTTTTTTAACACACAGGTTTCCCCGGATTTGGGTTTTCGCTTGCATTTTTTCCAACATCTCGCTAAGGCGCCGGCCTCATTTTCGGGCCCCGCTCGTTCCGCATCGTGCTCCCGCTGCAGCGCTGGCGTCATTTCCACCCGCGGCCGGGCTGCGCGCCCGAGCCGGCGCCCAGGCCGGCGCTCGGGCTGGGTCCGGAGCCGGTTCCGGACGCTGCCGGAAAATCGAGTTCCGAGGCGGTGCCGGAAAAAGGCTATTCTAATACACATTTTTTACCTAACAGCTGTTGCTGATAGGTTTCTAGTGGACTAAAGAGAGCATCTGATGACTCCACAGGGGGGGTGTGGGCGGGTGCCGGGGAAAAGAACCGGGAACAGAGCCGGGCTCGTTTTCAGCCAACAGTCACACACTTCGTGCTCTTCGACCTCCCAGAACTCCATTCCCGGGCCACATTTTGAAAAACCGGAGTCAACTGTAGGCCACGTCGTGCTCTTCGACTTCCCAGAACTCCATTCCCGGGCCACATTTGAAATGCCCGGAGCCAACTGTAGGCCACTTCGTGCTCTTCGATTTCCAAGAATTCCATTCTTGGGCCACATTTTGAATGCCCGGAGCCAACTGTAGGCCACTTCGTGGTCTTCGAGTTCCCAGAAGTTCCTTCCTGGGCATGATTTTGAATGCCCGGAGCCAACTGTAAGCCACTTCGTGTTCTTCGAGTTCCCAGAATTCCATTCCCTGGCCACATTTTGAATGCTGAGGCAGGCCGAGGCTGAGGCTGAGGCAGGCTGAGGCTGAGGCCGAGGCTGAAGGCAGACTGAGGCTGAGGCTGAAGCAGGCTGAGGCAGAGGCAGAGGCAGGCTGAGGCTGAAGCAGGCTGAGGCTGCTTTGATGAACGGCGGATTATATCTCAGATATAAGTTGAGGACGAGAGTTACTAATCGACTTAGGCGACTTACGAAGTCGAGTTATAAGTCGACTTAGGCCCACTTAGCATAACCGACTTAGGTGATCGACTTAGGTCAGCTCATAAGTTGAGTTATAACTTAAAAGCTAAGTCGACAGCCGACTTATAAGTCGAGTTATAAGTCGGGTTATAACTCGAAATGGTCGACTTAGTAAGTCGAACTATTTCGACTTACTAAGTCGAACTATGTCTACTTACTAAGTCGAACTATTTTGACTTACTAACTCGAACTAGCCCCGAGTTAGTAGGTCCAACATAATCCTCGAGGTATGGCTTTCTGTATATATTCCTCGTGGAATTCAGTCATCTACTACAGCGTCTCACAAACATTCTTACATATTTTAACTTTCGTATGCACACAGTTTTGTACACATGCGCGTGTGAGATGTGTTCACGCATTGCGATGTAGATAGCGCGCGCGCACGTACACATGCGCATGCATGCACATGCACAATCAGATGTCGATGCCGATATCGATATCGATGCATACGCGCGCTTCCTGCGATACTTCTATCAGCAGTAGCGCGGCGCGCGCCCCCCTGCAATTTAATTGTCTGTTCTACGGGTCGCGCGAGCGCCCCGCGATTGAACTTTTTACCACTCTTTCCTTCCTGTCGGAGGAAGAGAAGAAGGAGGCGCGCCGCGCGTGCACATCTGTGTCTTTCCTCGTGGTTGCTCAACTTTTAAAACCTTTGCTTCCTTGTCGCGACGCAGACAAGAAAAAAAAAGAAACGCAAAGCGGGGGCGCTCAAGGCGCGTGCACTTTACGCGGGTGAACTGTTCCACCCTTGCCTCCCCCCAAAAAAAAACGGGATCGTGAGGCGATCTTGTCGCGCTCACGAGCGACGTGGGCAGCCATTAGCAGAAAGGGCGCTCCTTGCAGTGAGAAAAATGAGGGGAAGGGGGGGGGGGGGGAGAGAGAGAGAGAGAGAGAGAGAGAGAGAGAGAGAGAGAGAGAGAGAGAGAGAGAGAGTGAGAGGATGATTATGATGATGATGATGATGATGATGACGACGACGATGGTGACGGTGATGATGATGATGACGACGACGATGATGGTAACTCGTACGGTCGCGGATTGTTCCTGCCTTAGAGAGCCTCGCCCTCCTCCTTCTCCTCGCCCCACCGCGGTGCAGGACATCGATGATCGAAGAGGACATCGATTATTGTTGTGGGGGCGTGTGGGTGGGGTGGGGGTGGGGTGGGGTGGGGGTGGTGGTGGGGGTGGGGGGGTGGGGGGGGGGGGGGGGGGTAGGGGTGGGGGAGGGCAGCCAACGGGCTCCTATTGTGACCCGCCCCGCTTCGACTCGTCATTTGGGCGTTTCTTCTCCTCCTCGTCATCTTTGTGGACAGATGCAAGAGCTTTTCCTGCTAACACTACTTCTACGACTGGTGCGACGGCAACGACGACTACTACAACTACTACTACCTCTCTACCACCACTCGCTTGACTATTACCATCGCTGCTACTTGCATTGTCATTCAGCCGGCTACTACTTCCACAAATACTACAACTGTTAATATCTGTATGCCACAAATATGTCACCACCAACTGAATACTTTTACGACTATCTTCACAATGTCAGTGATGTTACAACTTGTGCTCGTATCTACACGACAACCGCCCGCAATTTATTTTCATTCACCGCCGCCGCCGCGGTCCGCGCAGTATCAGTAGCAGGCTTCGTAGTGGAACCAAAACCAATTCTAATAGTAGTTGCGGTAGAAGTAAGAGTATCCGTAGTCGCGGTAGTGGCGGAGAAATGAGACTCAGGGTGTTCATTCGGAGAGAGGGGCCGATCGGCAAAAGCTTGCCACCGCGACCCCCGCCCGCCCTCCCTCTCATCCAGACGGGGTGGGTGCGGAACCGTATCGTTGGAAGTTGCCATGGTAGCGGTGGTAGTCTTAGCACCAATCAGAAGTAGTAGTGGCGGAGTGCGGGTATCATGAAGACTAGCAGAAGCCGTACTTGTTGTAATTCTGCTGCAAAGCCATGATGCAGCGACTCATGGCGATGATAATGAAACTGACGAGTTTTTTTTTTTTTTTTTTTTTTTTTTTTTTTTTTTTTTTTTTTTTTTTTTTTTTTTTTTTTTTTTTTTTTTTTTTTTTTTTTTTTTTTTTTTCTCTCTCTCTCTCTCTTTCTCTTCTCTCTCTCTCTCTCTCTCTCTCTCTCTCTCTCTCTCTCTCTCTCTCTTCTCTTCTTCACAAAGTAAGCTGACTGGGCTGACTGGACTGAACTGGTCGCACATGTTAGGAGGGCGTAAACAAGAAACGGCGACCCAGTGCGCAACCTATGGCGCCACCAATGGGAGGCCGTTTTATTCTCGGCGGCCGAGGGCGCAACTTATGGCGCAACCAGTAGGAGGACGTTTTATTCTCGGCGGCCGAGGGCGCAACCTATGGCGCAACCAGTAGGAGGACGTTTTATCCTCGGCGGCCGAGGGCGCAACCTATGGCGCAACCAATGGGAGGACGTTTTGTTCTCGGCGGCCGAGGACGCAACCAATCGGAGGACGTTTTGTTCTCGGCGGCCGAGGGCGCAAGCTATGGCGCAACCAAGAGGAGGACGTTTTATCTTCGGCGGCCGAGGGCGCAACCTATGGCGCAACCAATGGGAGGACGTTTCATTCTCGGCGGCCGAGGGCGCAACCTATGGCGAAACCAATAGGAGCCCGTTATATTCCCGACGGCCGAGGGGCGCAACATATGGCGCAACCAATAGGAGCCCGTTATATTCCCGACGGCCGAGGGGCGCAACATATGGCGCAACCAATAAGAGGACCGATGTGGCCCAGCTTGGTTGGACTTCGAATTGCGTGCGGGGCTTCACCCGATTTATGCTCGCCGTCTAGGCTGGCCGCGGGGCCCAAGCGGCGAGCTGTCTTGTGATTGCAGCCCAAGCCGCGGCATTCGCATTGCAACCCCCGTCCCCCGTATAGTCTTAACACGGGCGGGCCTGGTGCTCGCGAGTTCGACTTCTGTCGGCACGCTCCTAAACTAAGTATTATATATGAGACAATTCTATTCTCGACGGCCGAGGGGCGCAACCTATGGCGCAACCAATAGGAGCCAGTCATATTCTCGGCGGCCGAGGGCAAGGACGATGATGAATGACGAGGACGAACATGAACGACGACGCCCACGACGACGACGCCGACGACGACGGCGGCGAAGAGGACGGCGACGGCGGCGGAAACGGCGCCGACGAAGACGGCGGCGACGGCGGCGGCGCCGAAGACAACTGCGACGGCGACGACAGCGACGACGGCGGCGGCGACGACGACAACGAGCACCCCTACCACGACGACGCCCGAGGCGACGACGAACTCACTGACGGGGCCCAGACTGGCTTGACATCCAAATGCGTGCGGGGCCACGCCCGATGTGTGCTCGTCGTTTGGGTTGGCCGTGTGGCCCAAGTGGCGAGCTGTCTTGTGAAACTCCAACACCTGATATGTTGTTTCCTCTCCCCCTTCGTCCTCCCCCTCAGGCGTGTAACTTTCGTCATCTTTCCCCCCTCCTCCGCCTCCTTCTCCTCTGTTGGGCTCCTCTTGGGGTTTGGGCCGGCTTGACGGGCCGCTTGGGGCCGTATTGTGTTATTTCGGGGGCCGTCTAGGGCTGTCTCGGGGCGCTTTGGATGGGCTCTTGGGTATTTCTGGGCTGTCCTGAGTCAGAAGAGGCGAGAACGCGAAACGAATTCAAAACTCCTAGAGGCCTCGCGTATCCCCGTCAACCCATTCAGAAACGCCGCCCTTGAGAACTGACGGGGAACGGGAGGATGAGACGCAGATCGTGAAGCAAACCGGGCAACCATGGTGAACTGAGAGACCTCTGGGCCGAAGGGGGGTGGCCATGCAGGGCATCTTCGGGCCATCTCTGGGGCTCGCGTGGGGGCAAGGTGTAAGGGGGGATTATGAGGAGAAGGAGGACGACGACGGCGACGAGGAAGAGGAGGAAAATGAGGAGGACTACGATGAGGACAAGGACGAGAACGATGACGAAGAAAGGGATGAGGATGAGGAGGCGGAAAACGGGGGCGAATACTCTTGGAGCCATCTTAAGAGGATGAGGGCTAGGGCGAGGACGAGGAGGAAAACGAGGATGTTGAGGACGATGCCGAGGAGAGAGACGAGGGCGAGGATGAGGAGGAGGGCGAGGAAGAGGTTGACGACGAGAAGGAGGACGAGGAGGAAGAGGAGGAAAGGGAGGACGCGGAGGAAGCGGGCGAAGACGAGGGGGAGAAGTGGGAGGAGGACGACGAGGACTCTGGAAGCCATCGCCATCGTGTTCGTTGATACCCCGTCCTCGAGATCCCTGTTCATGTCCATCTGGTCAATTGCTCCCTCCGTTTTCCCCTCTCCCTCGTCAGCGCCATCGGGTCATTATCCTCCTCCTCCTCCTCCTCCTCCTCCTCCTCCTCCCCTTCCCTTTCCCGTCCTCCTCCCCGTCCCCCTTGCCTGCCTCCGAGCTCCGCAGTGTCGTTCCCATTCTTCGCCTCTCCCTCCGTCACGTCATACCGCTCCTTCTCCTCCTCCTCCTCCTCCTCCTCCTCCTCCTCCTCCTCCTCCTCCTTTCTCTCCCATAAATAATCCTCCCCCTCCTCCCGCGAGTGTGAGGGGGAGCGGCGAGAGAGCGACTTTCCTGGGCGATCTGCGTGGGCCGCCAGGCCATCTTGGACCGTCTGGGAGATCGACCATCGACCAAGGAACAACTGGCGTCGGGCGATGTCTCGCCTGCCCTCAAGACGGCCCAAGAGGACCCCAAGACGGCCCAAGAGCGCTCCCAGACGGTCCAAGATTGCCTCAAGACGGTTCAAGTGGCACCCAGGAGGACGCCTCGAGAGGCGCCCCGATGGGATCCCCCAAAGGGCCCCAAGAGGCCAACCGAAATCACCAGACAGCTCGCCGCTTGGGCCACATGGCCAACCCAAACGACGAGCATACATCGGGCGTAGCCCCGCACGGATATGGATGTCCAGCCAGTCTGTGCCCCATCAGTGAGTTCGTCGTCGCCTCGGGGGTCGTCGTGGTAGCGGCGCTCGTCGTCGTCGTCGTCGTCGTCGCCGCCGCCGCCGTCGCCGTCGCCGTCTTCGTCGTGGCCTTCGGGGCCGCCGCCATTGCCGCCGTCGTCGTCGTCGCCGTCGCCGTCGCCGTCCCCTTCGCTCACCGCCGCCGTCGTCGGCGTCGTCGTCGTGGGCGTCGTCGTTCATCATCGTCCTCGTTGTTCATCCTCGTCCTCGCCCTCGGCCGCCGAGAATGTGACTGGCTCCTATTGGTTGCGCCATGGGTTGGGCTCTCGGCCGCGGAGAAAATAAGTGGCTCCTATTGGTTGCGCCATAGGTTGCGCCCTCGGCCGCCGAGAATTTAGCTGGCTCCTGTTTCTTGCGCTATAAGTTGCGCCCCTCGGCCGCCGAGAATATAACTGTCTCCTATTGGCTGCGCCATAGGTTGCGCCCTCGGCCGTCGAGAATATGACTGGCTCCTTTTGGTTGCGCCATAGGTTGCGCCCTCGGCCGCCGAGAATATGACTGGCTCCTACTGGTTGCGCCATAGCTTGCGCCCCTCGTCCGCCGAGAATATAACTGGCAACGATTGGTTGCGCCATAGGTTGCGCCCTCGGCCGCCGAGAATATAACTGGCTCCGGGCGGTTGCGCCGTAGGTTGCTTCCTCTTCCGCTGAGAATATAACTGGCTCCTAATGGTTACGCCATAGGTTGCGCCCCTCGGCGACCGAACATATAACTGGCTCGTAACGAGCCCGACCAGTCAGTCCAGTCCAGTTTCATTTCGCGAACAAACAAATTCGTGCAACGCCCGAAATGATTACCATCAAGTCCCACCAGCCCTCTGTGCGAAAGTGGTCTGACGGTATTTGTCATCCTTTTTCCAAGGCCCCTTCTTCCCCTTCGGGGAAAGGGTTTACCCCTCCCCCTACCACTCCCAGGGATCTGGACGGGGGGGGGGCGGCCAAGATGGCTCCAAGAGGATATCCAATTCTACAAGATGGCCTCCAAGATGGCTCAAGATAGCCGAAAATGATTCAATACAAGTTCTGACATGTCTCCAGGGGGCCCTAGGAGTGCCACAAACAGGCGCCAAATGCTTCCGGAGCCCGTGACCCCCCCGAGAGGCCCAAATCTTTCAACAATCTGAAGTGAATCAAAAGTGTTCGCCTTCTTGCCTTTTCGTTTCCGATTTGTTTTCCACTTTGGCTCAACGATGACCCCGAGATGGCCCAAGGGGGCCCCTAGAGGCGCCCGCGATGCGCTCAAGACGGCCCCAAGAGCGCCAAAGAGGGCAACTAAGAGGTGAATTTGGGGGCCCCGGAGGGGGGAACTGAATTCGGAACCCCCTTATTTGAATGATGGCCTCCAAACTGTCCTTAAGAGGCCTTCCGGCCCCCCAAGAGCCAAGAGGGCTCTAGGAGGGCCCCACGAGGCCCCCTCAAAGGTCCCCAAGATGATCCCAATACCCTCCAAGGTAGCCCCAAGAGTGCCCCAAGACCCAAAGATGCCAGGGCCCTCGTCCTCCTCCCCCTCCTCGTCTTCGTCCGTTTCTTCCCCGTCCTCTTCTTCCTCCTCCTCTTCATCCTTTTCGTCCTCATCCTTATCCTCGTCCTCGTCATCCTCCTCGTCCTCGTCATCCTCCTCGTTCTCGTCCTCGTCCTTTTCGTTTTCCTCCTCCTCGTCCTAGCCCTCATCCTCGTAATATGGCTCAAAGAGTCTGGTCCCTGTTGATCTCCTCCACCTCCTCCTCATCCTCCACCTCGTCGTCGTCTTCGTCCTCGTTCTCGTCCTTGTCTTCATCGTCGTCCTCCTCCAGTTTCCCCTTCTTCCTCGTCGTTGTCGTCGTTGTCCACCTTCCTCCTCCTTTCCCCCCCCCCTCCACGCCAGCGCCAGAGATGGCCCGAAGAAACCTCCAGTGCCACCCAACTGTCCCCAGAGATCTCTCAGTTCACTCTGGTTGCTTGCTTTGTTTCAATATATGTGTCTCCTCCTCTCGCTTCCCGTCAGCTCTCAAGGGCAGCGTTTCTGAATGGTGCGGTGTGTATATAAACATATGTGTATAAATGATTCGGGCAAGAACGTTTGGCGCAAAACCTGTCGAAGGAAAGGCGTGGCGCGGTGGGGGGAGTGGGGTTCAGATGGGGACGGGGGATGCGAGGGGGCATCGAACTCACCTTTCCTGTTTCTTCCTTATTCTTTCCGCTCCCTCATCTTCATTCCTCGTCCATCCTCACTCCCCCTCCCCATCCCTTCTCCTCCCTCCTCCTTCCTTGTTCCTTGTCCCTCCTCCGCGCCTTCGTCTTCTCCCCATCCTCCTCCCTCGCCCTCTCTACCTCTTTCCTCCTCCTCATCTCCCCCCCATCCTCCATCGACTCCCTCTCCTCTCCAGTGGCAACATGTAGACATGTAGATCTGTTGGGGGAGGGCTCCCAAGATCGATCGTTGCTTCTTTATTGAAAAAGGGTGGGGTACCTTTTGAGATCCCTCTCAATCAATAAGTTATTTTTCACAGGCGCAATATACAGAGACCATCACCATCAGCATCATCATCACCATCACCAGCAGCATCACCATCACCACCAGCTGAATCGCCGCACCCCAGTATCTCCAGTACTCTGACAACATTTGCGGTTACTGCCACTACTGCTGATAGTACTCACTCTACAGAGAACAACCAAAACACCAAACCAAAACAAACGCCGACTGTCGAAGAAAAAGCGCAGCGAAGGGCTGGCGGAGGAGGGCTGGAGGGCGCGAAGAAAAAATCGGCGGGGGGGGGGAGTCGGAGTCGCCCCCTTCTCTTCCTCCGTCATTCATTCCTCTTCACCATGCATTAGATCATCCTTCATTCTCCTTCCCCATCACCCCCCCACGCGCGAGGCGCGATTATCTTCGCGCCCCCGTGCACCGCCCCGTCCTCTTCCCGTCCATTCATATTCCCTCCGCATCCCCTCTTTCCCCTTCCCCCCATCGCCCCCCTTTTCCCCTTCCTTCCCCTGCTCCGTCCCCGCCACGCATCGCCTCCAGATGTATGTATACATGCGTGCACGTACGCACGCGCGCGTCACATAGTACATACATACACATACATACATATACATATATATATATATATATACATACATACATACATACATATACACTATATATTGCGCGTGGCCAATCACACGACATGTCGCCGCTTGGGCCCCGCGGCCAATCCAAACGGCGAGCATAAATCGGGCGTAGCACCGCACGCAATTCGAAGTCCAACCAGTCTGGGCCACATCGGTCGTCCTATTGGTTGCGCCATAGGTTGCGCCCTCGGCCGCCGAGAATGGAACGTCCTCCCATTGGTTGCGCCATAGGTTGCGCCCTCGGCCGCCGAGAATAAAACGTCCTCCCATTGGTTGCGCCATAGGTTGCGCCCTCGGCCGCCGAGAATAAAACGGCCTCCCACTGGTTGCACCATAGGTTGCGCCCTCGGCCGCCGAGAATAAAACGACCTCTTATTGGTTGCGCCATAGGTTGCGCCCTCGGCCGCCGAGAATAAAACGTCTCCCGATTGGTTGCGCCCTCGGCCGCCGAGAGTAAAACGACCTCTTATTGGTTGCGCCATAGGTTGCGCCCTCGGCCGCCGAGAATGGAACGTCCTCCCATTGGTTGCGCCAAAGGTTGCGCCTTCGGCCGTCGAGAATAAAATGTCCTCCTATTGGTTGCGCCATAGGTTGCGCCATAGGTTGCGCCCTCGGCCGGCGAGAATAACGCTACCTCCGATTGGTGGCGCCATAGGTTGCGCCCTGGGTCGCCGGAAATTAATATTAAAACGTCTTCTTATCAGGTGCGACCAGTTCAGTCCACTCAATCTAGTCAGCTTAATTTGCGATAAACGAATCCGGGATACGCCGGAAATTACGTGCGAACCTTTCTGTGGACAGTGCACGTATACCACATATGTGCGCGCGGCATTTTCCATAGCATTATATATGGTCACATAGCGCCGATGTGCTTACGACATCACCACATATGACTACATAGCGGTGACAACATAATTTTTTGACATTTCACACATCGCACACACGCCGACGCCACCTGTGTTTCCCACCACAAAACAAAATTACGCATCGGCCCGTCTTGCATTCTGATTCGAGATCTATGGTATTGACTGCTTTGTTTTCCACCGCAAAATAAAATTACGAATCGAGCCGTCCTGCATTTTGATGAGAGTTCTATGGTCTTGACTGTTAACGTACATGTTACCAGAAAAAGCCAGAGCACCGTTAGTTCAAAATTATGTTGCTGTCGGAGGATAAATAATCAACGCTTTTTTTTGTTACCGAGAAAAAATCTGGATCACAAGTTCTCAACCTATTTGTTGGTGTTGTGGATGGCCAGCTGCCGCAAACATGTTCAAAACCGTTGTTAATCATGTTAAGAATCGTTGTTAAACGCTTCAACATAAGTTGAAATCGTCGGCTTCTAAGTTGACCTAGTTCGACTTAGTAAGTCGAACTACGTCGACTTAGTAACTCGAACGTTCGACTTAGCTAACTCGACTTAGGTCGACTTTTTAAGTCGAGTTAGGTCGACTTAGCTAAGTCGACTTATAACTTGATTATAATTCAATTCCTAAGTCGAAGAGTTCAGGGCTAATCGAGTTAAGTATAAGTCACCTAACTTGGTAATAACCCGACTTATAATTCAACCTCCCAAGTCTGCTGACTTTTACTAACTCAACGAGCTCTGATAAGGTATTAGAGGTTGACTTATAACTCAGACGCCGTCAGTCACTATTAAACGCGCCAGTTCATAACTCAGTTATAATTTAGTTATAACTTAGTTATAAATTAGTTATAACCTAGTTACTAACAGGCGTCCGCAACTTATATCTAAGATATAACCCGCCGTTCATCTCAGTGAGGCAGGCTGAGGCTGAGGCTGATGCAGGCTGAGGCTGAGGCCGAGGCTGAAGGCAGACTGAGGCTTTGGCTGAAGCAGGCTGAGGCTGAGGCTGAGGCTGAGGCTGAGGCTGAGGCAGGCTGAGGCTGAGGCTGAGGCAGGCTGATGCTGAGGCAGGCTGAGGCTGGCAGGCTGATGCTGAGGCAGGCTGAGGCTGAGAGCTGAGGCTGATGCAGGCTGAGGCTGAGGCAGGCTGAGGCTGAGGCCGAGGCTGAAGGCAGACTGAGGCTGAGGCTGAAGCAGGCTGAGGCTGAGGCTGAGGCAGGCTGAGGCTGAGGCTGAGGCAGGCTGATGCTGAGGCAGGCTGAGGCTGAGGCTGAGGCTGATGCAGGCTGAGGCTGAGGCAGGCTGAGGCTGGGGCCGAGGCTGAAGGCAGACTGAGGCTGAGGCTGAAGCAGGCTGAGGCTGAGGCAGAGGCAGTCTGAGGCTATGGCTGAGGCTGGCTGATGCTGAGTCTGGCTGAGGCTGAGGCAGGCTGAGGCTGAGGCTGAGGCTGATGCAGGCTGAGGCTGAGGCAGGCTGAGGCTGAGGCCGAGTCTGAAGGCAGACTGAGGCTGAGGCTGAAGCAGGCTGAAGCTGAGCAGAGGCTGAGGCTGAGGCTGAGGCAGGCTGAGGCTGAGGCAGGCTGAGGCAGGCTGATGCAGGCTGAGGCTGAGGCAGGAGGAGGCTGAGGCGAGGCTGAGGCCGATGCTGAGGATGAAGCAGGCTGAGGGTGAGGCTGAAGCAGAATGAGGAATGGGCTGAGCAGGATGGAATGAGGCTGAGGCTGAGGCAGGCTGAGGCTGAGGCTGAGGCTGAGGCAGGCTGAGGCTGAGGCAGGCTGAGGCTGAGGCCGAGGCCGATGGGCCGACGCAGCGAGCTGAGGCGAGGCCGACGGCACGCCTGGCTGAGCTGAGCTGCCAACAGGCTGAGGCTGGAGGCAGAGGCAGGGGATGAGGGATTGGAGGCTAGGAGCTGAGGTGATGTTGAGCCAGGCTGAGGATGAGCCGAGGCTGAAGGCAGACGTGATGCTGAGGCTGAAGCAGGCTGAGGCTGAGGCTGAGGCAGGCTGAGGCTGAGGCAGGCTGCTGAGGCAGGCTGAGGCTGAGGCTGAGGCTGATGCAGGCTGAGGCTGAGGCAGGCTGAGGCTGAGGCCGAGGCTGAAGGCAGACTGAGGCTGAGGCTGAAGCAGGCTGAGGCTGAGGCTGAGGCAGGCTGAGGCTGAGGCAGGCTGAGGCTGAGGCTGAGGCAGGCTGAGGCTGAGGCTGTGACTGCGACTGCCGTTGCCACTGCGACTGTCATCGCGAATGCGACTACGACTGCGAGAACAGCAGAATTCTACAACTGGATTCTCATCCGAATCGTAAGGGGAATGCTTCCAGATATGCTCCTACACATCGCTGTTCGGTTGCTTTGCCGGGGTAATCTTTTGAAAATGTTGAATTTCTGTTTCCGGCGCCCGGGAGGCTTTCCGGGCCGATTCCGACGCCCGGGCCGGCGCCCGAGCCGGCGCCTGCAGGCTGGACGCCCGAGCCGGCGCCCGGGCTGGCGCCCGGGCCGGGTCCGGAGCCGGTTTCGGCCGGCGCCGGAAAATCGAGTTCCGAGGCGGCGTCGAAAAAAGGCCATTCCAATATGCATTTATTTGTTGAAAATGCTGAATTTCTGCTTCCGGCGCCCGGGAGGCCTTCCGGGCCGATTCCGACGCCCGGGCCGGCGCCCGAGCCGGCGCCTGGGCCGGACGCCCGAGCCGGCGCCCGGGCCGGCGCCCGGGCCGGGTCCAGAGCCCGTTTCGGCCCGCGCCGGAAAATCGAGTTCCGAGGCGGCGTCGAAAAAAGGCCATTCCAATATTACCTAACAGCGTTTGCTGATAGGTTTCTAGTGGTGTCAAAAGAGAGCATCATGACTCTTCAGGGGGGTCTGGGCGGGTGCTGGGGAGGAGAACCAGGAATCGTTTTTCGCCAACAGTCACACACTTCGTGCTCTTCGACCTCCCAGAACTCCATTCCCGGGACACATTCTGGAGAACCGGGAACAGAGCCGGGCTCGCTTTTCGCCAACAGTCACACACTTCGTGCTCTTCGACCTCCCAGAACTCCATTCCCGGGCACATTTTGGATGCCCGGAGCCAACTGTAGGCCACTTCGTGTCTTCGAGTTCCCAGAACTCCATTCCCGGGCCACATTTTGAATGCCCGGAGCCAACTGTAGGCCACTTCGTGGTCTTCGAGTTCCCAGAACTCCATTCCCGGGCCACATTTTGGATGCCCGGAGCCAACTGTAGGCCACTTCGTGGTCTTCGAGTTCCCAGAGGCTGACTGCTGAGGCTGAGGCAGGCTGAGGATGAGGCAGGCTGAGGCTGAGGCCGAGGCTGAGGCTGAGGCTGAGGCAGAGGCTGAGGCTGAGGCTGCAGGCAGGCTGATGCTGAGGCAGGCTGAGGCTGAGATGCTGAGGCTGAGGCTGATGCAGGCTGAGGCTGAGGCAGGCTGAGGCTGAGGCCGAGGCTGAAGGCAGACTGAGGCTGAGGCTGAAGCAGGCTGAGGCTGAGGCTGAGGCAGGCTGAGGCTGAGGCAGGCTGAGGCTGAGGCTGAGGCAGGCTGAGGCTGAGGCTGTGACTGCGACTGCCGTTGCCACTGCGACTGTCATCGCGAATGCGACTACGACTGCGAGAACAGCAGAATTCTACAACTGGATTCTCATCTGAATCTTAAGGGGAATGCTTCCAGATATGCTCCTACACATCGCTGTTAGGTTGCTTCGCCAGGATAATACATTTTTCTGTTGAGAATGCTGAATTTCTGCTTCCGGCGCTCGGGAGGCCCCCCGGGCCGATTCCGACGCCCGGGCCGGCGCCCGAGCCGGCGCCCGGGCCGGACGCCCGAGCCCGCGCCCGGGCCAGCGCCCGGGCCGGGTCCGGAGCCGGTTCCGGCCGGCGCCGATAAATCGAGTTCCGAGGCGGCGCCGAAAAAAAGCCATTCCAATACACATTTTTCTTTTGAAAATGCTGAATTCCTGCTTCTGGCGCCTGGGAAGCCTCCCGGGCCGATTCCGGCGTGCTTCCGCTCGTTCCAAATCGTGCTCCCGCTGCAGCGGTGGCCTCATTTCCGCGATTCCGCTCGTTTCGACTCGTGCTCCCGCTGCAGCGCTGGCGTCATGTCCCGTGCCATGCCACGGCATGCAATGCAATGCTAGGTTGATGCTACGCTTTGCGGTGCTCTTCTGCGCCATGCCACGCCGTGCTCTACAATGCATCAGGTACCCTTTCGGGATCATTGCCCTGCTCGACATCCGACTGTGCGAGTAGAGAGGGGATCTGCGCCATGGTAAGGGATGGGAGGGAGGGGTAGGATGTCAGATATGACGAGAGCGCACCTAGCTTGTCCCACCCCCTCTTTTCTTTCCGCAGTCGCTCCGCGAGTGCGGGGTGGATGAAGTGGAGGGGGGGCCGGCCTCAGAATGAGGCGGCGCGTTCCCCTTCCAGAGCGCCGGCGGGGAGGGCGGGGGGGGCGCGGCGTGCAAACGGGGTGCGGTGCGGTGTGGTGTGGTGTGGTGTGGTGTGTTGTCTTGTGGCATGTTGTGGTGTGATGAGGCGTTGTGTGTGTGTGTGTGTGTGTGTGTGTTTGTGTTGGTGCCGTGCCCGTGCCTGTGTGTGTGTGTGTGTGTGTGTGTGAGAGTTTGTGTGTGTGTGTGTGTGTGTGTGTGTGTGTGTGTGAGAGAGTTTTTGTGTGTGTGTGTGTGTGTGTGTGTGTTCGTGTGTGTTTGTGGGGCGGAGCTGGTCGAGCCATTGGCGTAATCCAAGACCCCGATGGCAAAGCAGTTGCGTGGCCGGCACGAAGAATCCGAAGCGCGTGAAAACTTGTGGGAAATGCCTGCAAAGAAATCTGAAAAGGATGCCCAGGAAGTTCGCGGAAAATGGAAACGGGAACTGCATGCGACGGAACTGCCTCGCAGCACACGTATTGGGAAGGAGTGGGAAAAACTCCCAGGACAAGCTGCAGAGTCGAGCAGAATTGCTGTGGCGCTGCTTGGCCGGCAGGCGTGGAGGGGAAGCTCGCCTACCCTTGCATGCTGGCTTCTGCTCTGAAGCCCGAGTTGGCCTTCAGGGAAGTATCCTGGACACCTGTGTGATCCAAAGCCCAGCTACCAGGGCAGCTCTGCACGCGGGTGCGCTCGAGCCCCTGCGCGTGCGACTCCGCGCGCCTCGCGCGCCCACTTCTCCCCGATCACCACAACCAGTTCCACGACCAGAACCACCGCGCGCGCACACGCGCCGCCACCGCCGCCGCACCGCCCCCGCCGTTGCCACCACCACCACCACGCACTGCCGCGAGCTGCGCCCCCCCTGGGCGCGCGCGGGGCGGCCGGGGGTGCCGGTCGCAATTCTTTCGGGGGCTTCCAGAGCTGCCAGAGGCCCCTGGAGCAGAACACAGAAAACCACAAAATCCTCGGTCGGGGCCAGGGTTCTTCCAGTGACTCCAGCGAAAACTGGAAACGCCAGGGTATTCTTCCCATCGATCCTTTACAGGTGCATTCGCCATCGCGGCTTGTCATTGTAACCCACTCTGCATCTCGCTTTACGGCGTCCCGTCCCGTGATCTCTTCCTGGCCTTCCTTGTTGGCGCACGCGAACGAGGAGAAGAGGCAAGAGCAGGGGTCATGATTGTACTCCAGGAGCTGGCTGGATGTTTCCAGCATGAGGAAAAAGGGAACGGTCGGGGAGGAGGAGGAGGAGGAGGAGGGGGAGGGGAAGGAAAAGGAGGAGGGAGAGGAAGAGGAGGATGAGGAGGAGATTGAGGAGGAGGAGGGGTATGGGAGAGGGGATTCTGGGGAAGGAGCCGTGTGCAATTGCTGACGTCCTGTTTTCAGCTTGCCACTGTTTTCGTCAGGGTCCCTGGGAGGCCTGATGGCTGTGGCAACGACGACGAGGATCGTAACGAAGTTTCAAGTCGAATGCACGCTCCGCCCCACACAGCGTAACAACGCGCGCCTCATTTCAAAGTATAGCGTAGTATAGCGCATCATCTAATAATACACAAACTGTGGCACACCAACGTATAGCAGACGTGTTGTAAGAATACCTGACTCAAGTTCCTTACCAGGTGCGTTTGTCCCTCTAGTTCGCCTCCTGTGGGCCTCTTGGTGCTCCTTGTCGGGCTCGTTGGGCTCATCTGGGGAACGCCTCGGGCCATGTGAAAATCATGCTGTGACCATCGTAGGTGCTCTTGGACGCTCTTGGAGCCATCTTGGGGCATCTTGAAGCCATCGTGGGCCCTTGGGGAAGCTCTTGGAGCCATCTTGAGCCAGGAAACTCTAGGAGCCCATGGGACTGAGGATGCCCCGGCTCATAGATGCACTTTTGGGTCTGCTGAGGGGATCCAGGGCATACAGAGCCTCACTAACGCAATCATGTGTTTGCTTTCCTTTCCTCGCGTTTCATTGCTTGCCATGGCTTTCGCTTGCGAACGCTTGCTTCTGCATACCCGTACTTTGGAGGTATTCAGGCAGGGGGCGTCGCCCTGGAATGGTTTCCTGGAATGGTGTGGTCCGGAAGAGGCCCGCTCTCGACCCGCCGACCCCCCCAAAAAATGTAATGGTGTGGTCCCGCGCCCAGCTGATCTTTGCACTTCCTACCACCGGCAGCCATTTCGGCTCACGCGAGTTCAGCCAGCACTGGCACACGCGGCCTGTCTCATGCTTGTCGAAGTGCTGCGGTGTTGAATTCGAAGATGCCGTCTCCTCCGGATATCAAGTCCGATGACTTCTACAGGGTGCTTGGCGTGGACAAGGGGGCCTCAGATAATGAGATCGCCAAGGCCTACAAAAAGCTGGCACTGAAGTACCACCCGGATAAGAATCAGGATAGAAAGGAGGCGGCCACAGAGGATTTCAAGAGGATAACGGAGGCGTACGAGGTGCTGCACGATCCTGAAAAACGGAAAATGTACGACCAGGTCGGCAAGGCTGGCCTGAACGGCGGAGGTGGGATGCCTGGTGGCGGCGTCTCCTTCCAGCATGCCGACGAAATCTTCAAGCAGTTTTTCGGCGGCAACGATCCGTTCTCCGTGATCTTCGGTGACGACGAGGACCACCGACGACGACGATGACGAGCACGACGACGACGACGACGACGACGGCCACGACGACGACGAGCACGACGACGATATCGAGGCCGAGGCGTGGTGCTGATGGCTGCGCGCCTCTGCTTGGCCCGAGGGGGGCAGCCTCGCCGGTTCCGCTCGTTGGGCGTGTGGGGAGGGGAAGCTCCAGGGACAGTCAGGGGAGACGTGCTCAGGAGGAAGGGGAGGATGATGATGAGGAAAGGAGGAGGAGGAGGAGGAGGAGGAGGAGGAGGAGGAGGAGGAGGAGGAGGAGGAGGAGGAGGAGGAGGAGGAGGAGGAGGAGGCGAGGAGGAAGAAGAGGAATAGGAGGAGGAGAGAGGAGGAGGAGGAGGAGGAGGAGGAGGAGGAGGAGAGGAGGAAGCAGCGGGAGGAGCAGAGGAGGAGCAGGAGGAGGAGGAGGAGGAGGAGGAGAGGAGGAGGGGAGGAAGAGGAGGACGAGGAGCAGGAGGAGGAGGAGGAGGAGGAGGAGGAGGAGGAGGAGGAGGAGGAGGAGGAGGAGGAGGAGGAGGAGGAGGAGGAGGATGGGGAGGAGGAGCACGGCGAGGAGCACTAAGACGAGATACAGCTGGGCGGCCCAGGCAGGCCAGGCGAGCCGCAGGCCCGGCCCCTGATCCTCGAGCAGGCGCCACGGCGAGGCGAGACCTATGCGGTCGACGGCGAGTGTGTCGCCAGGGGCGCGGCGACGGCAGCGCCGGGGAGCTGCGCCACCACGTCCGCGCGCTCGCTCGCCACGAGTGCTCTGCACCGCCGGCGGGCGCCACGAGCGCGGCCGCACCCGCTGCCGTCCCCGCCGGCCTGCCAGCTGCTTCTGCACCCGGGCCGCGCCTGGCCGGTCCTGCTGTCTGCACGCGCGCCCCCGGCCTTGCCGCGTGCGCTCCCCCGCTCGCGGTGGGCTCCACGCAGCTCCCCGGCGCGCCTCGTCCGCAAGGAGGGATGCCACTCACTCGCTGCGGTCCCGCTCGCGGTCGCCGGCTGGCCCTCCACCCGCACATTCAGGTGGGTATTCTGCTGACTGCGCGTGGTGCATGATTCGCGACGGTGCCGACGTCTCGCCGGAGGGAAGAGCTGTGTGCCTGTGTGCGTGTGTGGGAAGCGGGCACGGCCTGCCTGGCAGCATTCCCTTTCTCCTGGCAGGCTAATTAGAGGCCTCGGCGCACGCGATCGGAAAAAAACACAGACACATGTGTATATATGTATATATATATGTACATATGGATATGTAGAAACTGAAAAGATAGACACATAGAGAGATAACTTCGAGTCACATATACAACGCCGAAAGCCCCCTCCAGGGCCCACGGTAATTGGAATCCAATTGAAATCCAATGAGAGTCCAATGGGAACCCTCTGGATCTACTATCTGCTCCTCTCTACTTGGAATGCAATCGGAGTCCAACTGGAAGCCAATTGGATTTCTTGAGATCTGGACTATAATCCTATCTATGGACCCAAACGAACACCTAGCGACGAAGACGATACCACCTCGCCCTCCTCATGTGACGTTCCTGAAACAGAAATGGAAGAGTCCTGGGCAGAATGGATCCGGCGATCCACGCGCGCCGCCGAAGAGAGCCTGAAGCGGCTCAAGATCGACGGCTGGACAACGTTATTACGACGGCAAAAATGGAGGTGGTTGCTGCACCTCGCAACGACGGAGGCCGCCGAATGGGCAAAACTTGTTCTGCTGTGGGCACCAGAACAGGACCTTCGGTACAATGCAACCCGCCGAATTGGACGGTCCAAGCAAAGATGGACACACGATTTGCGACAGTATTTATATGCGGCATGCAACGACGCAGCTACGGCAACAAGCTTATCGGGTTTCATTACATCACCATCATCCCCATCATCTGTCACACCTTCACAAATACTTAGCATTGCTTCCACGAATTTGTGGGGAACGCTCGAAGATGGGTTCGTGTGCCGACCTTAATCAGACGTGCCACGACTCACGGCTCCCCGACTTTGGCGGCACGACTCTGGCAGAGAACGGGGTTACGACGAATTCAGGGTATGATGGCCCATGGCCCACCGGGAGCTGGCATTACGACGAATTTGGGATATTATTCTTGGCCCAGAGCCCGCACGAAAGTGGCGTTGCGACAAATTCTTTGTATTTCCACTACCGCCGACAGTTGCCATCCTGGGGCGGGCCTTTCCGACTCCAGCTCCCGCCCCATCTCTCCGACTCCGGCTTTCCCGACCCCGGCTCCCAGAAGTCCGACTCCAGTTTCTGAGCGGCCGGCCCATTCCGGCGCCCCGGCGCCCTCCCGCCGCACCCTCGTAGGTGCCTTGACGCGGGCTCTTGCCTTTTGCCTCTTGCCTCTTGGAATCCATTTGGGAGCAACTTGGAAGTCTTCCGCTTGGAAGGTCAGCAATAAACCGAACAGGAGGAGGCCCCCCCTGAGAGGTCCCCCGAAGAACCCAAACAGGAGGAGGCTCCCGCCTGAGAGGTCCCCAAATAACCTACACGTGAAGAGGCTCCCGCCTGAGAGGTCCCTAACACATCCCACATAATCCCAAACACCATGCCTCTCATTCTTGAAGCTGTCCTCCAAAAATCCAAGCACCCACAGTTCCCAAAGAGACGTCAACCCTTGTCAACCCATCTGGGACAGCGGCGTCGGCTTTCTCTTGTTTTTTGTTTGTGTGTGTGTGTATGTGTGTGTTGTTGTGTGTGTGTGTGGGGGGGAACTACAAGGATGAGAGGCATTTTGTTTGGGGTTCTCTGGGTGCTGTTGGGGACCCTTTCAGGCGGGAGCCTTGTCTTGTTTGGACTTTTGGTCGACCTCTCCTGCGGGAGCCTCCTCCCGTTTGTTTTTTTTTGGACGTCTGAGGCGAGGGTCTTCGACCCCGGGCGGGGGCCTCCTCCTGTTTGGGTTTTTTTTTGGACTTCTCCGGCGGAAGGCTTTCGAGATGATCCAAATTGAATTTCACTTGGATTCCAATCGTAATGGATCATATTCCAGATCTTGAGAATCTCACTCGGATTTCAATTGGATTCTGATAACATTCCAAGTAAAATGAGGATATCACAGATTTGGAGGATTCCAGCAGTATGCCGATGGACATGTATTTCGATTTCAATTACCATGGACCCTGGACGGGGCCTTGGGTGTTTTACCTGGGGCTCCGAATTCTTAAACCTCTCAAGCACCACCCAACGCAGATTCTTTCTTACTCTCCATC